>JASDQU010101808.1:87278-161304 GCA_032191745.1 Picea mariana
GCAGCATAACATTACTTTGAATTCCTTGAGAAAATGAGGTGCATTCATGGCTTTTTATAGCATTGCATTGGGTTATTGTGTAACTGCTTTGTAGTGTGAAAAGAGGCCATTTAGGGCATTATTAGGTCTTTGACCAACCCACCAGTCGGATCCAGCCCAGATTTGAGGGTCAAATCGGCTTGGGAGCTGAACCATAAGTGGTTGGGAGGCCGACCACTTTCATAAATGCGTCGTTTAGCAGGTGCGCGGCTTTTTGCACTAACAGTTGCGCATCGTGCGCGCTTTCTACATTCTTGTTCTGCGCATGTGCGTGCGCGCCCAACGTCTGCCAAGCGCTCTTCAATTTTTCACTACTTTGTATATTTTTTTCCCTTTTTTGAATGCTGTGAGATTAATTCAGGGCCATGAATGACTTCATTACTGTTTTGACGATGCTAAGTTCTTGTAACCATGTGCGGATGAAATTTCAGTGATAACAAACATATAATCACATCCATAATGCCTCATAATCATAATCAATGACCAATAGTATAATAATCTGGATCACTTGCAAGCAAGTTTCCTCAAAGAATAAGTTCACTCAGTGCGTGCAAGAGAGGGATGTTACATACACCCCCTCTTGGTCTAAACTTCGTCCCGAAGTTTTACAGTATATAAGTGTCGAAATAATGTGTATCATAGTATCATAAGTCTATCTATCAAACAAAAATGGAAACTAATGGTGCATATCATATGCATCCTCCGAGGTCACTGAGTGCGGACTATAATTGTCCCACTGGACCTTGACCTGATCTACTATTCGAGATCGTAGTTGTCGAATGCGATGATCCAGGACACAGATCAACTTAGCCGTGAGAACTCCCTTTGTCCAATACCTGCAAGGAACTCATGTCAATAACATGTGTAGGATCACTAATATAATGTCTCAAAACAGATATGTAAAAAACATCGTGCATATGCCTCAAAGAATCATGCAAGGCTAGTCGATAGGCCACGGGACCCTTCCTCTCCACAATATCGAAAGGTCCCACGAACCTAGGAGATAGTTTAGATCCCTTTCCAAACTTGATCGAACTCTTATGTGGTTTTACCTATAAGAAGACTCGATCACCAACTTCGTAACTACGGTCGACACGGTGTGCATCACCATAACTCTTCTACCGATCCTGCACTTCTTTGATCCTTTGTATTATTGTTTGCATTTGATCTTCCATTTCTTGGATCACTTCTGGTCCCACCAGGACCCTATCCTCAAGTCGATCCCAACTCAAAGGTGTCCGACACGGTTGCCCATAAAGGAACTCGAAAGGCACCATCCTAATGCTGCTTTGGTAACTGTTGTTATATGCGAATTATACCAGTGGCAATAATTCTTCCCAATGATTCTGTTGGTCCATCACATACATGCAAAACATGTCTTCCAATATTTGGTTTGTTTGTTCGGTCTTCTCATCTATCTCAAGGTGATACACAATACTAAAGTTAAGTTGGGTTCCCAAGGCCTCTTGGAAACTAGTCCAAAATCGTCCAGTAAACATCGATCCATGATCAGATATAATCCTCTTAGGCACACCATACAACCTCATAATCTCATTGATGAAAACTGTAGCTATGTCACATGCCTGATACGTCATACACACGGGAATAAAATGAGCACTCTTCGTTAGAGTGTCGACTACCACAAAAATCGAGTCGTGTCTCCTTGCCGTTAGTGGCAATCCAACAATGAAATCCATTGAAATGACCTCCCCTTTCGATTCCGGAATAGCATGAGGATGTAGTGATCCTACTAGATGTCTATGTTCAACCTTCACTTGCTGACATTCTAGACATCTGGCCACATAGTTAACTATGTTTGCCTTCATTCCTTTCTAGAAGAATAAGGGTTTAATTTCTGCCCTCATCTCTGTGACCCCTGGGTGAGCCATGTACACTGCTCTGTGAGCCTCGTTTAGGATCAATATCCTCAACTCGTCGTTTGATGGTATGTAAATTTGATTTTTAAATAGCAATAATCCATCGTCGTCCAACGTAAATCCTCCAAATCTTGGTACCATCATTGTGATTTGTCCAATAAAATCCTTGACCTCTTTGTATCAGTCATCGTCACACTGTAAAGTTAGAATCTTTTCACGTAGATTCGTTTGAAGAGGAAACATCGAAAAGATGCGTGGTCTTCGACTCAATGCATGTGCCACTTGGTTCACTGTTCCTTTTATGTAAGTAATCTCAAAATCGTACTCTCTAAGCAATTCCGACCAATGCTGTTGTCGCGCGTTCAGGTCACTTTGCATAAAGATGTGTTGTAGTCCACAATGGTCCATTTTTAGTCCAAATGTTCATCCAATAAGGTAGTGTCTCCAAACTCTCAAGGCATAAATGATGGCTAAAAACTCCAAATCGTGTGTCACATAGTTCTCCTCATGCCTTCTCAATTTCCTCGAGATGTAAGTGATCACTCAACAGTCTTGCTTCAAGACTCCGCCTAAGCCTCCCTTGGATGCGTTAGTGCATACCAAGAAGTTCGCATCAATGTTAGGGACCTTTAGTATTGGTGTTGTTGTCAACATCTCCTTGAGCCTCGAAAATTCCTCCCCACATTTCTTGGTCCAAACAAAATTCTTGTTCTTCTTCTGCAATTCCATGATTGGATTTGCTATCTTTGAAAATCCCTCGATGAACCGTCGATAGTATCCTATTAAAACCACGAATCTACGCACTTCCAGGACATTTATCAGTGCAGGCCATTCCATAATAGCCTCGATCTTTGCTGGATCCACGACGATACCCTCGTCGGAGATGACATGTCCTAAGTAGTGAATCTTTGATTAGTAAAGCAAGAATTTAGACAGTTTCCCATATAGTTTGTTCTCTCGCAGACACTATAGTACCAAGCACAAGTGCTCATCATGATCCTCCATCATTCGAGAGTAAATCAATATATCGTTAATGAATACTTGGACAAACTTTTCCAAGTAATCTCGAAACACCCCGTTCATCAAACTCATAAATACCCCTGGGGCGTTTGTCAGTCCAAATGGTAAAACAATAAACTCATAATGTCCAAGCCTCATCTTAAAGGCGGTCTTAGGGACGTCATCCTCCTTGATCCGTAACTAGTGATACCCTGATCTTAAGTGGATCTTTGAAAACACCGTCACACCCTTCATATGATCAAACAAATAATCAATCCTCGACAACGGATATTGATTCTTGATCATTGCCTTGTTCAGTTGAAGGTAGTCAATGTAGAGTCTCCATGACCCATCCTTATTTCGTATGAAAATAACAGGTGCACCCCACGATGACACAATAGGATGTATCAGTCCTAGGTCCAACAACTCCTTTAGTTGCATTCTCAACTCCTGTAACTCCGGGGTCAACATCTGATAAGGCATTCTTGCTATCGGTTCAGTCCCCGGTTTTAGGTCTATGGTAAAATCCAATTCCCTCTTTGGAGGCATCCTAGGTAACTCCTCCGAGAAGACATCCAAAATCTCTCTCACCACAGGAAGGTGTTCCAGACCTTTCACTACTCCCTTCTCGTTTAACGCAAGGATCACATAAAGCTTACATCTCTTGTGCATGCTCTTCCATAGCTGCATGGAAGAGATGAACCTCAGGGAAACTCCTTGGTTTCGTCCTACAATTATGTGTCTTTGTCCCTCATCATTGACCAAGCTCAATCGTTTCATATTACAGTTGAGTATCACCTCATGCGATTCCAACTAGTCCATACCGATCATGACGTCATAAGATCTTAAGATTGTGACGTACAGGTTGGCCCTGGTGACAAAATCTCCCAGGTTAAGGGTACAACCCGTAACCTTCTCTCCAACCTTCTGTTTGGCTCCTGAAGCCATCTCTACAAAGATAAACTCATCCTGTTCGACTACCTTTACCTTAATCCTTTTTAGCACTGCACCAGAAATGAAACTCTCTGCAACACCGAGATCTATCAAAATACTAAGGGTTTGGTCAACGACGGTACTTGACGGCTCAAGCACAATCTACCGGTACTCTTCCTGGTAATTATTCACCACTACATGAATCTGATGGGCCTTGCCCAAATCTCCCACGGTAGTGGGTTCGGCTGATCCAGATGCTCTAGTCCTCTCCACTGGGAAGTCGCACTGGTAGTGTGGCTCCCCACAAGTCCAACACCCTTTCTTCGGTCCAGTACTCCTGGTACCCGAAGTAGAAGCTGATGGCCCACCGACCTAGAATCCTGGTCTATTCTGCTGAATAGGCCTAAACTGCTGCTACTGCGATCGACGCTACTGCTGATGCTGTGGTCCCCGATAAGGAGTCCGCTACTGAGGCATTGGTCGTCAAGGTGTAGTGAAATTGGATCCTCTCTAGAAGCCATGATATCTTGTCGTATGTATGGCTGGTGTCTAATGCTGCTGCACACCAGATGACACCTACCCTGCTGATATTGTTGGAGTCCTGCTTTGACCCCTGATGATAATCTCCTCCTCTACTATGAGGGCCTTCTGGACGACATCATGCAAGGTATGAGGCATCGGAATCCTAACCTTTGCATGTATGTTGACATTAAGGCCGAAACAAGAACCTATTGACCTTAATTTTCTCAGTATTGATATGCAGAGCATATTGAAGGAATTCCATAAAACATGCCTTGCACTCGGGCACCATACGACCACCCTATCTCAAGGTGTTGAACTCATTGAGCTGACGCTCAATGAATTCCTTTGATAGGTACCTCTCTTAGAAGCATTCCTTGAACAATGCCCATGATACATCTTCGATGACCATGTTCAATTGTGGCAGGAGAGTCTTCCACCATAGAAGAGTGCTCCCCTTCAATTGAAATACCGCCATGCAGACCTTCATGTTGGAGGTATAGTCGCGAAGTGAAAAGCACATTGCCATATTCTCCAACCATGCCTTGGTGGTTGCACCGTCCGGGGCACTAAAGAACTCGAGAAATTTGACCTTCTCGAGTTTGCAGTGGACCCTCAAGGGGTACCGATGTCCTAGCCTCATCTTTGTCCAAATGGATGATCAGTGCCTTAGACATCCACTAAAAAGGCCTCATCAGCCCAACCACATCACCCACTGCTATCTGCTCCTACCCGACAACCCGTTCGTCTCCCTGGGGGTTAGACCCCTCAGGCGTGGATGCTACTTGAGGCGTCCCACCTCCTCCCCTAGCACCCCGTCATCTGCCTCCACGACATCCTCTAACCATGATTACCTGCACGAATACAAGTCAACTTAATTAGCAACATTATAATCAAATATCATATCAACGAAAGCCGTAGTGTTCCCGAGTCATGGGTTGAACCCGCTCTGATACCATGTGTAATGACCCCTCTCATTACAACTGCAAGTGAAGATTTTTTTTTTGACAGGAAGGCAACGATGACAACAGTTAATCCACACCACCGAACAACGAACACACTCATAAAGATCAGGAAACAGACAACAACTACTCAATGCACTAGCACGACGATCAACTGGGCGAAACATGCGTAAATCAAGAAGATATAAACAACAACTTGCCAAACACACAACACGATAACGCTTACAAGCTGAGGACAACATCCATAATCTCGATGACCAATCACTAGAACCTCTAAGGCACACGAAACCCAATGCATGAAGGCATTACAACCCAAGCGCCCACAACGAAGTTACAACGATCAACACACCCTTTAGGGAAGCACAGACTCCGACCAAGTTTATCCATCACCTTTATCTAATAGGGTGTGCCATGATCCCCTCATCAGGAATCATGCCGTCCCCAGGTGATAGGCACGATAATAACCCTGATGCAACATAGCCTATATGGACTAAGGACTCTAGATGAATCCAACGTGCTAGGAGCCGAGTTACTGACAAGAAGACTACACCCACACCCCAAGCAACAGGTCGATAAGATGCAAGATGACATCATTCAAAGAAAATGCGCAAGCTATTACACGACTTCACCAACAACCCAAACCATCTTAGGGTAAAATCATGAAGATGGGTAACACTTTTGCTTGTTTTATGAGAAAAAAACTGTATTTTCACAAGTTCTTCAACTTCGGGCATACAAAAGTATTTTTTTATTTAGAATTTCACTTTACAGTAAAAACAAAACTTGTGAAAAAATTTGTTAGATTTCCAATGACTATTTTTCAATTTTTTTTTATTAAGATTTGATATGTCAATTTGACAATTGTTTAACATTATGTTCCTTAAACATGAAAGGAATGATAATGAGTTATTTTTTCCCACAACAATGTATCTATTATTAAACTTATGTTTTTAAGAAACAAAATATACTGCAACAATCTACAGAGACTTTATTTTATTGTGAGTATAATTTTGAATCTAACAGATGAATATTATAATTTCTAGAATTTTTTGAAGCTGACCAAGTTGAAAACATTGTAGATTTTAAACACATGTTTTCCCACACCTTGTATCTATCTTAATTTTTACTTAAAAGTAAAATCTAAATATACCCCTTTGAAAAGAACAGTTTAGGTATTATGAATATAATTTTTTCTAAAGTTTTCACTGTGCATTTTTAGAGATACAGATATTTCATTTCACTGAATCATAATGTCTGCTGAAAATATTATGGAGTATTTTTTTTTTAAATTAAATAAAATTAGATAATAAAAAAATGAAAATGAAAACAAATTATAGGAATTGAAAGTAGATTCAATTTTGCAAACACTGGTGTCATTTTTGAAACCAAATTCTGAGTATTTGCAGGAGTCCGCAACCTCCAAAGTTCATGTCATCTTGGGGGAATTATCTGGTTTCTGAATACAGTCCCAATTTTTAGTTTTCGACTGAAATAATCTTTCAGCCAAAAATATAATCTTTCGGCTGAAAAACTAAATTCTAACGGAAACCGTAAAAACTAAATGGTTTCCAACGTTTTCGGCTGAAAAATTGTTAAGCGAATTCCGTTGGTTGGAAAAAATGAAGAGACACGTCGCATCGTTTCATTTCGCACAAAATATTATAAATACGCTTCCGCCCGAACATATTTAACACAATTCATCACTTATTTGATGGTTTTCTAGAGCACCTAAACAAAGTTTCGAATCATCTTTTTGGTTTTTGTTGAATAAGATAATTGATGTTTGTTCAAGTTTTTATTGAAATAACAATTTATATGTTGTTAAGAGGAAACATATGTTCTTAACCATTAGGCCCACTTATTTGATTTGATTTGATTGGTTGTTTATTTCTTTGCGGTTTTGAACGAGAATAATATTTCTCTATGGTTTTGAATGGAAATAATATTTCTCCGCGGTTTTGAATGGGAATACTACTTCTCTACGGTTTTGAAATTAATATTTCTCCGCGGTTTGGAAGATGCATACTAGTTCTCTTTGGTTTTGAAATTATATCTCTACGGTTTTGAATGGGAATAATACTTCTCTCTTTTTTTCCAAGATTATATATCTAGGGTTTTCAACACCAATAATATTTTTTTTTTCAAGGAGATATTTTATTTCTAAGATTATATATCTAGGGCTTTGAACGGGAATAATACTTCTCTTTTTATTTTTTTTAGGAGATATTTTATTTCTAAGATTATATATCTAGGGTTTTGAACAAGAATAATCTTTGTAGTTTTTACCTTTTTTACCCAGAATAATCTTTGTAGTTTCTCTGGATTTCTCTACCGTTTTCATAAATTATTTTTGGCTTCTTCAAAGGGCTGAGCATTTGGACATCTGAACTGAGGTGAGTCACTTTTTACTTTGATTCAATTTTAATTTTAAGTAAAGAGATTTAAATATATATTTTTTTTTATTTTAAGTTTCAGAAGTAAAAGTTGATTTGAGAGATAAACTCAATCCATAATAATAATTGTTACATCTTTTTTCTCTTCTTTTCAATATGAGCACTCCACGGCCTATTCCAAAAACTCAGCCTAACAAGGGGAGGCTCCCCAAAATCACCCTAGAGATCCTTTAGGATTATATCGAATCAGTAGAAAAAAAGAAGAGAAGAGAGAGATGCCAAAATCCAAATAGAGTTAGAAACATTAGAAAAAGGAGTGAAGAAAGAGACGTAAAACTCCAAATAGAGCTAGAGGCAATGATTGATAAAAAAATTAAAGATACCATTCAAACTCAAATAGAGGATAGATTCTTAGGGTTCAAGAGTGAATTGCAGACAATGGAGGATAGAATTCAAGAAATGGAAAAACATAAACAATCAACCCAAGAAGGAAGGGTTGAAGAAAATCACAACTTGAGAGATAGGATTAAAGATCTAGAAGAAAAACTAACCAACAATTTGACCCTCAGTAATATGGAAAACAAATTGGATATCAAACCCATAAAAGAGGAAATGAATAAGCTAATTGAATTGGACCATGAGAGTAACAAAAGATCCTTGAACCTCATAATTTGGTTATAAAAGAACAACAAAAGGAGGATACACTAGCAATAGTAAAAGAAGAATTAAAAAATAAATCACAAATTGATACAACTTACCTCATAGAAGCAAAGAGGCTAGGAAAAATAATTGATCACAAAGATAGGTTGATTCGTGTCAAAGTTAGTTGTAATGACCATAAATATAACATACTTAATAAATCTATGAGCTTAAAAGGGCCAGGACTATTTATAAATGAAGACCTCATTCTCGAAGACCAAGTTGAATTAAGGAAGGAAGTTCAAAAGGTAAAAGAAGCTAGGAAAGAGGGAAAATGGGGAATAATTAGAAATCAAAAAGCTATTGTTAGGGATAGAGACCAGAAGGATAATAATAAATAGGAATTTGGGACACTTGGGATCCTTTTTTGGAATTGTCGTGGCTTTCCATGGCACAAAGGTCCTATGATAAGTTGGATCCCGAGTGATATTGATATTATCTATCTAACTGAAACTTGGGAGCATGAGGAGTCTAAGGTCCCTAACATGGAAGGATTTGTCTTGTGGTCGGTATGGAACAAAAAATCCCACCATAGAGGGATAGGAGGCATAACTTGTTATATTAGAAAAAACATTTCTCCTCACATTCAACTTCATCAGATTGACCCTCTTAATGAATACATTTGGATAGAAATTTCATATACCAATGCTAAGAAGATGTATATAACAAATTTTTAGTTTGCACCTATTAATTCTAGTTTTTATAAGAAAAATAATCTAGATAAAAATTGTCCCTATAATAATTTAGAACAAGATATTTATAATTTGAAAAATGAAGGTAATATCCTCCTGCTAAGAGACTTTAATGCTAGGACTGCAACTAAACAAGCTACTCTTTTAAGTGATGACTTCAACCATAATTCTGTATGTCTAGATGAGGACCTTGTTTTATCTAATAGCTACAAAAGAAGCTCTGCAGACCTAATTGAAAATTTGTTTGGTATTGTGTTGGTCAAGCTCCGCAACTCTCAAGACCTAATAATTTGCAATGGAGTAATGAAGTGGCCAAACTCCAACCAAAGGACCTGTATTCATGGCCTAGGTAGTAGTGTTGTAGATTATGTGATATCTGATATCCCCGTTTCCAACCAAATAACAACTTTTGACCTTTTAAATGACCATGAGCCTGACTCTGATCATAAACCTCTAACCCTAACTCTAAAATTTTCCATGCATATGAGCACCATTGAAGAGAATTCTGATAATCAAAGGAATTTGCGCTTTGACAAAAGTAAATTTGACATTTTCTTAAATGATTTAAATAGTAAATTAAACCTCCTAACTTATAAGGACAACAATGAAGAACTCTATCATAATTTTACAACTATGCCTTCCACTTCTATTAACAAGTTCTCTTTCGAGGTGTCCCATGAAAAGAATAATAGAACAACCAACCCTTGGTATGATAAAGAATGTAAAATTTCTAGGAAATCCATTAGGGATGCTTCTAATGAGCCCTTAAAACTCGATAAGATCAATACGTACAAAGCCCTAATTAAAAGGAAAAAAATATACTATATCAATAAAAGGCAAGAATCCCCATTGTGGAAACACATCTTTCATGTGAGTTTGGAAATTTCAGCAAGTACATTTACTTGGGAAAAGTGTGCACCTCTCTTGGGTGCTAGTCTTCTAGGGTTTGAGCACCCTCTTGTGTGCTAGGTCTTTATTGGTGGTGAAGGTCTTTCTCTTGAAGAATATAGCAAAGGATTTCGTTGGATTTTCTTCCCCTGTTGAGAATGGTTTTCCAGGATACTTCTTATGTTCTTGTGCATGGTGTTTCTTCTTGTGATCTTGGTTGCTGCAACATTATTGTCTATGGTTAAGTTAAATGATAAAATTGAATGAACTTCATTCTTAACCTAGACAATTGAAAAATCAACACTTAGCAGTCCTAGGAAACTTGGTTATGAATTCCATGGTCACAAATTCCCACTTCCACTCAAGAATGGGAAAAGGGTGCAGCAAACCAGCTAGATGTATGTGCTCAACCTTGACCTTCTGACATTACAGACATCTCGCAGTAAAATCCGCAACTTCAATTTTCATACCTAGCCAAAAGTGTTGCTTCTTGACCATGACAATGGTCTTCTAGTAACCTGGATGTCCAGGATAAGGAACCTTATGCATCTCTGAAAAAAATCAAGCTCTTCAACTCCTAATCATTTGGTACATAGACTATGCATCTATACACGAGGATTCCATCCTTTCTTAATTCATAATCTTCAAAATTCGACTACAACATACCTTTGTTACACATCAAAATTCCTCACTTCGATAATATCACATTCTCATTGTCGTAAGTGTCGTAAGTGTTACACTTTTGTCATAAGTGTCACATTCTTGTCACATAAGTGTCACATCGTGAATGACACCATGAAAACACTTGATACAAACCCTAAAAACATGTTAGAAGAAGAATCCTCGTCATTTGACAGTCGGAACAAAGTGTTTTCTTATGAGAATTAGTCATCTTGGCAACTTTTGGAAGATCAGTGCTCCCCTGCTCATATACAAGGAGCGTTAGCTCTCTTTGTCTATCTAGCAAGGAGTGTTATAATGCTTTGTTTCCCATTGTAAGGGAGCACCGAATTGGTTGAGAAAATCTGGGAAGAAATCCCATTTTTATCTAAGGACAACTATGGATAGATCAAGTTGGTTTTGCTTGAATCTAACCCTTAGGCTCCATCTAAGGGAGATATAACAATTGATGGAGTCATATCCTCATAATCCAAAATATAATCAAGGTGGTTGAGCCTCTCAAAGCATATAAATGGATGCATTCTCATGGTGAACAGAGAGGAGAAATTATCAGCAAAGAATTGTGATTATGATCGTGGATATTTCGAGCAAGGGTGATCCGGATTATTTCCGGCATGAAATGAGAGCGGAGATATAATGAAGAAATGCACAGAGATATCGAGTATATCCAGTAATATAACAGAAATATATCATAGATGCAACCATAAACACAGAGATACAGTAGTACACGATTTCTATTAATGAAAGAAATGTACAGAGACTGTAAAAATACAGAGTGAAAGACTCGCTAGAATGGTGGCAGCTTATCTCTGAGAAGAGATGTGACGACTACTCGCATTCGCAAGAAGATGGTTACAATGAGGCTCTGGAGGCCTTTTTAAAATAATCGGGGATGCCAAAAGTCCTATACATCCAAAAACCTAACCCTAGGAGATGAAGCGCCAAAAGTCATGTGGGCCCCGTTTGGGTAAGTTGGTGCATCAACTTCCCGGGGTCGTAACTTTTGCATACGATCTTCGTTTTAGGCGTGTGATAGCTCATTGGAAAGGTATCATCAAGAAGATTCATTTTGGGGGCTCAATCATGCCTTCAACTATCATTGAGAGCCTCGATCTTGAAAAACTTCAATTAGGCCCTCAAAATGGCCCCAGAAGTTAAAACCTGCTAAAAATAGTAAATTGCCAAAATTGCCATAAAGTTGTTTTGAGCCAGTTGGAAAAGGTGGGTGGCCACCAATATCCACCTGGATCAAAGGGTTGGACAAGGAGGACTTGAAGAGGTTGTTGCAACATCATCTGAAGATTGTAAGTGTCTCTTTAAAGTTCTCATCAATATATGTGTCCTATTTCCTTCTAGTATGTGTTTACATGTACTTGTCTATGCTTGCTTTAATATTTCATAAATAGATTGGTTTTGTTTAATCCATTAGAGTAGGAGATAGTTGTTTGTCTCTTGTGATCCATTGCAGGTGTTGATTTGAACTTGTGGATTGGAGCAATGCGAACAAATTTCGAAAGTGAGGTACATCATACTATCCCTCCTTCTCTATTTTTCGTTGGGAATAATTAATCTATAGGAATGGTAGTGTCCAAAGGTAGTTTTTTGTCTTGGTAGAGGGGTTTGTACTCCAAGGGAAGATTCACCTGTCCGTAGAGGAATTATTCCGTAAAGGAGATTGGCGACTCCACTAGGGATCGACTTTTCAGTTTTTGGTTGTTTCCTTGGTTTGTCCTTGCCTTTTGTCTATGTTTAGATCTTGTTTGTTGATTTAAATTTGTCCTTGCATCATTTTCATCTTTGCTAAGTTATCTTATAGAATCTCTGATTGAATTTCCCTGATTTTTCCAGTTTTTTGGGTTTTTCTAAAACTTCTCTTAGAACTAGCGCCCTCTCCAGTTCAAGTCAGAGTGTTGATAGCCTGATCAACGCTCCCCCAGAGTGTATTAGGGATCATTGTAATGCTCTAGTGCTATGATTACCGAAGCGCCAATTTCTCTTTCTTTTGAAAAATTGATGGTTGCTTTCTTGTTGGGCATAGTTCTTGGGTCTTTCTCTCTTGCTCAGATCATATTCTATCAGATCATGTCTCCTGTCTAACTTACAACTTGTTGTTTTTCATTCTTTTAGTCTTGATTGGGTTTGTGTTGTTTTTCTTTATTGCAATATCAATCGTTGTTCTCAAACTTGGTTTCTTTTTGCTACTCTTTTCGATTATCTGATTGATTAGAGGTTTCATAAGGAAAATCATTCATCTTAGTATTGTTTGCTTTGTCTTTGATCCCTTACTGAACTCTGAAAGAATATTAAGTGTGGTCTTTTGCTTTTAGGTGTTTTTCTTTTAGTGGATAGTTTGTTCTTCTTTTGGTTTCTTATTGACTACTGAGAGTGTCTTTGTTTGTGTACTTTTGCTTCCTCTTTTAAAAATCACAATAGTGAAGTAATTTTGCATTATTAGTGAAAGCAAGAAGCATTAGACGAACATCTTAATTTGCATTTGCAATCAAACAAAGAAAAAAACTTGTATGCATTGGTTTTAGATATTGGATAGGATTTATTTATAATTTGGCAATTGTTTGAATTCTTGTTGAGAATGAAATTGTATAAAATTTTGCATTCTTAAGTGCTTGTTAGTGAGAGAAATTAAAATCTTCTCCTTCCCATATCTAGATGTTCATTGAAAGGAAAGTTTTCATCTCATTCTTTTCATTTCCTTTTTGGAGTCCAGTATCAAACATCATCAGTTTCATTATCATTCACCTTTGTGTAATGAACGACCATGAAAATGAAGGCTAATTAAAATCAAACTAGAAACTTTTATTTCCATATATTTACACCAACAATATACTAGGACTAGAGATTTGGAATAGGCTATGAGAATAACTCTCCAAAGAATTCAAGACAAACTCGTAATCTTGTGATAGGGAGAGTAAATCCAATTTTCATATAAGCATAGTTGGGATCCCCCTCTCGCATAGGGGTTACACACGAGGCCGTGTTCGGGAGAGCAACGAAGATTATCCCTCTGGGGCTTAACCGTTCATAGTAGTAAGATCATATGTTGGGGGTTCTTCTTGAGGCTCAACTGTCTTCATTTGGTCTCAGAGATTCGCGAATTATGAATCCGTTCGGGGTCCTCAGGAGTTTACCGGTCCACTTGTTCTTAGTTCTCTTGAAGAATTTCGGACTTGATATCCTACCCATACGTTCAGACTCGATTGTTGACTAAACCCGCCCAAAGGTTGATTGCAAGTTGGTATCCTTAGTAGCCACAATATTTAGGGTCTTTACACGAGGTGACGGTGAAGGGAAGTCTTTGTTGTACCTGGAACAAACATTGGTCAAACTCACTCGGGCTCCTTGGAGGGTAACCCATGGGTAAAACCGTGAGGAAGCTTGCACCAAGGTGTAAGTATGTTAAGCAGGCCGCCAATGTAACTGATCCACCCGCTCATATCCTAGCCCCTCCTCAATTTGATCACACAATGTTGGATATCATCATCAACTAGTACGTTCATTAAGAGAAGGCATTGTTTGCTTGTTGGTTTTCTAGTTTTTTTAGCGAGTGTTAAGTTTTTTTACTTTAGTTGTCCTTAGAAATTGGTATTGTGGTCGATAAAGGTCTTTGTAGATCACATAGGATGCAAGGTTTTTCTCCAGAAGGCTACGAACCCTTACCTCCTAACTCACCTGAAGACACTTATCGTGAAGAGGTAGAGAACCATTTAGACAATGGGAGTGTTGCTACTCCTTTGCTATAAAATCC
Organism: Picea mariana; assembly: GCA_032191745.1. NCBI lineage: Eukaryota > Viridiplantae > Streptophyta > Pinopsida > Pinales > Pinaceae > Picea > Picea mariana. Next base: position 101,724 of record JASDQU010101808.1, read on the forward strand.
CGAGAGAGCCTTGGTTACAGTTGAGGAAGGTTCCACCCTTCATGTTAACTTGACATTGTCAGTTCTTCTCAATCACTCCTGGTTCGACTGGACTCCTCGGGTAACATTGTAGTAGAAGATTATCCTCATCTATCGTCAAGGCCGTATAATTAATTAGGTATGGAACCAATACAACCACGTTTTAATGAAGAATACACTACCCTTGTCCATTCTGCTGAAATGGTAGATCCACATCAAAATCTTGTTCATTCTATATGGAGAACTCCATCGGGACAAGACCTTTATGAAAAGTTTAATTTCAGTCGACTGCCTTTTGACCCTCCACATGCCTCTACCATCGTCGGTGCCGAGGCAAGACTGTCAGGTCAGCCCATCATTCGTCTCATTGAACCAACAGTCAATATTACTACCACTTCAGGCTAGGTTCAAAGTGAAACATGAATCATGTAACCCAGTCAATTGCAAAGTACCTTGACAGTTACACCCCATATCCCTCTTCAAGCTAAGACTTTGTATACTCCACAGAATCCTATTGGGACATCTTCACATGCTGTAATGAAAAACCCTATCACGCACTTGAACCCAACTATGGGTAAAATCCCTAGCAGGGGGCAATCGTCCTCCAACATGCAAATTCCGACTGGGGGGAAACCCCCACTTACTGGTCATGCCCCATTTTATACCCAAGCAATGGTAAGGAGACAACCTCAACCTTCATTCAGTGAAAACACCCCACAATCCTACGGACCACCCCAGTTCCATCAACCACATCAGGGAGGGCCATAAAACCCTAACCCGCAAGTAGGAATCCCAAATCCCAATCCTTCTGAAAAACCTTTCCTGGGAGTCTCAAATCCCACTTGGGGTCCTCAAGGTCAATCGTTTTTTCCTCCCCAAGGGCCAAATCCTTACCTTCCTTAGGGTCAATATACTTACCCTCCTCAAGGGAAACTTGTTTATACACCTCAAGCTAATCAAGTGAACTATCCTCCTTCGGGTTAAACGAGTTATCCTCCCCAGGGGAAAATGGGTTTCCCCTCTCCTTTTATTCACATTCCTCAACAAGTAAATCCTACCTTTGTTGTCCAACAACAACAACATATGGGAGGGATTACTGGCTACAATTATCCACCTCAACCAGTTTACGGCCCTACTAGTGTCCCTATTCCACACCAGTATCATCCAAAGGTCAATCGACAACCACTCTAGATCTACCAAATTTCTCGAGATTGACAAATGATCCCATATTACATTCTCCATTTTGGCCAGTTATTCCTGCTAAATTGCCTTCCGATATTCTGAAATTTGATGGTAAACTTGTTGAAGACCCTAATAACCACATTATGACTTTTCATCTATGGTGTTCATCAAATTCACTAATGGATGATTCTATCCGGTTACGTCTTTTCCAGTGTACACTTTTGCGCACAACGACTAAGTGGTACATTGAATTACAATGTGGACATTTTCAAGATTTTAATTCCCTTTCTATGGATTTTCTCACACACTTCCAATTACCTATCTGCTATAAGACCGATGCGGAACTTTTTACCTCCCTTTGTCATACCAACTCCGTACATATCTCTGATCATATTCATGAGTGGAGATGACGACGACGGTTGATCAAAGCAATCATTCCTGACCAATTGTTGGTTGAATGGTTCACCAAATCTCTTTTACCGTTGATTTCTCATGACGTAGCCATGGGTGGTGTCGTTACAGAAGAGGAAGACATTGCTCGTGCCTAGTATATGGATTTGGTTTATTCCCAATCTGGTACTTTGTATGAATTGATTCCAAACGCTCCCCATCCATCAAACGATCCATCAAAACAATCCTGCACTTCTCATAGGGATGGAGTTGTCAGTTCTGTCAAAATCCAATCTAGTTCACAGTCAATTGGCATGATCAATCATTCATTCACTGCCCCCACTACCAGATCGATTTCACTCTTAAAAAACTCGACCCAGACTCAAATATCTGAGGTGAATGAAGTTCAATATGCTTCGCCATGAAAATTAGAGGGGAAGAAGAAAACTAAGAATAAACCCAAGAAAATTAATCAAATCGAAAATGAAAAAACACAAGCACAACCACATGTTACTGAGAAACAACCACAGTGCAAACCGAAATTTCCATGTCTCATTTGTGGTGAATATCACTACACATGGGATTTTCCTCATAGAGATGAAGTTGCCAAAAATTTTAAAGAAAATTCTCAACACGTTGTATTGACACATCCTTTTTCACAACAACAATCATTGGTTGCCCAACCTCATGCACCTCCAACGGGAGGTAATCCAAATCATCCTCCTAAAGAGGAATCTTTGTTGAGTGCACACATTTACATGTTTAATGGAATATATTTTACCACTCGTACTACAACATATGACACACCTCCAAGTAAACCTGATAAAGAAAAAGTAACTACTAGTACTACACCGGATCCACCGCCTACTACAGTTACCCCTAAATCTGAGCCACTCTAGATTGAGAAACTGAACTTTAACTTTATTCTATGCCCTCCCAAGAGCGCAATTCGAAAGTCAAACTTTAATCCTAACTCGTGGGCTACTCAAATCTACAAGATCATTGAAGATTTGGCTCAAGCACCTTGCACTATGTCAGCTCTCAAAGATATACAACACTTCCCTAGCCAATGTAGGACACTCTTGGCAACCATTGGAGTTATAGATCCCGAGTCATCTAGTAATATCACGTTTAACCTGGATAACTTTAAATCACAACTCTCTCACCAACTCGCTTTTCAAATCGATGTTGTTTTCCATAATCAACATATTCATTGCACGATATTGGACGAGGGGGCGTCCACATGTGTCATGTCCTTGGCTTGCTGGAAAGGCCTTAAATCACCTGGTCTCAATCAATCTTCCACCACGTTATGATCATTTGATGGAAGAGGTTTTAGACCTCATGGATTATTGCAATCCTTAGTCATTCAATTGGGAGGAAAAACTATTTATGTATATGTTGAAGTAGTTGATGCTCCCCTCGATTATAACTTGTTGCTAGGGAGAAGTTGGTTCTATACTATGATTGTCGTCGCTTCATCGGTCTTTTGATGCGTCCATTTCTTTCATCAAGGTAAAATTGTGACCATCGATCAGTTAGATTACTGTACCCTCGACGATCGCACTCAAATGACCAACAACATTCCTTTTCAGGGAGACTAAAAAATAACTTATGAAAGTGTTGAAGTAGGTCTCTTGAAAGACTCTTCACTCATGGGTACCTTCCCTACACCTCTCCCTCCCACTACGCAACACATTGCAATGATTAACGTCATCTCGACTATGGCACATCAAGCCTTCGAATCATCTAATTCTTGGATTGTGCCTAGTCCTTTAGAATTTGATACACTAGGTGACACCATGCCACTTAGACTTGCAAAGGTTGAATATGATGTCATCCAGTCTACCTCTCCTTCACCGAATGACCAACATCTGTTGGCATCTATGATTTATTCATTACCATCTTGGTTATATTCCCTATCCTCTACTTTTGATTACATCCTACATATTTTTCCATCCCATGAATCTATTATGGAAATGCTTAGTATCGAGGAGGCGCCATGGGATGACAGCCACCATCGATCATCCTTTATTCCCAATTTGGATGACATCGAGAAATATATTTCATTTATCTTTCCTAGTGATATCTTCAACCCTTCCCAATATCCAATACTCACTTAGGATACGATCTCCGAGGGGAATTTGGGAAACATCTCTTCCACTATTATGATCAACATATCCATTAAAGAAGGTATTGTTGAGAACATACAACTAGGTGCAAACTGCTCGGCTGAAGAAGTTGAAACTTATACCTCCTTGTTTAAATAATTTTGTGACATCTTCGCTTGGAGTTACAAAGAAATGTCAGGGATCGATCCATCGATCGTTGTGCATGAAATCAAAACTTACCCAGGAGTTAAACCTGTGAGACAAAAACTTCGCCCAATCCATTCTAAGAAAATCACGACAATCAAGGCAGAAGTAGAAAAACTTTTGAAATATGGTTTTATTTATTATGTCCCTTTGACCGAATGGGTTTCGAACATCGTCTTGGTAGGCAAGAAACAGGGGACCATTCACGTTTGTGTCGATTATCGGGATCTTAATAAGGCTCGTCCCAAGGACAATTACCCTACACCCTTTATCGACCAAATTATCGATAATTGCTTCGGAAGCGTCATCTTCTCTTTTATGGATGGATTTTCTAGATTTAACCAGATTGACATTTTACCAGTTGATCAACATAAAACATCTTCATCTACCCTTGGGGGACTTTCGCTTATCGGAAATTACCTTTTTTCCTTAAAAACATTGGAGCCACTTTTCAGCGGGCCATGTCGTAAGCATTCCACGATATCAAACATATTGTTGAACCTTACCTCAATGACTTACCCACTCACTTGTCTCATCGACGAGACCACATTGGTCACCTATGAGCCATCTTTCTTCGATGTTGATTTTACAACATAAGTTTGAACCCCCATAAATGTTTCTTTGTTGTCGAATCAGGGAGACTCCTCGGATTCGTAGTCTCCAAAGATGGGATTAGGGTGGATCCCTTAAAATTCAAATCCATTTTTTCTTTACCTCCTCCCAATAGCCTCACTCAACTGCAAAGTTTGCAAGGGAAGGAAAACTTTCTTTGTCGTTTCATTTGAAATTACATCGAAATCACTAAAGGATTCATGAGATTGTTGTAGAAAAATGCCCCTTTCATCTGGGATGCCACCGCTCAGCGCTCATTTGATACTCTTTAGCATGCCTTAACGAACACACCTCTTTTGCACACATCGAATTATGTGAAAGATTATCTCCTTTATTTGGCTTCCTCTACTTCCATTGTTGCTATGGTGTTAGTACAAGAGGATTATGATGACACCGAACATGTGATTTACTATTTGAGTAAAATTCTATCAGGTCCCAAACTCCGGTATTCACATGTCAAAAAGTTGGCTTTGGAAAAATTTATTGTCGTCCAAATATTTTGAAATTACATTCTGTTACGCACTACCATGGTCATCGCAGACTTGAACCCCGTGTACCACATCTTGACTCATCAAGTACTTGGGAGAAAATATTTCAAATGGATTGTCATTCTCCAAGAATTCGATCTCGAGTTTGCCAAATCAAAGGCTAAGAAATCGTTGGTTTTTGCAAAATTAATTTGCGATCTTCCCCATACTGATGAGGATACTGAGCCAAGTGATTCTCTTCTTGATGAATCCATGTTCCTTATTAGTACGCCCAATCCTTGGTATGGAGATATTCTTCTCTATATCCAAACCCAATGCTTTCAGACTAGAATTTCAAGTGATGAATGACGTTGCATTAGACACCACTCAAAATGTTATCTTATCATTGGCGACACCTTATATTGTCGTGGCATTGATATTATCTTATGACGTTGCTTAACCCATGAAGAGGATGAACAAGTTTTAAATAATTGTCGCCTTGGAGCTTGTGGCGGTCATATTTATGGGATGGCTACAACCCAAAAAATTCTACGTGTCGGTTATTTTTGGCCTTCCATATTCAAAGATTGCATCGAGGCTGTTAAAAATTCCCACGCTGTCAGATATTTCAGTGGAAAGCATGTACCCACCCAGCTCCACTTCATCCCATTGTCGTCGTTGGCCCCTTTTCCAAATGGGGCATCGATTTTATGCAATGTAAGCCTACCTCATTCGGGGGGCACGGTTACATCATCGTTGTCATCGATTATTTCACTAAATAGGATGAGTCTATGCCTACATTTCTTAACAATGGCCGCACTGCAGCACTTTTTCTGTTTAATCACATCATCACTCGATTTGGTGTGCCACAAGCTATTTTAAATGATCATGGATCCCATTTCCAGAACCAGATGATGGGTGAATTACACACCAAGTTAGGTTTTCGCCATGACAACTCATCCCCCAACTATCCCAATGTTTTCAACTTAATCTATCTAAAGATGATCATCGTCATATACACCACCAATCCTGAAACTATATAATCGTTGGTGATACTCTTTACCATCGTGGATTGGATATGGTGTTACGTCGATGTGTCATTCATTCTGAAGCCGAACGAATCCTAAATGAATACTACTCTGGAGCATGTGGTGGCCATTTGTCTGGGTTAGCCACTGCCCAAAACATTTTATGAGCCCACATTTTTCAAAGATTGCAGTAATACAGTACAAAAATGCCACCCTTGTCAAATCTTTTCCAAAAAACTGCATGCTCACCCTGCTCCTTTACATCCAATCTTTGTAGTTGGCCCGTTTTCCAAATGGGGCATCAATTTCACCACTTGTATACCTCCTTTTGTCGCCGGTCATAATTACATTATTGTGGTCATTGATTATTTTACAAAATGGGAAGAAGCCATGCCCACCTATTCTAATGACACCAAGACTACCACCTTGTCCTTATTCAATCATATCATTGCATGTTTCAATGTGCCTAAATCCATTGTGACCGACCATGTATCACATTTTTTCAATAGCATGATGACATAATTATCTACTATGTTGTGTTTTGACCAAGAACACTCATCTCCCTATTACCCTCAAGCAAATGGTCAAGTCGAGTCCATTAATAAGGTACTCAAAATAATGCTCGAGAGAATGATTAGAAAACATAAATTCAATTGGCATTTAATGATATTCCCGACCTTATGGGCATATCAAACCTCTGCCAAAATGACCACCGCCTTCACCTCGTTCCAACTTGTCTATGTTTTGGAGGCCATTTTACCCATTGAATGTGAAATACCATCCCTCAAGCTAGTTGTCGAACTCCCACCTGACACTTACGTTGAAGAAGAGTGACTCCTATATTTATCCCGTCTTGACGAACGATGTCGTGAAGCCATAATGGCCAATGAGTGTCATCACAAGCGCGTCAAACACCAATACGATCAAAAAATATGCCCTCGAACCTTCTTGGAAGGAGATTTAGTTTTGGTTTATGACCAAGACCGCAACAAGTTAGGCGCAGGTAAGTTCGAACCTTTATGGCATGGCCTCTATGTCATTACATGAGTTCTTAAAAAAGGAGCCTGTCAGCTAGCAGACTATCAAGGCAGCTCATTATCGGAGCCTCAAAACGAGCTCTACTTGAAAAAGTACTATGCATAAGCCTCACACTATTTAGTGTTTTTGTACCATATGTATTATATTGTGCTATGGTTGATTTTGTTTTCCTTCATATGATAGTCTTTGTCAATCTGCTTATCCTGCTTAATGTTGGAGTTGCAGATGTCGTCATTTCCCTTGCCCTATTTTGTATATGTGGATGGAGCTAGTCGCACCTCCCGAAATATCGCTTCCATTGCCTAGGTAATTATCTCACCCACCAAAAATATAGTCAGCTTTGGGGGCATCTATCTCAGCCCCACAATGAACAATGTTGCAGAATGCAGTGTCTTTATTGAACTTCTAAAAGCATCTGCTTTGGGCATACGCCACTTGATAGTACACCTATATTTTGAGCTCATCGTTTCACACCTCAACTCGGCTTATTCTATTCGACTTCTTATCCTTTTCTGGAAATATTTAAGGGTGCGAATCTTGGAACGATTATTTCATTTTATCTATTATGAACATATACCAAGACAATTCAATTCTTTGGTTGACTCACTAGCAAATTTTGTTTTGAATTGGCATCTACTTCATTAAAAAGCATCACATTCAACATTCACTGTATAAACCATTATACACATCATTCATCACATATACATAAGCATAAATAACAAAGCGATATATATATATATATATATATATATAAAGTGTGTCCAAAAACATCTAAAACCAATATAACATAACAAAATTGGGCTATCCGCCCATACATCAACAAAACAAATATCCATCAAAGTCCATCAAACTAAAGAGTAATAATCATCATGAGGAGCCCTCTGGTCATTATAGAAAATCAATGCATGTGCGACCTTTCGTAGAAGGCACCCGAACCGGTTCCCCACATCCACTACATTCATTTGCATACACAGAGGTATATCATCCATGTGCGGCACTGGAATGCCAATAATCAAGCGCTCGAGATTTTCCTCGAGATCTTCTAATAGCTCAACATCGACTCCTCTATCGTGTTGTTCCCATCCAACACCTAGTTGCTCGCTTCACCTATTCAACGGCGACATACCCACTAGGCGTACTTGTGCACAATTTATGCATCAAGAAATCATTTGTTATGTTACACACAAAAACATTTGTATATAACAAAATCACAAAAACATTAAAAATACCAAAAATACTCTAAATTTATCTTTCTTACCAAACTCATCGATGAACCTTTCTCCCTTGGGGATAACCATATACAGATCATCGCGATAGTCAACACTGTGATACGCATAATCATCTACCGCCACTATCTGGCGATCCCACCATCGGAAAAANCCCCCCCCCCCCCCCCAAGTCGGGACAACAACTCTGTCCATTTCTTCATTGTTGGATCCTTGAACCCAACATCTGGCACCACATCTCATGGACATGATGTAGGTACTTACTCAAAGAAGAAAGATAATAATATGGATCCATAACAAAATTGTTTATGTCATCCCAACCTGCATTTGGTCAATTGCTCTTTCATATTTTCCAGCACAGTTGCACACCAATTGTACACAGTGGGAGTTAGACTCATCACTGCATAATCCACCTAACTCCTAGAGTCCAAGTGAGGCCCCATACTCCATGTCGCCCGTGTAATGGTGAAAAAGACAATGCGTAAGGTAAGGTCTATCACCTGCCCAATTGGCAGCTTATTGTTGCTCTTTTGTATCTTAGGGTGACAATATCGCGCCACGTAATCATCTACTCGATCGACGCCTCCTCTTTTACCACCCACAAGAACTATTATATCGCCACGACGGGACAATCCCGTCAGGAAGTACATATCTTCCATCTCTAATGTTAATATCTGATCTCATACAACAAAGTGTTGTTTATCCAGATCCCACATATTAACCAAAGTCTGCAGCATAGTAGGATGGGCCTACATGTTTTGACACGGGAAGAATTTGAACTACCCACAGTTTCATAAAGCATCAAGAGTGGGAGGATCATCCATAGAGGCATTGTCATTCAATTCATGTTCGCGCTCCCTCCACTCCAACATTGTGCCCACGCCTGCCAAAGACACCACAAAATTTTATTAGAACCTAATTATCAAAGAAAATTCATGAAAAACTTTACAAAAATTGTAAAATCCACTGGGTCGCACCCATCCTTGGCGGACAGAGCGACCGGTTGCGCCTCTCTTTGGCCCACAGAGTGACCGTTTGCAACCATATGGCTCGGTCGCCCCATGGATATGTCTTGGGAGTGACCGGTCACCCTCTCCTGCACAACACAGAGCGACCGAGTAGTTCGGTCGCCCCCCGCAAGAAGGCCCATCGTGACTGCGCACTTTCAAAAAAACCGTGACTTGCCACAACTAAAAAAATGAATGAAATGCAAAAATAAAACATGGGTTTGCTAAGTTGGGATCCAACATGTTACTTGGTGGCTGAAAGTTGCAAGATCTGTGGCTCCCCTCTCCGCAATCACCACTCCAATTTTTGGCAAGAAAAGGGCTCTCCAAGTCTTTACAAAGGTAAATAGGTAAAATGAGGTAAACACTCTCTTTTTTACTCATTATATGGCTTCATTTTAACCCTGTTCACACTAGAACTAGCTCTTTTTCTTCGTTTTTTGGACATTTATCATTTTTATTGCTCTTGGAACCACATACTAATCTGTTTTTTGTAAGGAACACAATCAATATAACCTATGGAACCATTCCACAGAGTCTTCTTTAATCTCTTTTTCAACTCCTTAAAAAAGAAAAGATCATCGAGTATGCTTGTCTTTTCACACTCGTTTCATGGATTTGAAAAGACGTCCACCTGGTATACGTTTACCCCTTTTTCGGGCCAGAAGGACTATTTATGAAAAAGGATCTCATCATGGAGGACTCTTTAAGCTATTTTCGAACTCATTAGAAATGAAAATATTGTCGAGCGATCTTGTTGTCTTTCACGCTCGTTAAAGTGAATTAGAAAGCACGTTTGTTGAGCAATAATTTATATTTTTTCGATCTCATCAGACTATTTATGAAAAAGGAACACCCCATCCATTATGGTTAGGAGAGTTCTCCCATGTATAATTTTATACTTTTTCAGACTCCAGAGACTAATTTTACGAAAAAGTTCCTCCTAGAGTCTCCTTTAAGATCTTTTCAAACTCTCTAAACATGAAAAGGCCATCGAGTTTACCTTCTTTGGACTTGTTAAACTTTACATTGAAGGACCCACCCATGGGACCGAACCCCTTCTTCCTCAAGTTCATTGATAATATGTCGAGGGACTCATCGCTAGATGAGCTATATCAAGCATCGATAATCCTCCTCCAGCTCGTGAAACTAGAAGGAGGTACTCACCAATCAGGGTGGGGAATTTTTAGAGGGTTTTTTTGTCTTGTTATCTTCATTATCTTGCAGCTATCACTACTTTGAGTCACCCTTGAACAATGCACATGTTCTATCACCACATACAATATTCATGTTATCCATTCTCTCTAATTGAACACCATTCTCATCATTGTGTCACGTTCCACTCATCGGTCCATGAACAATTATTATGGTATTCATCTGAGTTAACATTGTCGAGTCAATCCATTTGTCATGCATACTTGTTCAAGGGAAGTTTACTTGCATCATCCACCTGCATTTCCTTTCAGCCCATTTATCTCGGCCATCTCTGTGTCAGTTGTGCTCCATTATTATGATTTTCACACCATTTATCCTTACATGTTTCGTGTCGATTAATGGGGGATACATCAAGACCCTCCTTCGACGGATTGAAATCTAGAAACCCTTGAGTACCCTGGGACTTGCAGACACCAATGACATGCCTCCTTGCATTTCGACAGTGGGTTTACATCATTGGCTCATGTCGAGTGAATCTACAAGTGTTCAACATCAACTCCTTTATTCACACTTTGTAGATTGTACTACGTATTTGGGGTTCCATCATCATCATCGGTGGAATCCCTCTCATATGTTGACAGTATACATTAATGACTGGTAATCAGACGGTTTCTACCATGCTCAACTCATTTATTCACATGTCGTAGATTCATACCATTTGGATTAAGGACGAAGACCTTGGGAAAGATAACCCTCTCGTTATATGATATTCTTTCCCAAGCTGTGATGGAGAATATTCATGAGCACTTCACCAATTGCTCAGTTATTGAGTCATCTTCCTTCTTTGTATGATGTGACATAGATCCACATTTGTACTTGGCCGTAGCTATGATTTCACTCGTGTCTTGCATGGAACCACAATGTATACTTTCGTGGCCATGATCACGTCATGATTGGTTCTTGATGGATCCATGGTGTAGTCTGTTGTGGCCATCACTTGTGTCATGCATGGATCCTTAGTGTATTTATGGCATCTATGCTCTCATCTATTTTATCGAGCATGGGTATGCCCATCTCAAGGGTCTTTTTCTGCAGGGTTGGCGATGCTTTTCTCAAAGCTTCTTTGCCCACAACTCTATGAATTTTATTGGTAAAGTATTTCGGCCATCAGACACCTTTTTTGACCTCACACTTTAGGGGGCATCTATTATAACATTATTAACCCCCTAACCATGGAGCCATAATCTCCTAAGAGGTCACCTATCCAATTCAACCACTTTTACCACTTTCTCCCTAAGTTTCTATCCTAATTTCCCTTCGGTCTCTTTTGTCCTTCATTAATACTGTGACCGAAAGGGTTGCTCGCCCTTTCTGGCCTTCCAGGTCGCAACCAAGTTGTTCTGTCTATGTGCATAGGTTGTGATCAAACCTAGAAGCTCCCATTTTTAGACTTGGTTGCAATGGATGAGACCTTCAACTAATTTCTCAGGGTTTAGTCTCGAGAAGGCTTCCATTATGAGCTCGAGGATATTATCATACTAACCATATGGCCTTATCCCTAAAGCCCTATAACAACCAAGCCAATTCCCATGGGAAGGGGGAGGAAAGAACTAGCAAGGTTACTCTGGCGATTTGGTTGCAAGTTTTGGGCAAGGAGCTCGGAAGAAGGACATCTCTTCAGTTTACATCTGTAAGTTGTGATATTTCTTATTTGATTAATAGAAGATATGTTGGATGTTTCCCTCTATTTGATTGTTTATTTAAGTTCATGTGTTCATTGATAGATAATTGGTATGATTGTGTGTTATGAAATACTATCAAGTCTAGGAGAATCCTTTGTTCATGTCTCTATTTATGTCTTAGGTATAGGAAGAACCTAAGGGAGCTTAGCTCCTGCAAGTGCAAAATCCCTACAACATCTACTGCTCCTACGCATGTGTTGTTACTCCTATTTCTGCCACCTCAGTCACATTAAAGTGTCGCTATTCCCACCGATATTCTAAGATAAGGATGTGAGACAAGTTGCGATCCCTTGTCCCTCATGAATCTTAAGCGACAACTAGCTTCATCACGAATGAGGAACATTGGTTGTACATAGTTGTTCATTTTTCCAGGACCAATTGACACAACAAGGTTCGAATTGCCAGTAAGCATATAGCAGGAACTATTAGCAGATGGTTACTATAAATAAGGTCCAGCTGCAGCATGTGACATGGACAAGATGTAATAAGAAAAATGTTGTATTATTTTGAATCGATTGTTTGTAACCAAATTCTAGTTTAATGAACTGTTGGAACAACTTGAGAATCATAGATTCTCAAGACCGTTCTTAGAAAAAAATTTAAGGTTAGACAAGCCAAGGATATTGTTGGATATATTACACACTCACCTAGTATTTCTTTTCCTAGGTTGACTAGTCTTTGTCGAGGGTGCCCCTAGTCAGAGATATTCTCCCTTAGATGAGGGCACCACATCCTCTTAAGTCTTGAGTCAGTTACACCTCAGTTAGACTACTGGAGTAGAGTCTTGCATGACAACCTTGGTATTATCACCAAGTGTTGCATGCATACCTCGGTATCATCACCATGAGGGTTCACTTACCTTGGGATTACCACTAGGAAGGCACCACACATGTGCATGGTAGGTTCTCTTCTCACTCCACTTGTGATTAGCTAGTTAATTGATGAGTGCATGTTCATTTAACTAGGACTAGGTGGCAATTCACTCCATAGTCTGTTAGTGAGTGTGCACGTCTCTCTAGATCACTACCATGGTGCATTAGTTTCATCCTGTAGAGTATACCATGTGTATTTTTACTATTCTCTCATTAGTGAATACAATTTTTTTCATTCTTTCTCTCAAGCTTGTCTCTCTTTCTCTTTTCTCTCTCGCAAGCTTTACGTGATTTTTCTGCTAGCTAGATTCTATAAGACAAGTTTCCACAAAACTTCACAGAGATGTATAAAGAACCCATGCCCTCCATGGGTGGGGGGATGGAAAAATACTATCATTTTCACTATTACTTCTTTGTAATTTGATTTTCAACTAATTTAAGGGCTCGTAAAATCTTGCTACCAATGTTTTGATGCAAATTGTGAATTTAATTTCATAGTCTCCACGGTTTTCTTTCAATGCCTAGTCTGAAGAGGCATGGCTGCCTCACGAGAAACGTATTGCTGTAACAATTAGGTAGATTTCGTAGAGTAGTTTATAATTGATTTGTGATTATGGTTAATGAATTATTTCCCTAGGTATAGTCATTGTGATTCTTGTGTTTGGTATCTGATTGAGTTTTGATATGCATGGGAAACATTTTTCTCAACATTTAGTAATATGTCTAGCATCTCGCAATCAATAGACCTTAGTAATAATTCATTTCATTGGTGATTGATTTTTATGCTTGATGTGTCAATGTATCTCTCCTATATTGTAAAATGTGGCGGTTTACACAGTACAATTTGTTTGCAATTACTCTCGGAAAGTTGGTACACTCTGCGAAATTTTAAATAGAAAATTCACAAGTCCATTCATTTAACTTAACACAATCACAATTAGAGTATCAACGTTCTATAATTTGGCAAGGATTTAACACTTATTTTTCCTGCAAGCATGTTTATTTCTAATATAGTAATTTCCTTTCCTACAAGTGTGATATCAGATTTAGAACAAGTTCTTTTCAAATTGATCCAGGTGGATATCGGTGGCCACCCACATTTTCCAACTGGCTCAAAACAATTTTCTGACAATTTTGGTAATTTACTATTTCTAGCAGTTTTTAACTTCCGAGGCTATTTTGAGGGCCTAAATGAAGGTTTTTTGAGATCAAGCTTCTCAATGATAATTAAGATCATGATTGAGCCCCCAAAATGACTATCCTCAATGATACATTTCCAATGGTCTATCATACGCCTAAAATAAAGATTGTATGCAAACGTTACGACCCCAGGAAGTTGATGTACTAACTTACCCAAATGGAGCCCACATGAATTTTGACACTTCATCTCCTAGGGTTAGGTTTTTGGATGTCTAGGGTTTTTGGCATTCCTGTTTATTGTATAAATACATTCAGAGCCTCATTGTAATCATCTTATTGTGAATGTGAGTAGCCATCACATCTCTTCTCAGAGATAAGTTTCCACCATTCTAGCGAGTATTTCACTCTATATTTTTACAGTCTTTGTACATTTATTTCATTAATAGAAATCATGTATTACTGTATCTCTGTGTTTATGGTTGCATCTCTGATACATTTATGTTATATTATTGGATATCTGCAACATCTTTGTGCATTTCTTTATTATATCTCCTCTCTCATTTCGTGACGAAAATAATCTGGAACAGTGGTATCAGAGCAAGTTTCTCTTGATCGTTTTTTCAGTGCATGTTCCCGACAAGGTCCGAGTATAGAAAGTAGGGTCTCGAGCTTGTCTCTCTTGAATACAATCGCTCTCGCATACCCAAGAAACCCTCAATGGTGAAAGAAAATAAAAACGATGGAGCAGACGATCCTATCAATTTGTTGCTTGAGCAAGCCCTCACGCGATAGAGGGACGAAAAGATGGAGAAGTTTGCCCACATCCTTCAATGCCTGTTGATAGCGGAAGGTGAATCTTCATCAAACAACCACTTTGGAGGCACCTCTCCTTTCAATGTACAAGTTAATTTTGATATTCCTGTATTTGAAGTACAAATAGATGCAGAAGCCCTAGAAAAATGGTTAACTCTGCTACAAGGTTATTTCTCTATTCACAATTTTTTCCGACAAAGAAAAGATCATATTCACACTCATTAAAGCTCTCCCTCATGTCAAATATTGGTGGGCAACTTACTGGGAGCAAAGTTCCACAGAGGAGTCTGGAATATATGGGGTTGATCCCACTTGGGATTTTTTTGTGGATACAGTAAAGGAACAGTATTACCCTGTTGGCAACTATGAGGACCAGTACATGAGATGGACCACATTGCGGCAAGAGAGAGGCTAAGCAGTTCCAGAGTTCACCAATGCCTTCCATACTTTGCACACCAAGCTGGGTATCAAAGACTCCAAAGGACATTTGGTTCTTAAATACCATGGGGCTTTACACAGTTACATCCAAATTGAAATGGATTTTTTGGATATCTTATCACTCGGTGTTGCCTATCGATATGTTGTTAAAATCGAGTAGAAATTTAAGCACCAGAGCAAATGAGACTTCGGGTCTGCAAATCCGTAGCAACCAAAGTATGACAAAGACGGCCCTAACAAACAGTCTCCCAAAAATAAGTCCAAGCCACAGGAAAAGAAGGGTCACGGGAAGAAAAAGAAGGACACCGGAAAATGGTGTGATTTCCACAAAATCCCCTGGCACAACATCAATGAATGTCGCTCAAAATAGTCATCGGTGGCTGAGATCAAAGACAAGGAGTCGAACCCTGATTCAGAATCTGATTCTAAAAATATTGGTAAAGGACAGATCATTGACGCAGACCCCATTGCTATTGTCGTGATCGCAACAATTCAACCAGAAGAACCAAAAGATCATGAAGAGGGGAAGCGCCTTTTTCATTCACAGATGTGCATGAAGGGGACCCTGCTGCATTTTGTTGTTGATAACAGAATCCAAAAGAACCTCATCTTAGCAGAGGTCGTCAAACAATTTGGATTGTCGACAACACCACACCCCCAACCATAGAACATCAGGTGGCTTCGCCAAGGATGAGATCTTTGTGTCAGCCAATAATGTCGATTATCATACATCATCCAACCCTTCAAGGATGAGGTATTATGTGATGTTTCCCCACTGGATGTCTGTGATGTCCTCTTGGGCCAACCATACATGTGAAGACGCCATGTTGTTTATGAGTCTCGACCCCGTAGTGTCATTGTTACTTTGGGGGGTCATCTCTATAGAATACCAGAGGTAGTTCCAACTATTGTTCCACCTAAACAGTGTCACAATGTAGTATCTCATACTCCAAAATTCAAATTCTTCACAATCTATTCAAAAGGGGAACATAAGGACAATGCAACCACTGCAACATCGCCCCAGGCACCTTCTATCTAATAGAAGCAAGTCGACAAAGTTGCAGAAAAGTGCAAAGATTCCTTCTCCACACATGCATATCATGTAGCCAGACTAGCTAAAAAGGTCCAACCCTTCCAGCCACATGTTCATGACAACCTTCATCAAGCTAAGCACTGCAACTTCTCCAACAAGGCAAACAATTCCTTAAGATGCAGATTCAGCAAACGCTTTTCCCTCTCCCCGGGCACTCAATGTAATGGAGACCATTGCTTCCTAAGGAGGGGGGATTGATCCAGGTGGATATCGGTGGCCACCCACATTTTCCAACTGGCTCAAAACAATTTTCTGGCAATTTTGGTAATTTACTATTTTTAGTAGTTTTTAACTTTCGGGGCTATTTTGAGGGCCTAAATGAAGGTTTTTCGAGATCGAGATTCTCAATGATAGATTAAATATTTATTAAGCCACCAAAATGAATCTCCTCAACGATACCTTTCCAATAGGCTATCATATGCCTAAAATGGAGATCGTATGCAAAAGTTACGACCCTGAGAAGTTGATGTACTAACTTACCCAAACGGGGCCCACATGACTTTTGACGCTTCATCTCCTAGGGTTAGGTTTTTGGATGTCTAGGGTTTTTGGCATTCCTGTTTATTATAAAAAGGCTTTAAGAGCCTCATTGTAATCATCTTCTTGTGAATGCGAGTAGCCATCACATCTCTTCTCAGAGATAAGTTGCCACCATTTTAGCAAGACTTTCACTTTGTATTTTTACAGTGTCTGTACATTTATTTCATTAATAGAAATCGTGTATTATTGTATCTCTGTGTTTATGGTTGCATCTCTGATACATTTCTGTTATATTATTGGATATCTACGATATCTCTGTGTATTTTTTTATTATATCTTTGCTCCCATATCATGCCGAAAATAATCTAGATCAGTGGTATCGGAGTAGGCTTCTCTTGATCGTTTTTTCAGTGCATATCCCCGACAAGGTCTGAATATAGCAAGTTGGATCTCAAACTTATCTCTCTTGAAGAAAATCGCTCTCGCACACCAAAGAAACCCTCAATGGCAGAAGAAAATAAAAACGATGGAGCAAACGATCCTATCAATATGTTGCTTGAGCAAGCCCTCACGCAACATAGGGACGAAATGATGAAGAATTTTTCCCACATCCTTCAACGCCTTCCAATAGCAGCAGACACATTTTCATCAAGTGGCCACTTTGGAGGTACCTTGTCTTTCAAGGTACAAGTTAATTTTGATATTCCTGTATTTGAAATACAGAAAGATGCATAAGCCCTAGAAGAAGGGTTAACTCTACTAGAAGTTTATTTCTCTGTTCACAATTTTTCCGACAGAGAAAATATCACCTTCGCACTCCATAAATCTCTTCCTCATGTCAAACATTGCTGGGAAACTTACTTGGAGCAAAGTTTCACAGAGGAGTCTGGAATATATGGGGTCGAGCCCACTTGGGATTTTTTTGTGGATGTGGTAAAGGAACAATATTCCCATGTTGGCAACTATGAAGACCAGTACATGAGATGGACCACACTGTGGCAAGAGAGGGGCCAAGTTGTTTCAGATTTCACCAATGCCTTCCATACTTTGCGCACCAAGATGGGTATCAAAGACTCTGAACGAAATTTGGTTCTAAAATACCATTGGGCTCTACACATATACATCCAAACTGAAATGGATTTTCTGGACATCTCATCACTCGGTGTTGCCTATCGATAGTCTGTTAAAATCGAGTAGAAATTTAAGCACCAAAACAAACGAGAGTTCAGTTCTGAAATTTGCAACAACGAAAGTATGACAAAGACGGCCCTAACAAATAGTCTCCTGAAAACCAGTCCAAGCCACAGGAAAAGAAGGGTCAGAGGAAGACAAAGAAGGACATCGGAAAATGGTGCGATTTCCACAAAATCCCCTGGCACAACACCGATGAATGTCTCTCAAAACAGTCATTGGTGGTCGAGATCAAAGACAAGGAGCCAAACCTTGATTCAGAATCTGATTCTGAAAATAATGGTAAAGGACAGATCATTGATGCAGACCCCACTGCTATTGTCACGATCGTAGCAATTCAACCAGAAGAACCAACAGATCCTGAAGAGGGGGAACGCCTTTTTCATTCACATATGTGGGTGAAGGGGACCTCGCTGCATTTTATTGTTGATATAAAAATCTAGAAGAACCTCATCTCAGCAAAGGTCATCAAATAGTTGATATTGTTGACAACACCACATCCACAACCATACAACATTGGGTGGCTTCACCAAGGATGAGATCTCCTTGTCAGCCAACAGTGTTGATTACATACACAATCCAACCCTTCGAGGATGAGGTATTATGTGATGTTTCCCCATTGGATGTTTGTGATGTCCTCTTGGGCCAACCATATATGTGGAGATGTCATGTTGTCTATGAGTCTCAGCCCCGTAATTTCATTGTTACACTGGGGGGTCATCTCTATAGAATACTAGAGGTAGTTCCAACTATTGTTCCACCTAACTTGTGCCGTAAGGTAGTATACTGCAAAATTCAGCTTTTTCACAATCTGTTCAAAAGGGGAACAAAAGGACATTGCAACCACTATAGCCTCGCCCCAAGCACCTTCTATCAAACAGACGCAGGTCGACAAGGTTGCAGCAAAGTGCAAAGATTCCTTCTGCACATAGGCATCTCATGTAGCCAAACTGGCTAAAAAGGTCCAACCCTTCCAGCCACCTGTTCGTGACAACCTTCAGGAAGCTAAGCAGCGCAACTTCTCCAACAAGGCAAACAATTCCTCAAGATGGAGATTCAGCAAACACTTTTCCCTCTCCCTCTGGCACTCAACGCAATACAGACCATTGCTTTCTAAGGAGGGAGGATTGATCCAAGTGGATATCAGTGGCCACCCATCTTTTCCAATTGGCTCAAAATAGTTTTCTGGAAATTTTGGTAATTTACTATTTTTAAAAGTTTTTAAGTTCTTAGGCTATTTTGAGGGCCTAAATGAAGGTTTTTCGAGATGGAGATTCTTAATGATATTTGAAGGTTTAGTTGATACCCCAAAATAAATCTCCTCGACGATGCCTTTCCAACGGGCTATCATACGCCTTAAACGAAGATTGTATGCAAAAGTAACGACCTCGAGAAGTTGATATACTAACTTACCCAAACAGGGCCCACATGACTTTTGGCGCTTCATCTCCTAGGGTTAGGTTTTTGGATGTCTAGGGTTTTTGGCATTCTTCTTTATTGTAAAAAGGCCTTCAGAGCCTCATTGTAATCATCTTCTTGTGAATGCGAGTAGCCGTCACATCTCTTCTCAGAGATAAGCTGCCACCATTCTAGCGAGTCTTTCACTCTGTATTTTTACAATCTCTATACATTTATTTCATTAATAGAAATCATGTATTACTGTATCTATGTGTTTATGGTTGCATCTCTGATACATTTTTGTTATACTATTGGATATCCACGATATCTCTGTGCATTTCTTTATTATATCTCCGCTCTCATTTCGTGCCGAAAATAATCTGGATCAGTGGTATCATAGCAGGTTGTTCTTGATCGTTTTTTCAGTGCATATCCTCGACGAGGTCCAAGTACAGCAAGTTGGGTCTTGAGCTTGTCTCTCTTGAAGAGAATTGCTCTCGCACACCCAAGAAACCTTCATTGGTGGAAGAAAATAAAAACGACGGAGCAGACGATCCTCTCAAACTATTGCTTGAGTAAGCCCTCACGCGATAGAGGGAAGAAATGATGGAGAATTTTTCCCACATCCTTAAACGCTTACCGATAGCAGCATGTGTGTCTTCATCAAGTGACCACTTTAGAGGAGCTTCGCCTTTCAAGGTACAAGTTAATTTTGATATTCCTGTATTTGAAGGACAGATAAATGCAGAAGACCTAGAAAAATGGTTAACTCTGCTAGAAGGTTATTTCTCTGTTCACAATTTTTTCGACAGAGAAAAGATTACCTTCGCACTCCTTAAATCTCTCCCTCATGTCAAACATTGGTGGGAAACTTACTGGGAGCAAAGTTCCACAGAGGAGTCTGGAATATATGGGGTCGAGCCCACTTGGGATTTTTTTGTGGATGCGATAAAGGAACAATATTACCCTGTTGGCAACTATGAGGACCAGTACATGAGATGGACCACACTATGACAAGAGAGGGGCCAAGAAATTCCAGAGTTCACCAATGCCTTCCATACTTTGCGCACCAAACTGGGTATCAATGAATTCAAATGACATTTGGCTCTAAATTACTATGGGGTTCTTCACAGATACATCCAAACTGAAATGGATTTTCTGGATATCTCATCACTCGGTGTTGCCTATCAATAAGTTGTTAAAATCAAACTGAAATTTAAGCACCAGAACAAATGGGAGTTCGGGTCTGCAAATCCGCAACAACCAAAGTATGACAAAGATGACCCTAAAAAACAGTCTTCCGAAAACCAGTCCAAGCCACAGGAAAAAAAGGGTCACTAGAAGACAAAGAAGGACACCAGAATATGGTGCGATTTCCAAAAAATCCCCTGGCACAACACTGATGAATGTCGCTCAAAAGAGTCATTGGTGGCCAAGATCAAAGACAAGGAGTCGAACCCTTATTCAGAATCTGATTCTGAAAATACTGGTAAAGGATAGATCATTGATGTAGACCCCACTACTATTGTCACGACTGTAACAATTCAACCAAAACAACCAACAGATCCTGAAGAGGGGGTGCACTTTTTTCATTCACACATGTGGGTGAAGGGGACCTCACTGCATTTTATTATTGATAGCGGAAGCCAGAAGAACCTCATCTCAGCAGAGGTCCTCAAACAGTTGGGATTGTGGACAACACCACACCCGCAACCATACAACATCGGGTGGTTTCACCAATGACGAGATCTTTGTGTTAGCCAACAGTGTCGATTATCATACAACATCCAACCCTTCAAGGATGAGGTATTATGTGATGTTGCCCCACTAGATGTCTGTGATGTCCTCTTGGGCCAACCATATATGTGGATACGCCATGTTGTTTATGAGTCTCGACCCCGTAGTGTCATTGTTACTTTGAGGGTTCATCTCTCCAGAATACTAGAGGTAGTTCCAACTATTGTTCCACCTAAACAGTGTCGCAAGGTAGTATCTCATACTGCAAAATTTAGCTTCTTCATAATCTGTTCAAAAGGAGAACAGAAGAACACTGCAACCACTATAGCCTCGCCCCAAGCACCTTCTATCCAACAGAAGTAGGTCGAAAAGGTTGCAACAAAGCACAAATATTCCTTCTGCACACAGGCATCTCGCGTAGCCAGACTGGCTAAAAAGGTCTAACGTTTCCAGCCACATGTTCGTGACAACCTTCAACAAGCTAAGCAACACAACTTCTCCAACAAGGCAAACAGTTCCTCCAGATGCAGATTCAACAAAAGATTTTACCTCTCCCCTGGGCACTCAACGCAATGAAGACCATTGCTTCTTAAGGAGGGAGGATTGATCCGGGTGGATATTGGTGGCCACCCAATTTTTCCAACTGACTCAAAACAATTTTTTAACAATTTTGGTAATTTACTATTTTTAACAGTTTTTAACTTTCGGGGCTATTTTGAGGGCCCAAATGAAGGTTTTTCGATATCGTGATTCTCAATGATAGTCGAGAGAATTATTGGTCCCCCAAAATGAATCTTCTTGACGATACCTTTCCAACGTGCTATCATACACCTAAAACGGAGATCGTATGCAAAAGTTACGACCTCAGGAAGTTGATGTACTAACTTACCCAAACGAGGCCCACATGACTTTTGGCGCTTCATCTCCTAGGGTTAGGTTTTGGATGTCTAGGGTTTTTGGCATTCATGTTTATTGTAAAAAGACCTTCAAAGCCTCATTGTAATCATCTTCTTATGAATGCGAGTAGCCGTCACATCTCTTCTTAGAGATAAGTTGTCACCATTCTAACGAGTCTTTCACTCTGTATTTTTACAGTCTCTGTACATTTATTTCATTAATAGAAATCGTGTATTACTATATCTCAGTGTTTATGGTTGCATCTCTGATACATTTTTTTCATATTATTGGATATCCTCGATTTCTCTGTGCATTTCTTTATTATATCTCCGCTCTCATTTTGTGCCGAAAATAATCTGGATCAGTGGTATCAGAGTAGGTTGCTCTTGATCGTTTTTTCAGTGCATGTCCCCGACGAGGTCTGAGTATAGCAAGTTGGGTCTTAAGCTTATCTCTCTTGAAGACAATTTCTCTTGCACACCCAAGAAACCCTCAATGGCGGAAGAAAAGAAAAATGATAGAGCTGACGATCCTATCAATCTGTTGCTTGAGCAAGCCCTCACGCGACAAAGGAACGAAATGATGGAGAATTTTGCCCACATCCTTCAACGCCTGCCAATAGCAACAGGCACATCTTCATCAAGCGGCCAATTTGGAGGCACATCATCTTTCAAGGTACAAGTTAATTTTGATATTCATGTATTTGAAGGATAGATAGATGTAAAAGCCCTAGAAAAATGGTTAACTCTGCTAGAAGGTTATTTTTTTGTTCACAATTTTTTCGACAGAGAAAAGATCACCTTCGCACTCCTTAAAGATCTCCCTCATGT
The DNA here is from genome assembly GCA_032191745.1 of Picea mariana. Taxonomy (NCBI): domain Eukaryota; kingdom Viridiplantae; phylum Streptophyta; class Pinopsida; order Pinales; family Pinaceae; genus Picea; species Picea mariana. Next base: position 124,793 of record JASDQU010101808.1, read on the forward strand.
AAAACACTGGTGGGAAACTTACTGAGAGCAAAGTTCCACAAAGGAGTCTGGAATATATGGGGCCGAACCCACTTGGGATTTTTTTGTGGATGCGGTAAAGGAACAGTATTACCTTGTTGGCAACTATGAGGACCAATACATGAGATGGACCACACTGCAACAAGAGGGGGGCCAAGAAGTTCTGAGGTTCACCAATCCCTTCCATACTTTGTACACCAAGATGGGTATCAAAGACTCTGAATGACATTTGATTCTAAAATATTTTGGGGCTCTACACAGATACATCCAAACTGAAATGGATTTTTTGGACATCTCATCACTCAGTGTTGCCTATCGATATGTTGTTCAAATCGAGAAGAAATTTAAGAACCAGAACAAATGGGAGTTCGGGTCTGCAAATCAGCAACAACCAAAGTATGACAAAGACGACCCTAACAAATAATCTCCCAAAAACTAGTCCAAGCCACAGGAAAAGAAGGGTCACGGGAAGACAAAGAAGGACATCAGAAAATAGTGTGATTTCCACAAAAGCCCCTGGCACAACACCGATGAATGTCTCTCAAAACATTCATCGGTGGCCGAGATCAAGGACAAGGAGCCGAACCTTGATTAAGAATTTGATTCTAAAAATACTGGTAAAGGACAGATCATTGACACAGACCCCACTGCTATTGTCGCGACCGCAACAATTCACCCATAAGAACCAATAGATCCTGAAGAGGGGAAGTTCCTTTTTCATTCACAGATGTGGGTGAAGGGGACCTCGCTACATTTTATTGTTGATAGCGGAAGCCAAAAGAATCTCATCTCAACATAGGTCATCAAATAGTTGGGATTGTCGACAACACCACACCCGCAGTCATACAACATCGGGTGGCTTCACCAAGGATGAGATCTTTGTGTCAGTCAACAATGTCGTTTATCATACGACATCCAACCCTTTAAGGATGAGTTACTATGTCATGTTGCCCCACTAAGTGTCTATGATGTCCTCTTGGGCCAACCATATATGTGGAAACGCCATGTTGTTTATGAGTCTCGACCGCGTAGTGTCATTGTTACTTTGGAGGGTCATCTCTACAGAATATCATAGGTAGTTCCAACTATTGTTCCACCTAAACAGTGTCACAAGGTAGTATCTCATACTGCAAAATTGATCTTCTTCACAATCTGTTCAAAAGGGGAACAAAAGGACACTGTAACCACCACAACCTCACCCCAAGCACCTTCTATCGAACAGAAGCAGGTCGAGAAGGTTGCAGCAAAGCGTAAAGATTACTTATGCACATAGGCATCTCATGTAGCCAGATTGGCTAAAAAGTTTCAACCCTTCTAGCCACATATTCATGACAACCTTCAACAAGCTAAGCAGTGCAACTTCTCCAAAAAGACAAATAGTTCATCAAGATGTAGATTCAACAAATGCTTTTCCCTCTCCCCCGGGCACTCAATGCAATGGAAACCATTGCTTCCTAAGGAGGGAGGATTGATCCAGGTGGATATCGGTGGCCATCCACCTTTTCCAACTGGCTCAAAACAATTTTCTGGCAATTTTGGTAATTTACTATTTTTAGCAGTTTTTAACTTTCAGGGCTATTTTGAGGGCCCAAATGAAGGCTTTTCAAGATAAATCTTCTCAATGATGACCAAAGGCTTGATTGAGCCCCCAAAATGAATCTTTTCGATGATACCTTTCCAAGGGGCTATCATACGCCTAAAACCGATATTGTATGCAAAAGTTATGACCCTGGGAAGTTGATGTACTAACTTACCCAAATGGGGCCCATATGACTTTTGGCGCTTCATCTCCTAGAGTTAGGTTTTTGGATGTCTAGGGTTTTTGGCATTCCTGTTTATTGTAAAAAGACCTTCAGAGCCTCATTGTAATCATCTACTTGCGAATGCGAGTAGCCATCACATCTCTTCTCAAAGATAAGCTGCCACCATTCCAGCGAGTATTTCACACACAGTATGTATTCTTGCATTCCCCCATTCTCCCATACACACTTCCCATTTCGCCCACATGCATCCCCATTCACCAATTCGCTCGCATACCCATTACACTTCAAATAAGGCCTAGTATGCATAAGGAAGTATATTTGTGTTTATGGTGTCATCTCTGATACATTTTTGTTATATTATTGGATATCCGCGATATCTCTATGCATTTCTTTATTATATCTCCACTCTCATTTTGTACCGAAAATAATCCGGATCATTGGTATCAGAGCAGGTTGTTCTTGATTGTTTTTTCAGTGCATGTCCCCGACGAGGTCCAAGTATAGCAAGTTGGGTCTCGAGCTTGTCTCTCTTGAAGATAACCCCTCTCACACACCCAAGAAACCATTAATGGCGGAAGAAAAGAAAAACGACGGAGCAGACGATCCTATCAATCTGTTGCTTGAGCAAGCCCTCACGCGATAGAGGGACGAAATGATGGATAATTTTTCCCACATCCTTCAACGCCTGCCGATAGCAGCAAGCACATCTTCATCAAGCGACCACTTTGGTCATCAATCTTCTCAATGATGACCAAAGGAATGATTGAGCCCCCAAAATGAATCTTTTTGATGATACCTTTCCAAGGGGCTATCATACGCCTAAAACCGAGATTGTATGCAAAAGTTACGACCCTGGGAAGTTGATGTACTAACTTACCCAAATGGGGCCCATATGAATTTTGGCGCTTCATCTCCTAGAGTTAGGTTTTTGGATGTCTAGGGTTTTTGGCATTCCTGTTTATTGTAAAAAGGCCTTCAGAGCCTCATTGTAATCATCTATTTGCGAATGCGAGTAGCCATCACATCTCTTCTCAAAGATAAGCTGCCACCATTCCAGCGAGTCTTTCACGCACAATATGTATTCCTGCATTCCCCCATTCTCCCATACACGCTTCCCATTTCTCCCACATGCATCCCCATTCACCAATTCGCTCGCATACCCATTACACTTCAAATAAGGCCTAGTATGCATAAGGAAGTATATTTGTGTTTATGGTGTCATCTCTGATACATTTTTGTTATATTATTGGATATCCACGATATCTCTATGCATTTCTTTATTATATCTCCGCTCTCATTTCGTACCGAAAATAATCCGGATCATTGGTATCAGAGCAGGCTGTTCTTGATTGTTTTTTCAGTGCATGTCCCCGACGAGGTCCGAGTATAGCAAGTTGGGTCTCGAGCTTGTCTCTCTTGAAGATAACCCCTCTCACACACCCAAGAAACCCTTAATGGCGGAAGAAAAGAAAAACGACGGAGCAGATGATCCTATCAATCTGTTGCTTGAGCAAGCCCTCACGCGATAGAGGGACAAAATGATGGATAATTTTTCCCACATCCTTCAACGCCTGCCGATAGCAGCAGTCACATCTTCATCAAGCGACCACTTTGGAGGCACCTCGCCTTTCAAGGTACAAGTTAATTTTGATATTCCTGTATTTGAAGGAGGGATAGATGTAGAAGCCCTAAAAAAATGGTTAACTCTACTATAAGGTTATTTCTTTGTTCACAATTTTTTCGACAGAGAAAAGATCACCTTCGAACTCCTTAAAGCTCTCCCTTATGTCAAACATTGGTGGGAAACTTACTGGGAGCAAAGTTTCATAGAGGAGTCTGGAATATATGGGGTCAAGCCCACTTGGGATGTTTTTGTGGATGTGGTAAAGGAATAGTATTACCTTGTTGGAAACTATGAGGACCAATACATGAGATGGACCACATCACGGTAAGAGAGGAGCCAAGCAATTCTGGAGTTCACCAATGCCTTCCATACTTTGCGCACCAAGCTGGGTATCAAAGACTTCAAACAACATTTGGTTCTAATACGCCGTGGGGCTCTACACTGATACATCCAAATTGAAATGGATTTTATGGACATCTCATCACTTGGTGCTGCCTATTGATATGTTGTTAAAATCGAGCAAAAATTTAAGCACCAAAACAAACGAGACTTCGGGTCTGCAAATCTGCAACAACCAAGGTATGACAAAGACAACCCTAACAAACAGTCTCCCAAAAACTAGTCCAAGCCATAGGAAAAGAAGGGTCATGGGAAGACAAAGAAGGACACTGGAAAATGATGCAATTTCCACAAAAGCCCCTGGCACAACACTGATGAATGTCACTCAAAACAGTCATTGGTGGCCGAGATCAAAGACAAGGAGCCGAACACTTATTCTGAAAATACTGGTAAAGGATAGATCATTGATCCATACCCCACTGCTATTGTCGCAACCACAACAATTCAACTAGAAGAACCAACAGATCCTGAAGAGGGGGAGCGCCTTTTTCATTCACAAATGTGGGCGAAGGGGACCCCGCTACATTTTATTGTTGATAGCGGATGCCAGAAGAACCTCATCTCAGTAGAGGTCGTCAAACAGTTCAAATTGTCGACAACACCACACCCGCAAGCATACAACATCGAATGGCTTCGCCAAGGACGAGATCTTCGTGTCAGTAAACAATGTCGATTATCATACAACATCCAACCCTTTAAGGATGAGGTCTTATGTTATGTTGCCCCACTGGATGTCTGTGATGTCCTCTTTGTCCAACCATATATGTGGAGACGCCATGTTGTTTATGAGTCTCGACCCCGTAGTGTCATTGTTACTTTGGGGGGGCATTTCTACGGAATACCAGAGGTAGTTCCAACTCTTGTTCCACCTAAACAATGTTGAAAGGTAGTATCTCATACTGCAAAATTCAACTTCTTCACAATATGTTCAAAAGGGGAACAAAAGGACACTACAACCACTACAACCTCGCCCCAAGCAACTTCTATCCAACAAAAGTAGGTCGACAAGGTTGCGGCAAAGTGAAAATATTCCTTCTGAACACAGGCATCCAATGTATCCAGACTGGCTAAAAAGGTCCAACCCTTCTATCCACATGTTCATAACAACCTTCAACAAGCTAAGCAGTGCAACTTTCCAACAAGGCAAACAGTTCCTCAAGATGCAGATTCAACAAACCCTTTTCCCTCTCCCCGGGCACTCAACACAATGGAAACCATTGCTTCCTAAGGAGGGAGGATTGATCTAGGTGGATATCAGTGTCCACCCACCTTTTCCAACTGGCTCAAAACAATTTTCTGGCAATTTTGGTAATTTACTATTTTTAGCAGTTTTTAACTTCTGGGGCTATTTTGAGGGCCTAAATGAAGGTTTTTGTAGATAGAACTTCTTAATGATAGTTGAAGGCATTATTGAGCCCCCAAAATGAATCTCCTCGACGATACCTTTCTAACGGACTATCATACGCCTAAAAAGGAGATCGTATGCAAAAGTTACAACCCCAGGAAGTTGATGTACTAACTTACCCAAACTGGGCCCACATGACTTTTGGCGCTTCATCTCCTAGGGTTAGGTTTTTGGATGTCTAGTGTTTTTGGCATTCCTGTTTATTGTAAAAAGGCCTTCAGAGCCTCATTGTAATCATCTTCTTGCGAATGCGAGTAGTCGTCACATCTCTTCTCAGAGATAAACTGCCACCATTCTAACAAGTCTTTCACTCTGTATTTTTACAGTATTTGTACATTTATTTCATTAATAGAAATCGTGTATTACTGTATCTCTGTGTTTATGGTTTCATCTCTGATACTTTTTTGTTATATTATTGGATATCTGCGATATCTCTGTGCATTTTTTTATTATATCTCCGCTCTCATTTCGTGTCGAAAATAATACGAATCAGTGGTATCAGAGCATGCTGCTCTTGATCATTTTCAGTGCATGTCCCCGACGAGGTCCGAGTATAGAAAGTTGGGTCTCGAGCTTGTCTATGTTGAAGACAATCACTCTCTCACACCCAAGAAACACTCAATGGCGGAAGAAAAGAAAAACGATGGAGTATACGATCCTATCAATCTGTTGCTCGAGCAAGCCCACACGCGACAGAGGGACGAAATGATGGAGAATTTTGCCCACATCCTTCAACGCCTGCCGATAGCAGCAGACACATATTCATCAAGCGACCACTTTGGAGGCACCTCGCCTTTCAAGGTACAAGTTAATTTTGATATTGTTGTATTTGAAGGACAAATAGATGCAAAATCCCTGGAAAATGGTTAACTCTGCTAGAAGGTTATTTCTCTGTTCACAATTTTTTCGACAGAGAAAATATCACCTTCGCACTCCTTAAAGCTCTCCCTCATATCAAACATTGGTTGGAAACTTACTGGGATCAAAGTTCCACAGAGGAGTTTGGAATATATTGGGTCGAACCCTCTTGGGATTTTTTTGTGGATGCGGTAAAGGAACAATATTATCCTGTTGACAACTATGAGGACCAGTACATGAGATGGACCACACTGCGGCAAGAGGGGGGGCAGGCAGTTCTAGAGTTCACCAATGCCTTCCATACTTTGTGCACCAAGCTGGGTATCAAAGACTCCGAACGACATTTGGTTCTAAAATACCGTGGGGCTCTACACAGATACATCCAAACTGAAATGGATTTTTTGGACATGTCATCACTTGGTGCTGCCTATCGATATGATGTTGAAATCGAGTAGAAATTTAAGCACTAGAACAAAGGGAGTTCAGGTCTCCAAATCCACAACAACCAAAGTATGACAAAACAATCCTAACAAACAGTCTCCCGAAAACCAGTCCAAGCCACAGGAAAAGAAGGTTCATAGGAAGACAAAGAAGGACACCGAAAAATGGTGCGATTTCCACGAAATCCCTTGGCACAACACTGATGAATGTCGCTCAAAATAGTCATTGGTGGTTGAGATCAAAGACAAGGAGCCGAACCCTAATTCATAATTCGATTCTGAAAATACTAGTAAAGGACAAATCATTGACGCAGACCCCACTATTATTGTCACGACCGCAACAATTCAACCAGAAGAACCAACATATCCTGAAAAGGGGGAGCACCTTTTTCATTCACAGATGTGGGTGAAGGGGACCCCGCTATATTTTATTGTTGATAGCGAAAGCCAGAAGAACCTCATCTCAGCAGAGGTCGTCAAACAATTGGGATTGTCGACAACACCACACCCACAACCATACAACATCGGGTGGCTTCGCCAAGGATGAGATCTCTGTGTCAGCCAACAATGTCAATTACCATACAACATCCAACCCTTCAAGGATGAATTATTATGTGATTTTGCGCCACTGGATGTTTGTGATGTCCTCTTGGGCCAACCATATATGTGGAGACACCATGTTGTTTATGAGTCTCAACCCCGTAGTGTCATTGTTACTTTGAGGGGTCATCTCTACAAAATACCCGAGGTAGTTCCAACTATTGTTGCACCTAAGCAATGTCGCAAGGTAGTATCTCATACTGCAAAATTCAGCTTCTTCACAATCTATTCAAAAGGGGAACAAAAGGACACTGCAACCACTACAACCTCGCCCCAAGCACCTTTTATCCAATAGAAGCAGGCTGACAAGGTTGCAGCAAAGCGAAAAGATTCATTTTGCACACATGCATCTCATGTAGCCAGATTGGGTAAAAAGGTCCAACCCTTCCAGCCACATGTTCATGACAACCTTCTTGCAAGTGTGGTTTTAACTATAGTATGAGTGATTTCCATTCTTTTGATTGTTTCTTTCCAACAAGGTGTGATTCTTAGGAGACCTATCTTTGTGTCCCTTCCACCTTTGGATGCATTTATGCTTGTTTCATAATTGTCATAAATACAACTACAAAACTAGACTATTGTAAGAAGGCATGCAATCTGCATATATAGTGCACGATAGTTCACAAGTTCTATACAAATCTCAAATTGATAATTAAATACACATATCTTCTCCTTTCTTCTTTGATTAATTAGAAAGACAAATAGAAGGCCCGTCACCATAAAACCTCCAGAATCTATTGAAGAAGAAGTGATAGAGAAGGTTGGTTCTTGGATATATTTGAGTCAACTCTAGCACAAGTAGTTTGGACACTTAAATTATTGCTCACTTCAACAATTATGTAAGCAAAAAATGGGGCATGGCCTTGCTCATGTTTCTTATACGATGGTGTTTGTTTGGGTTGTGTTCTTGGAAAGCATCATTGGGATAGTTTTGACAAAGGGGCCTCAAGTTGGCATGCATCAACACCTTTAGTGTTTGTTCATAGTGACTTATGTGGTCCTTTGCCTTCTATTTCATTTTTTGGTCACAAGTATTTTTTTGTTCTCCATTGATGATTTTACTAAGGACACTCAAGGTTTAGTTTCTTACCCACAAAAGTGAAGTTTTCAATAAGCTTTTGATTTTTAAGGACCTTGTTGAAAAACAATATTTTCATCACATTTAGAGACTTATATCATATAATGGAGGTGAATATGTTGACAAGAAGTTAATTGGATTTTGTTCTTCATAAGGGATTTAGATGCATCACACTGTCCCCTATACGTCGTAAGGAAATTGTGTCGCTGAGAGAAAGAACCAAACCTTAAAAGAAATGGTTAACTAGATGATTCATTCCAAGAATTTTGCCCCCCAAGTTTTGGGTTGAAACCATGAATTGTGCCAATTACATATCGAATACCACTCTGACCAAGGTTATGTAGAATTTAAGACTAGAAGAAGCATGGAGTTAAAAGAAGCCAGATGCTAGCAAATTTTAGGTGTTTGGATGTGACACTAAGGCTCACATTCTTGATGGGAAGCATGAAAATTTACAACTGAAGAGTCAAAAAAATATTTTTGTCAGATAAGTATTTATGTTCCCTGCATTATAAATGTAATATTTAGTAGAGATGTTATATTTGATGAGGGGTTTCACCCTGCAAGCCTAGTTTGATGCTTGTGCCATCCCCACCTTGTGAGTTGACTTATCCCTTTACTTCTCTATCAATTTCTTCCTCTTGTACATCTTGTTGTGATATTTGCTTATGTTTTGGATGACAATTATTCTATCAATAGAGATAATGAGGAGGAACCCCCCACTCTGCTTGCTCCCCCTTCTCCTCTTGCTCCCAAAGCTCGACCACTTCCTAGATGGGTTCACCAAACTCAAGAAGTCGTTGCTTCTTTAGTTGGCGATCCTGTATATTCTTAGTCACACCAACTCTGATGTGCCTCTTTGGTTCTTATGATTTGATATTTAGAAAGTCAAGATCCATAAACCTCTCATGAAGCATGTAGTTTTCCAGAAAGGAATTAAGTGATGAATGACGAGCATCATCTTGTATTGGTGAATGATACCTAGAATTTAGCCCCTTTCCCCCAAGGGAGATATATTGCGACATGTAAGCAAGTTTATAGAACCAAGTATGCATCAAATGCAAGTGTGGACAAATATAAGGCCCCATTAGAAACCAAGGTTTTCTCTGAAGTCAAAGGCCTCGACTATTTTGAAACCTTTGCACTAGTTGCCAATATGGATTCCACTTGCCTTGTTCTGTCACTTGTATCTTTGCAGAGATGGTAGGTCCCCTAGATGGATGTTAAGTCCGCCTTCTTGCATATGGATCTACAAGAAGATATTTATATGGAAAAACCTCTTAGGTTTACTTAAGACGACTCTAATCATGCGTGTTAATTGAATAAATCTCCTTACGAACTTAAGCAAGCTCCACAAGGTTGGTATGAGAAGACATACATGTGTTTGCTTGACTTAGGATTTTCTGCATGCCACTCTAATTCCAAGGAGACCCATGGCATATTTAGTTTGAGAAAAGGAAATCCCTTCCTTAGTTTGCAAACCTTGTAATCCAAGAAAATAATGCATGTGTCCTTAGTGTGTCATCTTGATCTAGTTCCTAAGACTAGACTTCACTTTGTTAATCAATTAAAGATCATTGCTAGAGAGAATGAGCTCATCAAGATATAAAACAAGAATTACAAGCTCATCAAGCTTCACCTGACTAATGAGCTTCTACTTCAACATGCAAAAGGGTGATGAGCTTCTAATTCTTGTTTTGTATGTTATTGATCTCATTCTCATTGGTAATGATACTCATTTGATCAACCAAGTGAAGTATAGTCTTAGGAACTAGTTTGTGATGAGAAATTGATGAGACTTTCATTATTTTCTTGGCTTATAGGGTTTACAAGCTAAGCAAGGGATTTCCCTTTCTCAGTCCAAGTATGCCCTTGATCTCTTCTACATATTTCACATGGATGACTGTAAATTTGAATCGACCCCTTTTTAGTCCGGAGTCGAGCTATTTGCCAAGTGTTCCATAGTCAGGTTGATGCCACTTTGTGTTGGAAATTAGTTTGCAGTGTGTTGTACTTGGCTCATACTTGTCCAAACACTTTCTTTGTTGTTGATGTGGTCCCATTCTTTTATGCAAGATCTACACAAGAGTCATTGGAAAGAAGTAATGTAGATACTTTGGTATATTCAAGGTATAGTGCGGTTTGTCATATAATACAATGCAGGAGCTTCAAATGTTTTGGTTATTTTCACATATTTCAATTGGGTTGGTGACTCTTATGATTGAAAGTCCATTGCAATTTATGTATTCAATCTTGGTTCAAGTCCTTTTACCATGCATGCAAGAAATAGTGTGCCAATTCTCTTTCTTTGGCCAAGGTAGAGTATATAACAATGATTCATGAAGGCTAAACAATAGTCCGGCTTCGACAAATCCTTTATGAGTTTTGTTTCCAATAGGGATATGCAACTACTATTTGGTGTGAAAATTAGAGTGCCATCCAACTTACCCATCATCAATTTCAGCTTCAACATAATAACCATAGTGAGATACACATGCACTTCATTCAATAGTTCATTCATGATTATATTGTTAACTAGATTTTTTTTGTTTGTGTAGAAGATCCAGGTGTTGACATCTTCAGAAAGTGAAGTTTCTTCATCTTCAAGCTATGTTAGGTGTGCATGGAATTGTCATTAAGGGGGGATATGCATAATTCCTCCTTCCTTCTCCCATGCCAATTGTAAATTCTTTGTCCTTTACCAAGTTGTTTTTGAGGGAGGATTTTAGGATATTAGACATCAAGAGTCACTTAAGACCAAGAGTCACTTTGTCCTTAACCAAAGTGACTCTTGGTCTTAAGTGACTCTTCTCCCATGCCAATTGTAATTTCTTTGTCCTTTACCAAGTTGTTTTTGAGGGAGGATTTTAGGATATTAGACATCAAGAGTCACTTTAATCATGTGTGCTTTTAATGTGCTTGTTTAGTTGAGTCATCCAAAGGTCACCATTCTCTTATTCATTGGTGATCTGATGATCCTTATATTCCTCGATTATATCGACAATAGATTTATGTTTTATTGATTAGTTCATGATCTTTATTAAAAAGCATGGAAGATCACTTATTCGGCATGATTGAGAGTAGAGTATTGTATTGGATGTAACCTTTCTTTTCTTGACGAATAACATTTTTTTTTTTTAAATTATTTGTTGTTCAAAGGATATTTTTCCTCTTTGAGGATTTTACTATGTAAATCTCAATATCTTTATCTTTGATTTGCATGAGTTATTTCTATGTGGTGTTTCTTCCCTTGGTAGTTCACTTGTGATTTCCCAATAACACTTATCATTGTCTTATCAACCCACACTTAACCCCTTTTTATAATGTTAATGTCGATGTTTATACATATAAGGCTTTCACTTTTTACATATGGACACTTTCACCCCACCATCTCGGGTACAAATACACACCTTCATCCATCCACTACTGAGTGGACAAATACACACCTTCATCCCTACCACTCACCCTCCAAGGAAAGAAAAGTGTGCATTTGTTTATACATATCAAAGGTAAATTAATGAATTTTATTGTTAAACTTCTCCTTAAATTAACTTAACTTTTTCTTAATAGAACATTTTTACTATTTTTTTTATTATTTATTTTTTTTTACATATTTTATAGAAAATTGTTTTTTTTTTTTTTTTAAAGTAAAAGCATTTTTTTAAAACATAAAAATAGGTTAACCAACCAAAACCCAAAACCATTTAACTAATCTACCTTTTTAAAGATCAGCCAAGATCTAATTTTTCCTTAATAAAAATGATAAATTAATCCATTTTTTTTGTTTGCTAACTTATGCGCCACATCAAATAGATTTTTTTTGGTTTCCTCTTAATTACCACAAACCTTAAACACCTTACAAAACAAAACGAAACCTACAAAATTTAACTTTAACCGCGTTAAGAAATTTTGACTAAATTAATTTAGAAAATGCATGGATCGTGTGCATTTATAAATTTCTTCTAAATTTCTGAAACGTTGACGTGGATTTATGGTCTATATTAAACCTTCGCTTATTTTGTTACCAAAGACCAATGGATAAATAGGCTATTCCGGCGTTTGGAATCGAGCCAAAACAATGACAGCTAAGTGGGACACGTATGAATGTCCTTGGCATTCCCATGAAGCACGGTTTTTTATATTTATTTATTGCCTTTTTAAATGGAAACGTTGGTGTCAGTTGAAATTTAATTTCTTCATGGAGGCTATGTGCTAAATGGGCTGTGACGGACTCAAGGCAGCACCTAGCTCTTCATTCTATTTGGGCCTATGTGCTAAATGGGCTGTGACGGACTCAAGGCAGCACCTAGCTCTTCATTCTATTTGGGCCTCATACTAATATAAGAAAGCACCAACCCATGGAAACAAATCACTCAGAGGAGGCATGCTGAGGGAATTTGCACAGTTTTTGAACTGAAAAAATCACAGATCAGTTAATACTAGAAAACGTGGGCCTTCATAGTTCAACTCCGCCGTAATGCAATTTTTATACACAATCGACATGTGGGTATTGTTGCTTATATGAGAATGCTACATGAGTTCGGTGTATTGAGGGTCCTATAAGCCTCCTTTGGTAATGGCACCCTGCCCGTCTAAAGTCCGTTTTCTGAGATGTACGAATCGGCCACAATCCTGATATTAATATTGTGGGTATAATTCATGCTATCTGGTTTCCCCCCAGGAAGCCCGCTTAGAGGATTTTATTCATATTTTCGTGGCAGTAGTTGTTACAGCATATATTGCATAATGGGTTGTTGCATGAGCAAGAGGGGAACTACACGTGCCACCAGAGTCGCAAGATGGCGGTCTACTGGCATTGTGGGTCTCAGAGATTCCAATTTGAAGGTAATTACAATCTTGTATTTGATTGAATTTCGTTTGGATTCGATTACTTTTGCTTTTTGGCAGGGGGATTGGATGAAATTCTATCATATTTTTATTTGTTTTTGACAGGATGCACTTCAGTTAGTAGTACAAAAGAGTGAGAATTTAGCGCTTTTGTGCATTTTTTAGTATTATGAACGATATCTTAATTTGATCCAGCTCTTGTTAATGAACAAAATGTATCTAATCATCCATTCTAAAATTATAACAGGAATCTGATCATTGATTTCATCCAGCTATTAGGTACAAGATAGAATTTGTGCTAAAGATTAGTGGCTATTGTGTGCTATCAATTGCTATCCTGGGCTTGACCCGTTAGATAATTATTCACCTTTATGTATTAGGTACAAGATAGAATTTGTGCTAAGGATTAGTGGGTATTGTGTGCTATCAATAGCTGTCCTGGGCTGGACCCGTCAGATAATTATTCACCTTTATGTTTGTACTGCCAGGGCATGTTCTCTCTTCAGTAAATGAGAGGCCAGATTAATGAGCTTTTACCATCCCTCTTTTTCTTATAGACCCATGTGGGGAGGGTGATTTGGAGAGTGCCCTAGGTCATTGGAACTGCTGGGAGGGAAATCTTAAACATATAGACCATGGTGGTAAAATTTTTGTAAGTGGATGGTGTGAACCTCTCAGGCCTTGGGGAGAATGTGGGTGCCTAAAAAGTATGAAATTATGTTCAAGTCCTAAGCTTCACTCGATAAAAGTGAAAATCGAGTCTGTCTTGTAAGAGGTTACTTTTACCATATCTCAAAAGGGTGTTGTCGCTGCTGTGGGCCAGCACAATATCCATGGTGCTGAAGAATGACAAAAGAAGGAAAACCATTGTTAGCACAAGCCCTTCTAAGGTGCCTTATAAGCATGGAGTTATGTTAGAGCACTGAGTTTTGCCAAGTCAAAATAAAAAAATCTTATACAAGAAAGTGGTCAAGGCACGCCCATTGTTGGTTGTATCCGTTGCTGTTGGTAGGGTCTACGTTGGTCATGTAAGTAATGCTATTCCTTAGAGATTAATTCTCATTAAGTGTTGATAGTGGCCATGGGTGAACAATGGACTGAATTCATATTGTCTGAAACATCATATGTAGAGTTATGATTTCACGGAGAATGAAGTGTTGGACAAAGCAAATGTTTTCTGTATATTTCCCCAACATCTTTATCTCTTAATACTGAAGACCATAGTGCTTTACCAACTGGGACTTGGTTGGTTAGTAAAGCAGCAGTGTTGTTATTTCCCCTTCCAAGGTTCAAGTCCCCCAGCGACGTGTTTGTTCCTTGTGGGGTTTCTTGCTTGCATAAGTAGGCCGTTTCATGCAGATGGGGCCAGGTGCAAGTCCTGGTTGAATTTGGTAGAATTTATACCCTTCAATTGTTGCATTTTAGCTGGAGGTCAGCTTTTGTGAGTTGTAAGACATATCTACTCCATTGTAATATCCCATGTTAAAAGGCGCTATTTGCATGCGTTGACCAGAAGTGCCTGTCAGAAAAAGAAGAAACAAAATACCACAGTGCTTTTGGATTTGAATATGGTATTCTTATTCTCATTATGCACTACTCCTGCAGGCTTAGTATGTTTCCCATAAGTTTTGGAGTCTCATAATCCAAATTAGTTTTCTTTGAGACACATTTTCAAAGATTAAAGATTGACCGCCCTCTGTGTTTTAAATGGACTTAGATCTCTGTTTCCCTCTTTTGGAAGAACTAGAGAAGTCTCTTGATGTCACTGGAGACTATGCTATATAGAGTTGTCCTTGTAGAAGAATGTTGTGCTCTCTCTATACAGAGGTTTCTATGGTCTATTGTGTTATATATTCTTATTTCAATTCTCTTTAGGATGGGTTCTCATCAAATGGACAGCAGCTACATTTCTTGACAACAAAATATCACTGCATTCCATTTGTATAATAGTTCATACGTGGATATTATTGGCCTCACTTGATGTCCCCTCTGGGTTAGGTTGCCAAAATTACAACTGGCTGGTTTACCCTGGATACCATCCTCAGAATCAGGGAAAGTGTCCAATGGGTTCCCCGGGATGTGCATTTCATTGTAAAAAAAATAAAAAATAATATTTATATAATTCATATGTAGAAAGAATGGATGTCTAAACAAAGATAAGTTCTCCTCATTTATCTACACTTCCATTGATGGTTTTCTTCTGCACTGGGTGGGCTGAAGGAGAATTAAGAGAACCATGGATACTTGAAATCTGTGAACACACTGAAAATCTTTGTTTAATGCTGCTTAATTAATTACCAACAGGGAAATTAATTCTATTATTCTTTTCAGAATAGTATCTTCTCTGGGTACTTGTTGCATATTCTTTTTCCCCTCTTAATATGTTTGAACAGACAGCCTGTTTCCTCCAGCAGAACTCTTCTGAGATCATCTGGAAAACAATTAAGTTCAACATCCGATCTTTTTGCATGATTAAATTAACTTGATTTTTCAAGGATGCATGAACATAATGTCTAACATCTAGGTCATTAATTCACTGTTTTGCTGCCAAGTGGATTTCCCGGTGATGCGTGAATGTCAACAATCTTCTTCAATTCAGATCGACTGTTTCTACAAGTGGCTGGAAAACCAAAGAAAGAACAAGTACTCCATAGGTAATTGTAAAGTAACAACGAAACTCTGATTAACTGATCAGGTTGGTAACTTAGCTTCTCATAAAATAAGTCTGGATGTTTTTGTAAACAAATTAATTTTGCATAAAAGTAAAGTCTCTGTTCAAATTAAGAAGTGGTTATCAAGCTCTTTATTATTTTGGGCAGTTTGATTTTTTTTTTCTTTCTGTCTCAGCCTTCTACTCTCATCTCTACAAGATTTCATTTGTTTTACCCACATCTGTGATGCTATACAACATTACCCTGGCTTCTGGAATGTCTTCTTTAGAGTTGTCTTTATATTCTCCTTCTTCTACGTTTATAGAAGAGATTAGTGTGCTGTTGAAGTTTTGTCTTCAGGGATTATATCCATATACAAAGAAAGTACACAGAAGTGCCATACAGTGAAGCCAGATTAGAAGAAATGTTTTCTGGCTTTGCATTTCAATACAGATAATGGATGCAAACAGTAAAAGTGCATAACCGTGCAAAATTAACTGACAATTTTTTCCATTAATAATCAGCTTGAGTTGTGACCATCCTGCTCTGTTAGTTTAAGCTTGTCCTGGAATAATTTGGTTTATTTAGTTATTTTGGATTCTACAAATCCAATTATAAGGTAGTTTTCCATATATTGAGTCTTGACTGTTTTCAAATGTAGGAGCTTCCAAGAATCTTTTATGAGCTTTTGTCTATATCTCGAATTGGAAGCACAGAGCCAATGACAAAGATACAAATTAAATCAGTCAAAAACAAAAACTTAAAAGCCAAGGAGAGGATGTAGTACAGAGTTACTTTTAGCTATTTGATATGTGAAAAGTTTGAACAGTTTCAATGTCCCATCAATATATATAATCTTAAGAAGGGTCATGACTTGGAATCTTGACCTGGCTTTTTACTTTAAAAATAAATTAAAATAACAGTTATGTTTATATTGGCAAAACAAACACTGTGGCCATACCTGTACAACTTCATTACAACAGTATACATTTGCTTCAAAGTGTAGAGAAGGAATTTTCCAGTCAAACTATTTAAATATACTTAATATAGAGGATTTCCCCCTATCTCCAGAGTTGGCAGGTGTACTGTCTGACATATTGATGCAACAACAAACAAAAATTTACAGAACATTTAAAAACTGAATTATGGCCGTGTGCCCCAACTAGCAGTAGAAACCTGGTCTGCCGATGCCATTCCTCTGCGAGAGTCTCTGGAGTGCTTATCAGGGCTTTGTGCAGGAGGTATCAAATATTTTGGAGGCATATTGACAAATGCCGTAAGTATTACCATCAGATTTGAGAGGGCAGAAATAGATATATCAAGCTCCAAATACTTCATTTTCAGATTGCAGATAACACTCCTAGACTCCAACTTCCAGTCCCTTAGGTTCAACGCATGTTTCCCTTGCTTCCAAGGTGCAGTTATCCTGGGCTCTATTGACATCATTGTCCCATGTCTCGAATCTCGATTGAGCCTTCAATTCTGAAGTTGCCAGGGATTCCTTCATGAACTCACAAAACTCCCTTTTAGAAGCACAACAACAATGACAACACAGCTCCATGGTTGATTCGGGGGCAGAATGAATGCTGGAGGTCTTGCATGGATGCCATGGCAAACCAAAACACCAGAGACCATGCGAATCTGCCTCCCAGAAGCCTCAAAAACATGCAGGCTAGAGACCTCGAAGAATTGCTAAACACAATGGGATTGGAGAAGGGAGGGAAAAAACGACTGATAAAACTATTACTGTGATGTAGCATGCTTGATTGTATGGAAACTAACAAGCCATTATACCCCTCTATTCTCACATGCCTGGGACATCAAGCCAAAGAGAGCTGGATTGATAGAATTGGATGCAGAGTGATGGGCTGGATGAAGAGCGGAGTAAATACATCCTTCCTTCAAGATAATTCAAATAAGACTGTGTGGAGGGGGGCCAAGACCCCCGCCTCCCCCCCCTGCTCTTCTTCCTTTATAACTTCTGTTCCTCCGTGGATGTGTAAGAGACCTCCCCTACCTAGCATCTTTATCATTAAACTAAGGCTTCTCCATAATGGGATTCCTTATTATGGAATGTGATAGTGAGTTTGTGGTTCCTCCCATCATGCTTTAGGAGCAAGTTGCTTAGAGTGAGAAGGGCTTCGACATTGGCCATAGCATTTGCTAGAGAGTTCAAGTGGCGCTTAACATTATCCTTTGTGTCCATGAGGTTATCCTTTGTGCAATCTTGACTATTTTGGGGTTCGAGGAAGACTCCCCATGTTGTAATGGATTAATTATAAATAATGAATTACCAATAATGGTGACGGTTTCCACCTCCCTACCTCTTAACGTTTTAAAGCTTTGATAAACTGCTAAAATCTTCGCTTCATTGTCTGTGGCTTGCCCCAAACCCCAAGCATATGCTACCTCTTGATGTTCATCAAGATTGAAGACGATGCTTCCACACCTGCCATGTTGGGATTCCCTTTTGATGCCCCATCAAAGAGAATGACATATTGATTTTGGTTGGCCAACCATTGGTTAAACTTGTGTTTCTTCATTCCAATTTTCCAGTTTACCTGTTGTGGTGTTCAATGACATGATTGGATTTTTTGTTGTTGTTTTCCTAGTCATCAAGGAACGCAACTAGGCTACTCCCTTATTTGAGAGTGGGGGATGATTTGCTGTGTACCCTTTGACCATAATGGATTCCTCAATTAGGTTTCTTACTGCTCGTACAATTTTATTAGGGCATGGGGCTTCATCTTGGAAGATAAAATGATTACAAGTGATCTATATTTTTCAGGATAACAATACTTAGAGAGAGCAATTCATGCTCCTTCAGGAAGTGAGCCTGGTATGAGCTTTGAGGGATAAGCTTTTCTCTAGTATTGGAAGATCTAGTTCAAATCATTTGGATGCAAGAAGTCCACCTATAGATCTTGATACGCCATCTCGCAAATTCGCTTAGTAGTCCAACATTCTAAAAATAGGTGGGTAGAGGATTCTTTTGCTCTTTTGCATAAGACACAAATGGATGGTCCTTGAATCCAACACTTGTGGAGATTCTTTTTCGTGAGTATCTTATTTTGCACCTAAAGCTAACAAAATAAATTTGCTTTTGGTAGTCCATCCCCTTTCTATATTTTCTTCAAAATAGGAGTTGTAGTCGGGAGATTTGGGAGGTTGATTTGGGCTTCATATCCCTTTTTGGTTGTGTATGTTCCTCTTTGTTTCCCCCAAACTTAGTCATCCTTTTTGGTTTTGTTCATGGGGGTTGCTCCCTTGAGCAACAATATTATGATGGGCTTCCTCCTAGAGTGCCATGGGAGGGCGAAGAGTAATCCAACTTCACCACTGTTGGTTTTCTCCATGATCCCAGAGTAGAGATTCTATGTGAATCCAATGATGGTCAAAGATGAGAAATCTTCTGATTCTGAGAAAGAGGGGGGGTGCCCATGATGGGATCATTCCAAAATTCTATTTGTTGCCCATTCCAAGGTTTCCATGATAGTCTAGCTTGAATTAATGTTGTTGTTGCTCTGATCAATTGCCAAATAGGAGAGCCTTTTAATTATGGGAGAGGTTGATCTATGCATCCATGTCTTTGATAGCTAGAGAGTTATTTTTTGTGAAATGCGTCCTTCCACCAATGCGGTTTGCTTGTGGCTAATCTCCAAGCTAATTCCCCCCCAATGCAATTTTCATCAATGAAGGGTTCTTTATTCCTAGGCCACTTTTGTCAAAGGGAGCTCTTACTGCTACTCAACTGACCAAGTTGAACTTGGACTCATGGAAAGTGACCTAACAAAACTTGTCCAATTGAGCTGAAATTTGGTCCAAGGGTGTAGGGGGTCTCATTCTATTTCTTTTGAGTACTCACACCCCTATCAAAATCCCCTAGGACCTAGTTTTTACAGTTTTACATCAAAATTAATTAAAATTACCATTAATTGGGTAATTTTAAAAAATTAAAAAAAACTACTTTGACTCGACGGAATTCTGCAAGACTCTAGTAGATGTCTAGCATGGTCATTTACAATATTCCTAGACCCTAGTCACCCATTGGGCTTGATCATTAGAACGTCTTTCACCACTTTGGAGGATTATTGCGAGTGAAAAACTCAAGGGTAATTAAAATGGCTGGTTAGGCCAAATCAATTACCCGAGGAAAAAAACACTCGATTAAAGGACTTCTCTAATGATAAATTCCTAGGCAACTAACCTAATATATGATCCATGCAGATCCATTACATTATTATCCCATGCAGGGGAGCGGAAATTCCGATTACAAAAAGACATGCCGGGGGCAAAAACTGCCCTGTAGAACTAGAAAGTCTTCAACTTTGTTGCACCATCAGGTACATAGCTTCATGGAACATGGAGTTGACCCCCTAGTCGAAATAGGTGGTCAACAGAGAGCACATGAGGACATGTCAAGGGAGTTGACCTTGACGTCACACACTATGGGGAGTTGACCCTAGTGTTTCTAGAGGGAGTAGCCTCTAGAAGTCCACATGGGAGTGCCATGTGTGACAGACATTCTCCAGATCGTACTCCTCTATGAACTGAGTTGAGTTGATCTGTGAGGACACTTATTCGAGAAGGGATAAGTGGGACACTTATCTGAGAAGAGATAAGTGGGTTTGGGCTTATAGCTCAATGTCCCTTGTGGAGCGCACATGAGGACATGTCAAAGGAGTTTACCTTGAATTTATAAAATCACTTTATAAAGTCACTAGAGAGAAATATGCTCGATCACTTCTACATGTTGGGCGCGACCAATGCAAAAGTACCTTCGAGCTACAAAAATCTAACACTCTTCCCAATTTGTTTATTGTTTCCCCCCATCTTTGTTTGTTGAGGTCAAGGACCTGTTGATGATTGCAACTACGTGAGACATTTTCCAGGATACAAACCTGAGAGAGAGCCCCTGAGACGGGTGTGTGGTTCCTATCTGAGACAGAGTTGGAACGTAGAGATGGCCTCCTCCTTACAGAGAGTTGAGAAGAACTCCAGATGATTCTCCTATGTAACGCAGTGAGAAAGGAGATCTGCATAGTTGGACGTGCCTGTGGTTGAGCCCAAGGTGAACGTGTGAAATCTTAAAGTGCTGGGTGCATCGTCATGAGACAGAAATGAAGATGATGTATTAGCCTCCTCCGAGCAGAGAGTTGATGAGAAACTCCAGATGACTCTCTTGTGTAATGCAGCGGGAAAGAAGATCTGTTGAGTGGACGTGCTTGTGGACGAGCACAGGTGAATGTGATCCTAGTGGTTGAGCACTAGTGAAGAAGTGGTTCTTCTGTGTAATGCAGTGAGCCAGAGATATGGACATCCCTATGGATGTGCCCCTAGTGGTTGAGCACTAGTGGGTGTATGAGATCCCTTGCTATATTGTTCAAGAGTCAGACCTGCCTGTAACCTTAATTGTAATGTATAGGGTACAGGTCGACCCCACCTTAATGTGATTGATAATTAATGTAAAAGATAATTAATCTGGTTAATATTAATTATATTATGAGATAGAGAGGTCGGCCCTGTTGTGCCAATAAACACTTCTGTTGACAAGTCAAGTCTAATATAAGTAAAGGTAAATTCCCCATTGAGGAATGATATCTTTTGTGTGAGTTTGGAAATTTTAGCAAGTACATCTACTTGGGAAAAGTGCGCACCTCTCTTGGGCACTAGTCTTCTAGGGTTTGTGAGCACCCTTTTGTGTGCTAGGTTTTCTCGGTGGTGAAGGTCTTTCTCTTGAAGAATATATCAAAGGATTGGCTGGGTTTTCTTCCCTTGTTGAGAAGGGTTTCCTAGGATACTTCTTGTGTACTTGTGCATGGTGTTTCTTCTCGTGATCTTGGTTGCTGCAACAAATTGTCTATGGTTTAAGTAAAATGCTAAAATGGAATGAACTTCATGCTTAAGCCTAGCTTATTGAAAAATCAACATGGTATCAGAGCATAGGTCTTGAAGAACCCATTGCACAAGCATTTACCAGTCTCCTCTCTTTTCTGTAGAATCATACGACCCTCCTAGGGTTTCCAGAAAATCCGTACGACCCTCCTTTCTGAGGTGTTTCAACCCTTAATACTTGAATGTTGGGGCTAATTTTGGCATAGGAGAGTACGACCTCCTCCAGTGCACCTCCAGAGACTCTCAGAGTGAAATTCCGAGCATTTTGAATTTCTGGCCCTAAGGTTTCTAGGGTTTTGCTAATTTCTGCAGAAATTTCAGAACTAGGGTTTCTGCAACTCATTGAAGGAGCTCTTTAGCTCACCAGTGTTCTCCTATCTTTCAAAGGCTTATTGTTGGCAGTCATAAGTCCAACAAAACCTAAAAGTGATAGCCTAGCCTAGCCGTTAGGTTTTCTAGCCCAGTTGACAAGGGTTTGTGAAGAATCTAAAATTATGATGAACAAAACTATGATGGAAGATAAGCTTGATGGATCAAGCAACTTCAAGTTCCTGGAAGACAAGACTTCAGAGGAAGGCTTATTGTGGGTGATACAAAAAGGTGACACTATGACTGCCCTCTTCATGAAGATGTCAAGAGGACAGAGATCAACCATGTGCCATTGGAGAAATCATATCAACACCCCAAGGTATGCATTTGTATATATATTATTTGTATCATTGTCATGAGGGAAATTGCAGGAGGAAGGAACCTTTTGCTGAAGTCATGGATCCAGAGGGATCTCAGTGCATTCAGAGGAACAACACATTGGAAGACTCCAGGTTTGATTGTTAAAATTGTCATTCCTCTAACCTACATTTCTAAAGTTTGCTACATTACAAGTAGGTGTTGTAGCTGTGATAACAATCCCTAAATTGTTTTGATTCTAGAGATGTACTCATTATTCTCCTTTAAGAGATATTCTTGTTTTGGTTCCTCTTGTTTTCTTGTTCCAGATAGGTTAAGAACAAAGGAAGATGCTTATCCTTCAGAGGGAGTCACTTTACTCAGAGGGAGTCAAAACTATTTGAGAAAGAGGAAGAATAGAACCATCATTGAGACAACCAATGCAATAATGCATGATCAGAATCCTTCTATGATTCCATGGGCAGAAGCATGCATGACACAGTATATGTTCAGAACAAGAGTCTTCACTAGACTTTGAAAAACATAACTCCTGAAGAAACCTTCACCGAAGTGAAGTCTGAGATTGAACACTTCAGGATATTTGAGTGCCCAGTGTATTTTCATGTACCTAAAGAGAAGAAGTCCAAGCTAGACCCTTCAGGGAGAAAGGATACATTTATGGTATAAACAGTGAATCTTCGAAGACATTCCAGATCTACATCCCTGGTCAGAGAAAAAATTAGACAAACATAGATGTTGTCCTTGAAGAAGAGATAGCCTTTCAAAGATCCAAAGAATCTCAGATGGAGATTGACAGTGAGACAATACCTTCTCCCCCTTCAACATTTCAAAGGGAGACATACATTATTCCAGCTGATCCAGTTGCTCCAGTTGATATGTCCAGAGATATTGTAGTAGGGCATAAAAGGCCTGCCTAGGCTCATTCTGCAGGAGGCAGAGGAACATACAAGCCCCTCAAGGCACATCCCGAGAAAGCAAAAGAGATTTTCGAGCTATCCTTCAGTCATGAGCCGCTTCATTGATTTTGAGCTTCCTTGTCTTGGACAAGCAATAGGAGAATAGGTATGGCAAGATTGCAGACATCTTCACCAAATTAGCTTGGTGAAGGATACCTCCCTATTTGAGAGGGAGTGTTGATAAATACAACCAAGAACAAAGTTTGAGTATTTCCGTGAGAGACTTAGCTTGGTAGAGAATGCCTCCCTAGCTAAGAGGGAGTGTTGATGATTGCATCTACGTGAGACATTCTCCAGGACACAAACCTGAGAGAGAGCCCCTGAGAGGGGTGTGTGGTTCCTATCTGAGACAGCGCTGGAACGTAGAGATTGCCTCCTCCTTACAAAGAGTTGAGAAGAACTCCAGATGATTCTCCTGTGTAACGCAGTGAGAAAGGAGATCTGCATAGTTGGACGTGCCTGTGGTTGAGCACAAGGTGAACGTGTGAAATCCCAAAGTGCTAGGTGCATCGTCATGAGATAGAAATGAAGATGATGTATTAGCCTCTTCCGAGCAGAGAGTTGATGAGAAATTCCAGATGACTCTCTTGTGTAATGCAGTGGGAAAGAAGATCTGTTGAGTGGACGTGCCTGTGGACGAGCACATGCGAACGTGATCCTAGTGGCTGAGCACTAGTGAAGAAGTGGTTCTTCTGTGTAATGCAGTGAGCCAGAGATATGGACATCCCTATGGATGTGCCCCTAGTGGTTGAGCACTAGTGGGTGTATGAGATCCCTTGCTATATTGTTCAAGAGTCAGACCTGCCTGTAACCCTAATTGTAATGTAAAGGGTACAGGTCGACCCCACCTTAATGTGATTGATAATTAATGTAAAAGATAATTAATCTGGTTAATATTAATTATATTATGAGATAGAGAGGTCGGCCTTGTTGTGCCAATATACACTTCTATTGACAGGTCAAGTCTAATATAAGTAAAGGTAAATTCCCCATTGAGGAATGATATCTTTTGTGTGAGTTTGGAAATTTTAGCAAGTACATCTACTTGGGAAAAGTGCGCACCTCTCTTGGGTGCTAGTCTTCCAGGGTTTGTGAGCACCCTTTTGTGTGCTAGGTTTTCTTGGTGGTGAAGGTCTTTCTCTTGAAGAATATAGCAAAGGATTGGTTGGGTTTTCTTCCCTTTTTGAGAAGGGTTTTCCCATGATATTTCTTGTGTACTTGTGCGTGGTGTTTCTTCTTGTGATCTTGGTTGCTACAACAAATTGTCTATGGTTTAAGTAAAATGCTAAAATGGAATGAACTTCATGCTTAAGCCTAGCTTATTGAAAAATCAACAGGACCCTCCATGTCTTCCTTTGCTTTCGAGTGCTTGGATGTAAATCTATAAAGATGTTTCACCTGCAGGTTTTGAATTGAGAATGGTGGGGATATCTTTGATTCTTTGAAGGCCCGATGGTTTGCAATTTCTTGGATTTGTTCCACGGTGTTAAGGTTTCATGGCTCCAATGGTGGATTAACATACGAGACATAGCGCATTGGTTGATTTGGAAACAAGACTCTCGTCGCCTCTCCTACTTCCTTCATTTTCGGGCTTAAATTTGGAGAAATTGCTAGAACTTGAGCTAGCCCAATGTTACGAGGAAATTCTCTCTATGGCTTGGGGTAAACCACAACAGACGAAACGACACCCATAAATCAACTCTAATCTCAAGTATGCTAGACAAATGGAAATGCTAACAAAGGAAGGCTAGAAGCCTACCTCGTCCGGACGTCCGAAGAAGACCACGACTGAGCTCATGATCCAACACTTGATACCTTTAACTTGTTCTCAACAACCAAGATACACAAGCATATGGAAATTGTATAAAGCATTAGCATATAAACTAGCATAATCCACTAACATGTATAACAAATATGCCCATGGAAAGTAATACAAATATTTGCAACATATAATTGGACTAGAAAAGAGTATTTCTATTATTGTAATCAACATAAGTACATAGGTGACGAACTTATGTAACGACACATATCGGAACCGAGAAACTAAGCCCCTCCACCTGGGCCTTCACCACTTCAATCCTCCACAAAGGCAAGCTCACAAGTAATAGGAGTAATTGAGTTTCTCCTTCTCAAGATAGGAAGAGCTTGGGGGCTGAACAAAGAAAGTTCAGACTTTCAAGGACAAAGGGATGCAGACTCAATATGAAGTGAAATTTCTCCAGAGTGTCTTTGCTCTCAATCATCTCCTCCTTTCAAAAGGCTTGTATATGGCTCAATTTATAGCCTCCAAATGGACTTGAAGGGTCGATTCAGGGCGTTTCTAGTATACGGAAGGGCAAGGATCATGGATCTAGTGACATGGCACAAAAACCCGACATATTTTTTAATTTTTGAGCACAAAACCCGATGTACGGGGGCTGTAATGGAGCAATCTGGATTCTGCGTATACGCGAGCTGTCTAATTGTGGCTCGCGTATATATACAAAATTTTGAATTTTTATCTCTAGGATGAGCAAAATGGGGAATTTGAGTTTGAAGAGGGAAAGGGAAGGCCATCAAAGCAAGATGCATGGAGTGTGGCAAAAATTGCTGTAACACCCAAATCCTCGAATATTCGATTTGTGAACTTGTATGGATGGCTCCTTTAGGTTTTCTTCCTATACCTCAGAGATCAAAACTTCAAATCAGTTTCTAGCGGGTGCATCTTGTCCGCCTCTCATTGGTGGGGGATTTTTGATCGAGGTCTTTTTGGTAGGAGGGTGTTCATTGGCCACTGTGGGAGGTTCAACAGTCTTTGGTTTCTTGGTTTTTTGCAGTCCTTAGTGAAGTGTTCATATTTATGGCATGTATTGCATTTGAAAGTGATTTTCTCATAGTCTAGTTCCAAGGTGTAAGTCCATCATTCCATGTTGAGATGTATTGCTTCAAGTAGCCCCTTTTCCATATGTACATACACACAAACTTTGGTGCAGGCATACATGTTGGATCTTTGCTTTGCTTTGTCTACAAGCTTGTGAAATGTGTTTCCTATAAAGACCAAAGTTTGATCATTCTAGAGAAATAGTGGAGAGATGTGGTAGATGAACCCATATAGGGATTGAAGATTGGTTGTCCTCTGCAGGGTTGAAGTCCAATGATCATCGATTCAAATACATGCCTCTAGGCCCCTATTAAATAGGGCCACTCTTGAAAAAAAAATATTTTTCAAATACATGCAGGGTTGAGTCTAGGTGACTGTTGACCACCTATTTCAACTAGGGGGTCAACTCGATGTGCCATGAAGCTATGTACCTGATGGTGCAACAAAATTGAAGACTTTCTGGTTCTACAAGGCAGTTTTTGCCCCCGACACTTCTTTTTGTAATTGGAATTTCCACTCCCCTGCGTGGGATAATAATGTAATGAGTCAGCATGGATCATATCGTAGGTTAGTTGCTTAGGACTTTATCATTAGGGAAGTCCTTTCATCGAGTATTTTTTATCCTCAGGTAATTAATCTGGCCTAACTAGCCATTTTAATTACCCTTGAGATTTTCACTCATAATAATCCTCCAAAGTGGTGAAAAGCATTCTAATGATTGAGCCCAATGGGTGACTAGGGTCTAGGAATATTGTAAATAATCATGCTAGACATCTCCTAGAGTCTTGGGAATTCTGTCGAGTCTAAGTAATTTTTTTTAATTTTTTAAAATTACCCAGTTAATGGTAATTTTAATTAAAATTGATGTAAAAATGTAAAAACTAGGTCCCAGGGGATTTTGATAGGGGTGTGAGTACTCAAAAGAAATGGAATGAGACCCCCTACACCCTTGGACCAAGTTTCAACTCTATTGGACAAGTTTTGCTTGGTCATTGTCCATGAGGAGTCTTAGTCAATCTTGAGTCAACAATTTATTTGCTTAATTTGGCTAAGTCAAAATGCCAAAAATTGTAAAATAAGCAAAAAGGTTTGAGAAAGAGTGGGAGATGATTCCTAAGCCATTTCCTAAGTTAGAAAAACACTTTTCTAACTTAGTCAACCCCCCCTTGCTTAGCCACTACCTCAACTCACCTTTCTCCCTAAGGAAGTTGTGCCCCCCTTGGTGAGTAACTCATCCTAAATAAAAAATTAAAGAAAGATGACCCTCCTAGCCCCTAGTGCACCCTCCTTAGTGCCTAACTTCATAGTTGGGTAAGTCTAAAGGTGTTCCCACCTCTCACACCCTCAAACCCTAGATGACTAAAACCCTAAAAGTGTGCCCTCCCTTGAGATGCTCACTTTGTCTTGAAGATTGCCACTTGGAGCTCATCCAAGAGGGGTCTCTCTTGACTCCCAAGTATAAAACAAAGCCTACCCCCTCCTCTTTTCACATCTATTCTCAGAGTTAAGTTATTATGCCCAAATCTCTCCCACTCTTCTCTCTCTCCCATTTTGCTCTCTTTCTTTTCTCAAGCTTGTTGCAAGTATTTGCAACAACCTTGTTTTCAATATTAGAAAATCTTTGGAGGAATATGGTGTGCATTGGGAGTACTCTTGGTGCAAGATCTTGAGCTTCATTGAGGTGAATTTGTTTTGGTTTGTTGTTGAGTTTTCTTGCTTTTAGATCTAGAATAGGAGATCCAAGCAAAGTATTTTGCTTGGATAGATTTATGGTAGTATTGCTATAGATCTAAAGTGAGTTAGTTTCTATTTTGGTTATTCAAAGTATTTTGTGATCATATATGAATCTACTCACCTCCTTTCTTGTCTTGTAGCTTGATCTCATGTTTTTGCAGGTCACCAAGGGTTGGAGGAAGACAAATTTCAGATCTGGAAATTTGTCTCTTCAACCACTAAAACCCTCATTTTATTTTCTGTTACTTCCATTATTCTTTTATACGTCTTATTGGGTATATTTCTGTTCTAGAATAGGTCATATTTCAATCATTTACTTGCAGATTTTTGTATGTAAAATTTCTGTTTTCACTAACAGAAATTTTTCTAAAGTTTTTTGGTTATTTGTAGCATTTCCAACAAGCTTGGCCTGCTGATTTTCTGCAGGTTTTCACCAGAAAATGGGAGGTGCTGCCCATTTGGGGCCATAAAACACCAAAGAAGTGTTGATATTATGGTAGTTGCGGGAGGTATTTACCTCCACGTGTAAACCTGACGAGGATAGAATACTCCGGGAAGCAAGAAGAAACCCTAATGAGTTGGCTAATAACCCTAGAAGACTTGTCGGCTCAAGAAGATAATTTATATTAGGTTATTAGCCTCTAAGAGAAGAAGTTGGCCATAAATAATAATATATACTGAACAGACAGATACCCAGAATGAGAAGTCGGCCCAGGCAGTTAGCCAGAATTAGTATAAATACAGGAGGCTAGTTTTCATTCTGGCAGGCAGTCTCAGAATTGCAGCGCCACAACTTGTGCGCACTGCAGCGCCCAGTCTTGTGCGCAGGTTTGAGGAGAGCTGCCATTGCAGCGGCTGCAGCTAACAAATCACGTTTGGCTTGGACTATCTCTTGGCTAGGGTTTGGAACATCTGATCAGCTCTTGTTGGTGCGCTATCCTTAGGGAAAGGTGCGCATTTAATTCCTTTTGTTTCTAACAAATGCTTGGATCTTATACTTGTCCACTTGACCATGTCTGGGGGGGAATGACAGGATGCCCTAGTAAGCCTGTGCCCATAGGTTTTGAGTTGCCACTAGGGGGATTTCTGAAAAGTCATCGTTCGCTCCCGTCATATTACCACATTTTCATTTTGCTTTCCCGCTCATCCATCCCACTACATTTGTCCAGGCATTGGGTTGGCCAATCATTTAAGGGTTGCACCTTGCCTTGTGGGAAGAAGGGGCTAAAGGCCCAGAAGGTAAAAGCAAGCTGACAAAAGATAAAAGCCTAAAAATAAAACCTCGAGATGATATGCCCAGGGATCCCTGAGAAAGCAATAAAAAGTTTCTCAGCAAGAAACAAGAGGGACCCATAAAAATAATAAAACAAGACCTAGTCAGAGGATAGGGGGTCTCATCACGATCCTCCCTATTAGGTCCATGGGTACCTAGCAGTATGACACTACTAGTAGCTGGTTACCATGCCAGGGTAGTGGCTCTTGGTTGCATGCCCAAGAGAAAGGGTGTCTCATCACGAGCCAACCTTCTCATTTCTGTGAAAGTACTTGTGGGTAACGCTGCCACCACTGGTCACCACGCTAGGGCAGTGTCCCCTGTTTAGCTTCTTGAAGAAAAAGCAATAAAGAATAAATAATAAAAGGCATGAATGGGCT
The DNA here is from genome assembly GCA_032191745.1 of Picea mariana. NCBI lineage: Eukaryota > Viridiplantae > Streptophyta > Pinopsida > Pinales > Pinaceae > Picea > Picea mariana. Next base: position 154,262 of record JASDQU010101808.1, read on the forward strand.
TGGAAACATTTGCATCCAGGACAGGTGTAGCTTGCCTTCTACAAAGGCACCCACAGGTAAGCCCTGCATTTCCTTGCTTTCACTGTACCCCTTGTCAGGACATCCCTTATCCACCTCATCCATTTACATGACTTGGATTTAATCTCTTCCGGAAACATCACTTTTCTAGTGGACACTAGCCCAATAGGATGCCCTGTCACTTCCTTCCAACTTGTATTGCAGATTTGTATAATGTCTTTGAGCACTTGACTGGGGTAAGAGGGGTTTTATGCACATGTTTAATAATATTGATGATGAGATGTGATTGACATTGCTATGATCCCTGTGACTTATGAGCCCATGGAGGGCATAGCTGTTGAGGTGCAAGATCATGCCCGATAGATAGGTACCACATTGGACAGGTACACATGGGGAGATGATTAGTTCGGACCTCCATGGGGTTGAAGAGCCCACCAGATGGATGTTGAGACCCCAGCAGGGGGCAGAGACAGGACAAAGGGGTTTGCACTGGAGAAGAGGAGGACGTTCCACAGAGGCACCCTGGCAGAGCCTTACCTAGGGGGGTTGTGCCTTCTTCATTGGAACGTTGGCCTTGGAAGGCCCAGGACAACACCCAGGAGGCTCATGATGTCATCCAGCTTCATGGACGTTTTGGGAGACAGTCATGGCAGTTTGGCACGTGCAGTAGGTTGGAGAAGCACAAGGAGAGCTAACGTTTTTCTCCAGGAGGCTGCATTTGCCCTAAAAAGGGCTAACGTCACCCTAGAAGGGGCATGATGTCTTACCTTTTGCTTGATTAGGGTTTCATTATGACATTTTAATGTGAAACAATATTATTTTGGTATTTTGGCCTTGTTGGCCTCTTAATGACCTAAAATTTAATTAAGGTCATTGGTATGCTATATATTGAGGGTTTTTACCTTCATATTTTCATCATCTTTCACTCACACATTAGTGAGGTCTGAAATTTGCACCCTCATTTAGGGTTTTTGGTTGAAAATTGGTGCGCACTTGTTGGAGGAGACTATTTTTGGACTATTTTGGCATTTCTTCTTGGTGGAAGGTTTACAACTAGGGTTTGGCTACTTGAATGCATGGTTTATGTAAGTGAATTTTTGTAGTACTTCTTTATTGAATGGTTATGGTACTATTTACTTGTATTTTGTTATTATGATTTGCTGAATTAAAACCCTAGGAGACAAGCACATGCTAAGGTCCTTGTCTCATGTCCCTACCAAGTTAAGAGCTATTTTGATTTGCTGAAGTAAGATAGAGCCTTGCCATAGCAACACTCTATCCATATTCTTCTAGCCTAGCCGTTTTTCATCTTGCATTTGAGCGAAGGAAGGAGAAAACACACTAAGGCCTAGGGTTTCTACACCTTAGTGAGCCGTTTTCCCTCGGGTTTTGTTGATGAAGCCTTGCCATAGCAACACTTCATCATTAAACTCTCTTGTCCTTAGCCATTGCATCTATTACTGAAGCTAGCCGGTTTTCATCTTGCCATTGAGCTAAAGAAGGAGGAGAAAGCACTAAGGCCTAGGGTTTCTACGCCTTAGTGAGCCTTTCTACCCTAGGGTTTCATTGTTGAGGCCTTGCTTTAGCAACACCTCAACGTCTAACCCTCTTGTCTTTAGTTTCATCACTATCATCATGGTCCTTCAACTTTTGTAGCCCTTTTTGACTCCATTTGCCCTAAAGCATTGATTTAAGACCTCCACTGTTTGAGCACCTTGATCACACACTCATCTAAACTTTGAACAACCTTTAACTCTTACTAACCCTAGCTCTTAGACTAACAATTACTAACTCTATTACTGCCATAATCCACTTGTGTTATACTTATATATGCAACACTTATTTATCTTTAAAGCAATTGAATGATTAGGCTAAAGCGTTGCTTCTAGTATTGTTACATTGATGATTGATTGCCATTTGATCATTGTGAAGCTTCATTAGCATTTATTGAGAAGTGATATATATACTGTAATTGTTGCTTTTATACAACATTGATTCACTTCATCAATATTATTGCTCAATTGCTTATTATCGAAAAGTCATTGATTATATGAAGTACTAACCAGTGAGTAAGCTTGCACATGTAGTTTCCTTGTTGCTTTGTCTCAGACAGGTACACTTCTTGGTTACTATTTCCGGTTATCTTTTATCTTTATTGGCTATTAAGCCGAACTTTCTGATCGGTGGTGACTTGTGAGGGGGAATAATATTACTTACCCATAAGCCTTTGCCTTCTCAAAACCCCAAGTCACCGGGGACATCTCCCCTGGGCCTTACCTCCCTAAATAGAAAGAGCTATCCCATTGAGGTGACAGTGGTGCGATAGTCTCAGTTACGCCAATTTGCCCTTCTTCATATGTCTTTTACCTTAACTACAAATTGTGTGATAACATATACCATGCAGAGACGAGATGGATCTTCATTCCACCTTGGATGCTAGTCTTTTCACCCTGGATGTTGAGCATATGGATGATGACGTCATGGATTAGGGCTTGCTTGCCATTGGGGCACTGCTTTGATGAGTTGGGTCTTTGATGACGAGACGTGACCTTTGACAAGAAGAGGTCACCTTTCACCATACTTGGCACCTTGACGATGAGACGTGACCTTTGCAGGCCCCACAGACCTTCTTAGGGCATGATGTCACCCACAAGTGTGGCTTTGGAGGGCTTATTTTGATTTTTTAGCATGATTATCTCTTTTTAGGTCTACTTGAGGGATTGACCCTACTTCTATCATGGATATGTTGTTGTTTCAGACATTATTGTGGACATATGGGCTTGTTTACCTCATATATATAGAGGGAGCGCACCATTATATCAAATCACAACTCATCACATCATTACTTCTTCCTCTTCACATCATTACTTCTTCCTCTTGAGGAAAAGTTCGACTTGTCTCTTGTTTTTGGAGCCACATCTTATGCGCACTTGTCTTGGAGATGCTTTTTCGTCTTACTTGTTTGAAGATCTTGTTGATGATCTTGGATGCAATTGTTTCCAAGCCCATTCATGCCTTATTCTTTCTTCTTTATTTATTTTTTCTTTTAAGAGGCTAATCAGGGGACACTGCCTTGGCGTGGTGACTAGTGGTGGTAGCGTTACCCACAAGTACTTTCGCAAAAATGACAAGGCTAGCTCGTGATGAGACTCCCTTTCTCTTGGCCATGCAACCAAGAGTCACTACCCTGGCATGGTAACCAATTGCTAGTAGTGTCATACTGCTAGGTACCCATTGACCTAATAGGTTGGCTCGTGATGAGACCCCCTATCCTTTGACTAGGTCTTGTTTTATTATTTTTATGGGTCCCTCTTGTTTCTTGCTGAGAAGCCTTTTATTACTTTCTCGGGGATCCCTGGGCGAAGCATCTTGAGGTTTTATTTTTAGGCTTTTATCTTTTGCCAACTTGCTTTTACCTTCTGGGCCTTTAGCCCCTTCTTCCCACAAGGCAAGGTGCAACCCTTAAATGATTGGCCAACACAATGCCTGGACAAATGTAATGGGGTGGATGAGCGGGAAGCAAGATGAAAAAGTGGTAATATGACGGGAGCAGACAATGACTTTTCAGAGATCCCTTCTAGTGGCAAACCAAAACTTATGGTCACAGGCTTACTAGGGCATCCTGTCATCCCCCCCAGACATGGTCAAGTGGACATGTTTAAGATCCAAGCATTTGTTAGAAACAAAAGGAATTAAATGCACATATTCAAAGGCTTTGAGGATCAGAGTGACACGTACCATGATACCCGGACTCATTATCTCATGGAGCAAGAACCATCTTTGATACAGGACCAAGCCGAAGGTGATGGATGCTGCTGCTGCTGACAAAGTGGAGGCGCTGAAAGGGAGAAAAGATGGGCCCTCCAGGGCCATGCTCAAGTCGATCTGGTTCTCGATACTTCATGTCTAAATCTGTGGGCCTCGAGAGATAATCTTCTAGTTATCTCTAAAAGTGGGGATAACATCTGGCTCCAACTCGGGGACATGTGCTCACCGTAGAGCACATGAGAACCTCAACATCTTTGGCATAACCTGTAACCTGCTTGATCTCAATAGCAACTATTAGTAACCATTTGTGGTGGTGATACCACCCCAACATATATATATATATATATATATATATATATATAATACTGAAATAAAAGCTATCATATGTACAAATGTGATAGCAAACTACTCTAGCATGCAATGCAGATGGTATAATACAATGAATGTAAAGAAAAATGCCTACCTACTTACCTGTACTTACTTGTGATGTCAGGTCCCCCCAACTGGGTGGGGTTTGAGGAGGTGCCCGTTGACTGGTAAAGTGCGCCTTCTTCCTCCCAAAGTGGACAAATAGTACGAGTCGTTAACTGATTTTCTTCCAACTTTGAAAGGTCCGAGCCAATATTGAGTATTTCCTTTGACATTAGTAGGCTCCCCCTTGTTGGTATCCCACATCCATACTATGTCCCCTTCCTTGTACTCTCTGATCTTGTATCTGGTTGTTCCCTGAACGACCTTGGTGTATTGTGTAGAGGGAGGGCGGTGGGATTCCGCTGTAAAAACTTCTTGCTGGGTCGGATGAATCAGTACGTTACTTCCTCCTGTTTTTAGTTATTTCACGGTCCCAACTTCCTTGTCTTTATACTTGTCTAGGGGTTGTTGATACTCCTCTTTCTTAGGCCATTGAATCTGATTGAAGTCTTCCTCTGTTGCAAAAGCCATATCATTCAGAGAGAATTCAGGAAGACTTTCCATGATCTGTTCATGTGCTTTATCATTTTCGACGGGGTGACTAGTTTCTTGCACATGGGTTCCGGTCACTAGCACATTTGGGAGACGGCCTATTATTCCATTTTTCAAAGGTATATTCACATAAGTGAGATCCATCTCAAGGGTGCCACCCAACATTGAGGCAAACTTCCTAGACAACAACATCCCCCACACATCTGGGACGTCTACTATCACTATGTCAATGTGGATTACTTTCTCAGGGTATTCTTTAAGGCAAACTTCCACATTTTCAACTACTCCATGTGTGGGTATGGCTTTAGACTCGAAGCCACACACATTTCTGTAAGGTCGTGTGACTTTTAGGCCTAATTGTTGCATGACCTTGAGAGACATCATGTTAGCATTGACCCATGAATCTAGCATGCAATTGTTGAGGCTTTTATTATTCATTAGCAAGGTCATGAAGAAAGGTGGGTGTTCATCATACTGGACCCTAAAGTGATCTTCTTGTAACATAATAGGAGGGCCATAAGTCCATCTGATCCTTTGAAGAAATTATCAAATCTTTCTTTAACAGATGGTACCTTAATGACTTCTCTCAGAGGGATGGTCACATGCATCTTGGATAGTGCCCCTTCGAAGTCAAAGTTCAAATCCACTTTTTCGGTTTTGGGTGCTTCAGGAGGAGGAATGCTCGAAGGTGAAGGCTTTGTTTGAGTTATTGTAGGAATGGTAAGGGTAGGTTGGTTTAGCTTCTTTTGCCTATATACCTGAAATTCTCGTTTCATCAACTTCTCCTTTGATTCCGGGTCCAAGTTGTTTATTATTTCCATTCTAACCTTCCTGGCTACCTCTTTCGTGTGTTCTCGGTGTTCTTCAGGAGTGATGTTGAGGCAAATCTGAGGGGCTTCTATAACATGGCCTAAGTTGCTTATTTGGTCATGGGGTTTGTTAGTCCCAAAGACGTCTTCTTCCCATTTGACGAAACCAACTTCTCTCTGTCTCAAACGGTCATCTCCCAGCATAGAACAATAATCATCCTAGTCTTCAGAGATGTCAGAGGCATCATCGGGACAATCACCCCACTTTGCATCTCTTTCTTGCCCCAGAAGGATGTGGCGGGGTTCCATCAGGGCACTATTGCTTTTGCATGTCTCTTGCAAAAGTAACACCTCCTCATCACCTAGTGCAATACTGTTCTCGTGGCTACTGGAAATACTTTGGGCGCCCCTTCCCTTAGTCCATGTTATCTCAGTAATATCATCTTCTTTTGTCAAGGGAAGAGTGGGCCAACCTTGGAATAAGTGCGGATCTACAGAGTTATAGTAACTAGGCCCATGATCATTTGTTAGCGAGGAAAAGGGTGTTTGCTCATTTTGCTCAAAATAATCAGTTTGTAACAGTGTGGAAGCTCCTTCGAACGATAGTTGGTCATTCGGGGTTTGCTTTGTCGGAGAAGAAGTTTTCAACATTTCACAAATCCCTTTGAGCCTTTGCAAGACACAGGCCATACGAGTGTTCAAGACTTCAAGTCGGTGTTATTATTGGCAGGTCTTGGGAAACATTGGGTTTGATTGCTAGTATGCTCCTGGGGCTCTTCAGACTTCACTCCTGAGTCCTCATTTGTTTGGCCAGAGTATTCAAACTCGGGCTCACTCGTATCTTGACTTTCATGGATTTGACTTGGCATGGTCAAGGTGAATATGGAATCTTCAAAGTTAGTTTTTTTATGAGTGGCCATTCTTAAACCCTCAGATGGTTCATTTTGTCTTGAAAATTTTAACGTATCTCTCATGTTTGAGAAACCTGTGCTCCATTTCCTATTGTTTTCCAACTCTAGAGTCTCATTGTTCAAAAGGTTGACTTGATGGGTGAGGTTGCTAAACTTGAGATTCTCTTTGATTTGGCAAGCAACGTTTTGAGCTTCTTCTAGGTTTGCAGGGAAACGATTCTTGAGGGTAAGTTGTAAAGTCCCTTCAGAAGAGTCGAGGTAACGTTGGAGAATCATGCTCTTGGGTAGGAAATTGGGCTCAAGTTTGTGAATAAGAGTATTGAACCTGTTATCCCCGATATCTAGGGATAACTAGGAGATCATGCCTCGAGGCCCACATGGTCCTAGACATGGAGTACCGAGAGCAGGAGCGACCTGAGCATGGTCCTGGAGGACCCATCTTCTTCTTCTCAGCCAGTTTTTTTCCTGCCAGCAGTACCAGCCTCCATCACTACTGGCTTGGGCTTGCATCAGAGAGGGCTCTTGCTCCATGAGGTAATTGGTCCAAGGTATCATGGTATGTGTCATATTTGAT
>JASDQU010101808.1:168972-210690 GCA_032191745.1 Picea mariana
CATTGACTTCGTCAATAATAGCATTTATCCATTGCTCATATATTGATTGGAAGATAGTCATTGGTTTTATGAAGTACTAATCCACTGCAAGCACGTTCTAGTTTCTTTGTCTTTGTCTCGCAAACAGGTGCATCGTCAGTGGTCTTTGGCTATCTCTCTTGGGCAACAATCTGTGTAAGGGGTTTTCCTTGACTTGGTCTTTACCCTTTACCCTTTCCTTTATCCAGATTGCCTTAGGGACGTCTCCCTTGGACTTGCCCTCCTGAATAGAAAGAGCTCCCCATTGAGGTGACAGTGGGTGGGGAAGCTCCTGTTACGCCGGTTTCAAGCCCTTGGACCTTTCCTACAAACCGTGCGATAACAGAACCTATCATTGAATCCCCTAACGTCTTCGTCTGTCTGTTTGCAGTCTTCGAGGAATTGAGAGTAAAGGGAATCCATGCTTTCCTTTTCACACCAATTGTTCTTAAAAGTTTGTTCAAGATCTTCAGGGGTTTTGATGCTCCCCTTTGGGAGGTTGTTAATCCAGTTTCTGGCACTTCTGGTGAGTGAGCTCACAAAGAGCCTTGTAAAGACATCAGGGTGTTCTTGTCCGGATTGGTGAAACTAAAACCCTTCACAAAACTTGGTCCAATGAGAGTTACCATAGGATCCCTTTTCTCCTGAAAACCTAGGTATCCAGGATTCAACCTTATTAGGTAGGTCATGTAATCCCCCTTGGGTGTTAGCTAAGTCCAAAGAGCCAAATAATTCTTTGTGAGACCATTTGAGAGAACTTACGAGGATGACAGGATTTGTAGACGCCATAGTAGTAGATGAAGGTATGTACTGACGCCCAATACGGGTCGTCATTCGTGGTAAGTGGAGTCGCCAGATAATTTGCTTGAAACTATCAAAAAGATAAGGGAAAACACCCTAAGTGGAGTCGCTAGGTAAGCTCGTAAGATAGAAACTCTAAAGGTAAGGCTTATCGAAAAGTGTCGTCTTGAGGAGAATTGACTCAGTGTTCCCCGACAACAATGTTATTGCATAGTTTGTAGTTAGGGTAAAAGACGGATGAAAGGATGTCAAACTGGCGTAACTGAACCAATCCCATCACTGTCGCCTCAATGGGAAGGTTCTTTCTGTTTAGGGAGGTAAGGCCCAGGGGAGACGTCCTCGGTGACCTGGGGTTTTGAGAAGGCAAAGGTTTAGCAAGGCTAAGTGATAATTTCCCCCCTCACAAGTCACCATCGAGCAGAAAGTTTGGCTTATAGCCAATAAAGATGAAAGGTAAGCAGAAGTAGTAACCAATAAGAGTACCTGCCCGAGACAAAGCAACAATGAAACTACATGCGCAAGCTCGCTTGCTGGTTAGTACTTCATATAATCAATGACTTTCTGATAATAAGCAATTGATAAACGATATTATTGTTGAAGCAAATCAAAGTTGTACAATGGCAATGATTACAATAAATATGTCACTTCACAATAAATGCTAATGGAGCTTCATAATAAACAATGGCAACTTATCATCAATGTAATAATACTTGAAGCAACGTCTTAGCTAATCATTCAATTGCTTTTAAAGACAATAGATGCTGCAATCAATATGTTTATAGCACAAGTAAAAGGTAGCAGCAATAGGGTTAGAAGATTAGTCTTAGGCTAGGGTTAGAAAAGTTAGTAAGAGATTGCTCAAAGTGTTTGGAAGTTGTTTGAGATCAAAGTACTCAACACACAAGGCCTTAGATCAGTGCGCTCCTAGGGTATATGGAGTCAAAAAGAGGACACAAAGGCTGAAGGACTAAGTGATAGTGAAACCAAAGACAAGAGGGTAAAGTGTTGAGGTGTTGCTAAGGCAAGGCCTCAACAACGAAACCCTAGGGGAGAGAGGGTCACTTTGGTGTAGAAACCCTAGGCCCTAGTGCTCTCTCCTCCTTCTTTAGCTCAATGGCAAAAACGACTAGCTCAATAAATTATTGATCTAAGACAAGAGAGTTTGTGAGTGATGTGTTGCTAAAGCAAGGCTCCACTAGACAAACCCTAGGGAAAAACGACTCACCAGGTGTAGGCTACCCTAGGCCTTGGTGCGTTTTTCTCCCTCTTAAGTCAACAAGAGTAAGACGGCTAGGCTAGAAGAAAGGATAGAGTGTTGCTATGGCAAGGCTCTATCTCTCTTCAACAAATAAAATGGCTTAAAATCTTGATAGGAACATGAGACAAGGACCTTTAGCATGTGCTTGTCACCTAGGGTTTAATTCAGCAAAATATAATAATAAATGCAAGAAAACAACACTACAACCATTCAATCAAGAAGTTTTGCAGAAATTCACTTACATTTAATCAACAAATCGCATAGCAAACCCTAGTTATAATACCTTCCACCAAGAGAAATGCCAAAAGGCCAAGAAAAGTCTTCCTTCAACAAGTGCACCGCAATTTCAGCCAATAACCCGAAGAGGGCCGAAAATTTCAGACCTCACTAAGTGGTGAGTGAAATATGATGCAAATATGAAGGTAAAAGCCCTCAATATATAGTATACCAATGACCTAAATTACATTTTAGGTCATTAAAAGGCCTACAAGGCCAAAATACCAAAATCATATTGGTTTACATTAAATGTATAAAATTAAACCCTAATCAAGCAATAATGAGACACCATCCCCTTTCTAGGGTGATGTTAGCCCCTTTTAGGGCAAATGCAACCTCCTGGAGCAAAACGTTAGCCCTCCTTGGGCTTCTCTAAGTTGCCACACGTGCCAAAATTGCCATAGCTGCCTCCCAAAACGTCTGTACTGCTAGGTGACGTCATGGGCATCCTGGGAGACGTCTTGGGCCTTCCAAGGCCAATGTTCCTTGGAGAGGTCTCAACCCCCCTAGGTACAGGTTTGCTCAACTGCCTCTGGTGGATTCTTCTGCTCTTCCCTGGTACAAACGCTCTGCCTTGTCTCTGCCCCTTGCTGGGGTCTCAGCATCCATCGGGTGGGCTCTTCAGCCCCATGGAGGTTCGAACTAATCATCTCTCCATGTGTACCTATCCAATGTGGTACTTGTCCATCAGGCATGATCCTGCACATCAACAGCTATGCCGTCCATGGGCTCATAAGTCACAGGGATCATAGCAATGTCAATCACATATCATCATCAATATTATTAAACATGTGCATAAAATCCCTATTACCCTAGTTAAATGCTCAAAGACATTATACAAGTCTGCAATACAAGTTTGGGGAAAGTGACAGGGCGTCCTATTGGGCTAGTGTCCAATGGAAAAGGGATGTTTCCCAAAGAGATTAAATCTAAGTCATGTAAGTGGGTGTGGTGGATAAGGGATGTCTTGACAAGGGGTGCAGTGAAAGCAGGGAAATGCAGGGCTTTACCTGTGGGTGCCTTTGTAGAAGGCGAGCTGCACCTGTTCTGGATGCAATTGTTTCCATGCCCATTCATGCCTTATTCTTTCTTCTTTATTTATTTTTTCTTTCAAGAGGCTAATCAGGAGACACTGCCCTGGCGTGGTGACTAGTGGTGGCAACGTTACCCACAAGTACTTTCACAAGAAATGATAAGGCTGGCTCGTGATGAGACTCCCTTTCTCTTGGTCATGCAACCAAGAGTCACTACCTTGGTGTGTTAACCAACTGTTAGTAGTGTCATATTGCTAGGTACCCATGGACCTAATAGGCTGGCTCGTGATGTGACCCCCTATCCTCTGACTAGGTCTTGTTTTATTATTTTTATGGGTCCCTCTTGTTTCTTGCTGAGAATCCTTTTATTACTTTCTCGGGGATCCCTGGGCGAAGCATCTCGAGGTTTTATTTTTAGGCTTTTATCTTTTGCCAGCTTGCTTTTACCTTCTGGGCCTTTAGCCCCTTCTTCCCATAAGGCAAGGTGCAACCCTTAAATGATTGGCCAACCTAATGCCTGGACAAATGTAATGGGGTGGATGAGCGGGAAGTAAGATGTAAAAGTGGTAATATGATGGGAGTGGACGATAACTTTTCATAAATCCCTCCTAGTGGCAAACCAAAACCTATGGTCATAGGCTTAGTAGGGCATCCTGTCATTTCCCCTAGACATGGTCAAGTGGACATGTATAAGATCCAAGCATTTGTTAGAAACAAAAGGAATTAAATGCACATATTCAAAGGTTTTGAGGATCAGAGTGACAGATACCATGCTACCTGGACTCATTACCGCATGGAGCAAGAACCATCTCTGATACAGGACCAAGCCGAAGGCGATGGATGCTACTGTTGCTGACAAAGTGGAGGCGCTGAAAGGGAGAAAAGATGGGCCCTCCGGGGCCATGCTCAAGTCGATCTGGCTCTCCGTACTCCATGTCTAGACTTGTGGGCCTCGAGACATAATCTCCTAGTTATCCCTAAAAGTGGGGATAACAAACCCCTTTACTTGATAGCTAGTGTTCTAAGAGTCATTAGTCACTGGTTTAGACTTGGTAATTGTCATTATATGCATTGAAATACTTCCTTCCACACGTACAACCAATTACCTTGTCCAAATTCATCCTAGTCTTATCACTTTTCTTAGATCTAGCCTATCCTTTGAGGTGACCAAGATAGGGGGCCATAGCCTTGGCTAATCTTCCTATAGGATTCCTTGAGGTCACCAGGGAAGCCTCCCTTGTGTTGGACCAATCCTTCACTAAAATGAGGGAAGTACTTTCCTAGGTGACAGTCGCATCTACTTCCAATTGTTACACAAGTTTAGCATCTTGTGAAGGCTTTGCACAAGTGCCAAATCTTGTGATAACAGGTTTAAAAAGTATTCGACAACTTGTAAGGGAAAATGCAATTATCTAACTCAACTGTCATCATAATTTTCCAAAGAGGCATATATTTAGCCTCATCATCCCCATATCTTCTTTTCATTGTCTCTTTGGCGAGATCCATCACCTCATAAAGTACCCATAGTGGGTTTGCCACCATCACCCATCCTAAAAGTTCAATATGCAAATTTGAAGATAAAATTGGATATAGATTCTAGATCAGGAATTTCAAAATAAATTAAATTTGAATATGAAATGAACATAGAAAAAGTCGAAGTATGTGAGCACTTTGACAAGTGATTTTCATTAGAACAATAGTGTCTTTGGCCTCATTCCAAAAACCATCATTAAATACAAGAGCATTGATTTCCATGTTGTTTTAGGGTTCTCTAATGTTTGAATGCAATCCACTTAGGTCCCACAGATATCCTCTTGAGATTACTCTTTTAGTCGAGCACAAATTGCAAGGAGATGAAGTTGTTGCAAATTCAACTATTATTGGATGAACAAGCTGCTTATCTTTAGTGTATGTTCTCATGATGTTCTTATGAACATGGACATCTCAGTGATTGTAAATGTATTTGGTTATGGGTTTAGGTGGTTGTTGAACCGTAACAAAAAGTGCAAGAAAGATGGGAGAAATGTCTTAGAAGCTGGGAGGAAATAAACGAGAAGATGAGAGAGATTCAGTTCCCTGAGTTTGGCCCATTAGAAAATTTTCGAGACCTCCATGATATAATGAAACAACAAACTGATCGGGACCAGAAGTATGAGTCAGATGTTCTCCAAATAACCACCTCTCTCAGATCCAATGTCTACAATCCTCCACAAACTCTTCTCTCAAGAACAATGCGCCCTAGCTCTGCAGAAAACCTCCAACAATGCACCCTGCCTCCACAGACTGCCTCTGAATCGAATAGAACATGAACTACAATGGTGAGGGAGGAATCTGTCACCTCCTTAGCCAAGCTTGGATCAGGAAAGGTGGAATCTTTCACCATCGAGCGACTCTCTAGGGTTTGTTCAGTCAAAACCTTCAAAACCCCCAAGTATCATGGGCTCTCTAGCAAGAAGCCAGATATCAAAATGATAATCAACATAATGAGAGAATAGAGGCCCCTATCTCTCTTTAACCCCCCCTGTTCACCTTTTCCCTCCAAGTGACTTTTACTTTATTTTTATTATTCTTTAATTAAATTGACCTTTTGCCTCTAAAAAGTGATTTATTCGTCCCTATGGCTTCTCCGGCCACCAAAAGTCACTTCTCATCATCTAATCTTGTAGTGGTCTTCCTCCCTGTAGCCGTCCTTATACACTTGCAAACGTGAGCTAAGTCCTACTTAGTGTGTCCTCGGAGGCACAATGCCTAGGTTCAAAGTTCACGCTGTCACTTTGACTTGAACCTCTTCTGTCTAGGCTAACTCCTAGGGAAGCCAAGAGGGGTAGACCCTAGTTACTAGATGAGATTTGCGATTAAATGTTCTAGGAGTTGGTTTTATTTAGTTAAAAGGTCAGGGGGAATCTAGCCTATGATAATTACAAGTTACAAATATTACAAAAGATAGATACAACTAGATACAAAAAAATATAAAGATATACAAGCTAAACTAGATTAGATACAAGATATACAAAATACTAACAAGTGCTTGAAATGTGCAGGGAAAGAAGATATACAAGATGAACAACCATCAACACATCAAGCCAAGCATGTTCACAACAGATATAATTTTGTTGGATTGCTTATGAATGGCAAAAGATGCAAAGCACTCAAGACCCAGTCAAGAGAATGCCTCTAGGTGGATGCGCACTTGTTGAAGGATCACACCACAGATACAGGGATACAAGATAGATGAAAAGTAAAGTATGTTTCAGATGAAAAAGATGTAACCACTTAGATATTTAATCTACAACACATAAAAGATAACTTGCATAATAATGTAAATCTGAGATCAGTTGCTTGCAAGTGTGAAAGTATATTGCAGATGCTGTAGATTGAAGATTAAGTTAAGTGATTAAGTGTGAGATTAATTTTAGCCTTGTCTAGATGTCAACCCAAAAACTCTTCTCTCTTCCGCCAGTTACCAAGTGACTGTTGGATGCTCAAGAAGTGAGGCAACGAGGCCTACCCTAGCTTCACAGGTCAGTTCTAAGATCAGAGTACTCCCAGAAAGGACGCCGCGCGCCCTGAGACCGTTCTCGGCCTAGCACCTTTCGTTGCCTTCCTCCGACCCCGTTTTAAATGGCAAAGATGGTGAGTTATGGTGTCCTATTAAGTCTAATTAGTTTATTTTAGATCTATGAGCTAAGTATTGCGATGTAGGTTTGAGTGCTTGTAGCTTGCTCAAATGAAGTTGCCAAAGTACTGAAAATTGAAAGATAAGAAGGCTGATGCCTTTAAACAATGAAGTCGCAAAATGAGATCTTAAGTGTTGAGTTATTGCATGTGAGTGTTAAGAACTGAAAGTGCTGATTGTGGAGGCTGGAGCCTTTAAAGACAAGATTGCAAGTTAAATTTTAATTTCCAAAAAGGGCCTTGTGGACCCAAAACAAGAATTAATGATTTTGTTCTTAGATTGTGAGATCGCATATATGAAGTGTAAGAATCGAAAGTAACTTGCAGAATGTAAAAGATGGTTACTTTATGCCTTTATGAAACTGGTGTTAGCATGCGCATGTGTAAGATAAATATTAGAGAAACTGAAACTTGCATGCAACCGAAAATAAAGATCCAATCTAAGCCACCACGGGCTCTAAGCTAGCATATAGATTATTTTAGCTTTAAGCATGCATGTAGAAATCACTACTAGTCTAGCTAAACTAAGCAAGGAAAGACAGAAAATAAAACTAATCTAAACTTGCAAAGTAAAGACTGAAGGAAAGTAAAGTAAGCCGCTTGGGTACAACTCCTTTGGGCTTGTGTTTATAGTATTTTAGAGAGAAGAGAAAGAAGAGAAACTGTTACCACAATGAGAGGAGTTGTTTGAGGGTGTGTTGTGCATGAAATTGGGCCGCATGCCCTCTTGTCTTGGCGAGAATCTGCAAAAATCAGCAAGCTTTTGCTTGCAACACACTCAACAAAGTTATGAAATTTCTGTTTTTAAGCAGAAATTTCGTGCATACAAAAACCAGAAAATTGTAATGATTAAGTGACCAATCTAAGCATGTTATATACCCAAAATTGAACGTGAAAGAATGAGGAAGAAGGACAGAAAATGCTAGTGAAGTGTAAACAAAGATGAGAGTAGATTCGTCCTTGAAGCTATCCCAACAACTTCATAGAGATGATCTGCAAAACTTAAACCAAAAGTGAGATGGAACAACAGATAATATTCTGCATGCATAGACAATACAACATAGTTTCTATTATATAAGCATGCACAAAATATATAGATGGGCAACTACACTATTGCCTCATCTAGCCTAGTAAACTAATTTACTTGAGCAGCTATTGACCAAAACACATAAAAATTCAAAATGATATCACCTCACAATAAGTGGCACATCCAGACTAATCTTGAACGCCATAGTTTCCTCCAAARCAGTTTCTGTTTTATTAAATGGGAAGAGGTTGTAGCATCAATGCTGCTACAAGCTCTTCAAGAGCCAAAACCAGTGAAGCAACGTGAAAGAAATGAGAGAGAGAGAGAGGGATGGGAAGAATTCGGTAGCATAACAATACTGTGAAGAATGATGTTGAATGAGGGTGTGAGAGGTCCCTTAAATAGCCTTGAGGGACCAAGAGACCCCTCTTGGATCTTTGACAAGCGTCAAAGATCCAAAGGGAAAGACGACTCAAAGGTAAAACGAGCCAATGAGAGCTTGAACTTTTAGGGTGAGGGGAAATGGCAAGAAGGTGAGGGGATGAGGAGAAAGCAAGGAAAGGAGGGGGCGAATTTGGCAAGAGGAGGAAACCCACGCATGCATCCAAGGCAAATTCCATCTTTGTGCTATGTTTCCAGCTTTCTCCAAGAGTGAGGGCGTAAGTTGTCAAGAGGAGCGTGAGCTTTCAAGGGGAAAGCGTGAGCTTTCCAAAGGAAAGGCGTGGGGTAAGGAGTGTGTTGGGAGTGTATTGGTACACTCTTTAAAGGCAAGCGATTGGTGGAGAGGGGACCCACGAATTAATTTAAAGGAAAACAAATGTTATGTGGGAGTGGGGGTGCATATCCAAAATGGAATGCGTGGGTTACGAGTGAGGGAAACGTGAGATATGTTGGCGTGTGGAGTGATGCGTGAGAGTGGAGGAGTGGTATGAGTTGGAAGAGGGGAGGCCTACGCTTTAAAAATAAAGCAACTTCCATCTTCACGTGTGGGCTTTCCAAGTTTACGTGAGTTAGAAGAGGGAGTGTGGAGGGACGTGAGGGAGTGAGGTTTGGAGTGTGGAGTCCACACTCCCAAAGTGACATGGATGGATAGGAGAAGAAGGGCGCACCTCATGAGGAGGGGCCCACAACCCATTTAAATGAATGACTTAATGCTCACGTGGGGAAGGGGGACGTGAACTTCAAGTGGAAAATTAAAAGGTGGGTAAATAAATTAAAAGGGGGTTTAAGGGGTAGGTAAAGGGTTAGGATGGGTTAGGGTAATCTCTCTTAACATTAATTCACCTTTACTTTACCTATTTTGGTCCATTATTACAAAATTGACATTTGCCCATGTCCTGGGTTTGGCAATTAAAATCGCCGTTTTTCGAAAAAACTCCTAAGTGGACAAAAAACCTAGCAAAACTTGTCCGACTGAGTTGAAACTTGGTTCACGGGTTTAGGGGGTCTCACTATCTTTCTTTTGGGTACAAATACTCTTATCAAAAATCCCGAGACCTAAGTTTTACATTAAATACCCAGAATTAATTAATTCCCAACTTAAAAAAAACCTAGCTAGACTTGACAGAATTCCGCGAAATTTTGCTTGCTGTCTTACATGGTCTTTTACAATATTCCTAAACACTAGCTATATAGGAATGACTTCATTAGAACGCCTTTCACCACTTTGAAGGATTTATTGGGTGGGAGTGAAAAACTCAAGGGAGATTAACTCGATTGGTTAGGCCACATTAACCTCCTGAGGATAAAAAACACTCAGTGAAAGGAACTCTCCTAATGAAAAAACCCTAAGGCAACTGACCTAACATGATCCATGTAGACCTACTACATTATAATCCCGCGCAGGGGTGCGGAAATTCCGCTTACAAAACTGTGTGCTGGAGCAAAAAATGCCCTGTAGAACCAAAAAGTCTTCGACATGTTTGCATCTGTTGATGCATATCTTCATGCTACATGGAGCTGACCCCCTAGTTGAAGGGGCGGTCAACACTCTCGATTCCAATGAGCTATTACACTAAGGGGTTTCTCCAAGTATTAAGCCCAAAATGACCTCCGTAGTGAAATTAATTAAAATATGACCCATAATAACTCAAAATTATGAAAATTGTTGAAATGCAACGGAACCAAAGCCAAGCTGTGCGGAATGGATCCTGATGATGAAATATGATGAACGATGCAAGTCGGGCCCAATAAAACCGCTCAATAACTCCTGAACTCGCTGTCACCCCCATTTGGCTACTTTGATATGCATAACACTCTATAACATAATAATCTCCAAAAATGGGGACATTAGATAGCACAAGCTATCATCCTCAAACTGATGGACAAACACAAATAGTCAATAAATGGGTGGAAGACTATCATAGGAATTATTTGGCACGTCATCAGAGAGCTTGGGTTAAATGGCTGCATTTAGGGGAGTATTGTTATAACACTACCCGTCACAGGTCCATTGGCATGACACCTTTCAGAGCACTATACAGATATGATTCACTCACCTTCATGGAGATTGTGCTTGGGGACAGCAGGGATCCTATGGCTAAGGATTGGATCCAAGAGAGTCAGGAAATTCTTAAGGAGCATAAAGATCATTTGCAGAGGGTTCAAAACCAACAAAATCTCTATGCACACAAAAACAGGGTGGATCGTAGTTTTGAGGTGGGAGACTTGGTCTATTTGTGACTACAACCATATCGATAGACATCCATCAAGAGAAATGGTGTGGAAAAGCTTAAGCCTCGTTTCTATGGTCCATACAGGGAGCATATGAGATTGAATTGCCACCAGGAAGCAAAATCCACAGTGTATTCCACGTGTCATGCTTAAAGAAGGCATTGGTTCAACATGTAACAATCACAAAAGAGCTACCACCACTTGATGAGGAGGGCCAATTGATTTTAGTCCCTGAAGATGTCTTGGAGTTCAGGGAGAAAAGGTTGAGAAACATGAGTATCAAGGAGTATCTGATTAAATGGAAGAATCTGCCAATTGAAGATGCTAATTGGGAAGGTGAACATGTTTTGCAACACATGGATTCAAAATTGCTTGTGGACAAGCAATTTCAGGTAGGGGAGACTGTAAGATCCCCTTCCATATGACCAAGATTGGGAAGACTTAGTAGCCTAGTTGTTCCCCCTAGGCTATAGTTTCACTAAAAGGGGACCAAGGGGGCCAAATTATGTCATTAAGGTGCTAAAGTCGAATTATTAAAGTGACATTGGCTAAAAAGGAAATAAAGCTAATTGGCTATGATGAGATAAGTAAGAAGTAAACCGTAGAAAGCCAATAAATAATTTAAGTGAATTAAAATGCCGAAGTATAAAAAGAAGAGGGGGGTACTTCACTCATTCATGATCATTTTCTATTTGCAAATTGAGCTTTGGCAGCTTAAGGGTTTTGACTAGACAAACCCTAGAGATCAACACGGAGGTGAAAGATCCCTCATTTCCTGGTCCAAGATTGGCCAAGGTGGTGAAAGATTCCACCCACCATTCTATCCAGTTCAAATCTATTCCAACAAACATTTGTGAGACATGGCGCAATATTGGAAGGTTTCTGCAGAGTGGGACGCACTGTTTAGGAAGAGGAACTTTGATTTGGCTCTAAGGGATCAGATCCAGAGGATATCTCTTTTGGGAAGCACTTGCCATCCCTAGAGCGACTTTTATTGGCACTCTTGGGGGTTTCTAACATCCATATTTATTTATTATCAGAGTCGGGCGAATTCTTGAAGGAGGGCGCACTGGGGGTTTGAGATCCATTGATTTGTGGTTAGTTTTGTCAACTACAGCCAGGAAAACTCTTCACATGAGTTAGCCATCATCATCTCTACAGGTTTACAACTATTTCTTGGGGTTTGGATGCCAGATCTAGTGAGGCCGAATTTCTAAGGGAGTTTCCAGCCAGGGAGGGGTGCAACTTAGCTAGAAGATTCATGCAGTGAGCAAAAGTGAAAGAGATTGATCTTGTAGATCTTTGCATGCAGCTACTGGTGGTTCAGGAGAGTTCATATCTCTCATCTTTATTGTATCATGGAGGTGCCATCAACCACATCTTCCATTCTTCTATATCTATTCCAGATCTGCTCTTCTCATGTACTAAGGTTAGCTTATATATTAAATAAAATGCAAGTCTGAGTTTGTGGCTATTCTATTGTTGTTTCTATATGCTCTATTGTTGTTTAAGTTCAAATCTATCATTGCAAACCACTTGTGCCATCACACTTAACAATAAATCTAAAACACAAGCTCGACAAGCAATAGGTGCGAATTGTTTGACAAAATCTCTCAACCAAAAACACTGAAAACTGAAAAATTACACATAGATGCACTTGGGGATCTTACAGAGTGATACACCACACTTAAAAGAGTAGGGGCAATACCCCACACTTCCTTTCAAATACCCCAGAATTAAAGGAGTAGGAGCGATACACCACACTTCCTTGCTTACTGATTGAATAGCATACCTATGAAATATTCTCGATCTAAGCTTACCGAATGAATGACTGTGATGGCAAGCCTCCTTATCGACTTCATAGGGCAGAAACATGCTTGAAATGAGGGCAGGCGATAACAATAGTAGGGCAAATGAGAGCAATGATGTTGTTAGATCTTGCAACAGTTTGGATGGAAGGTACACCAGATGGACGTTAAAAGTGCATTCCTAAATGGGAATTTGCATCAAGTG
Organism: Picea mariana; assembly: GCA_032191745.1. Taxonomy (NCBI): domain Eukaryota; kingdom Viridiplantae; phylum Streptophyta; class Pinopsida; order Pinales; family Pinaceae; genus Picea; species Picea mariana. Next base: position 181,748 of record JASDQU010101808.1, read on the forward strand.
GTGTATATGGAGCAGCCCGAAGGATTTGCAGATGAAAGAAAATAAAAGTTAGTATGTAAGTTAGTGAAGGCCTTGTATGGATTAAAACAAGCCCCTTGAGCATGGTATGAAAAGATTAATAAGTATCTTAAATCAAGAAGTTTCAAGAGAAGTGATTTTGATCTTAACTTGTATATCAAAGAAAAAGGTGAAGAAATTATCATTATGGTTGTATTTGTTGATGACTTGATCATTATAGGTAATAGTGATGACTTGATTCAAGAAGAAAAATACAATCTTTGCAAATAATTTGATATTATTGAATTGGGATTATTACATTATTGTTTGGGCATTGAATTTTGGCAGCAACCAAATAGGATTTTCATTTCATTGGCAAAGTATGATTCAAAATTGTTGGAAAGTTTAGAATGGAAGATTGTAATCCCAATAAAATACCAATGGATGTAAACTTATAGTTTTTGAAAGATGATGAATTCGAGGTAGTTAATGAATTTCTTTATCGTCAACTTGTAGGAGGATTGATTTATCTTACCACAACCAGACCAAACATAACTTTTGTAGTTGGAATGTTATCAAGGTTTTTAAATTGTCCCAGGGTAACACATTGGAATGCAACAAAGAGAGTACTTATGTATATCAAAGGTACCTCAAAGTTTGGTATCGCACTGGAGAAGAACGATAACTTTATGTTGAAAGGTTTTTCAAATGCAGACTGGGCAGGGGATACAGATGAAAGGAAATATACAACAAGTTATGCTTTTACCCTTGGTAGTGGAATGATTTCATGGTCAAGTAAAAAACAACCTTCAGTAGTGCTTTCAACAATAGAAGTAGAATATAAAGCAACTGTTGGAGGCAACGTGGTTATGTAGAATTTTAAATGATTTGAAACTTCCACAAATGCAACCTACAACTTTACACTATGACAACCAAAGTGCCATCAAGATGAAGAAGAATTTGATTTATCATTAAAAAACAAAACATGTTGAAATTCAACATCACTATATCAAAGAACAAGTACAGAACAAAGAGATAGAGTTGATTTATTGCAAGTCCCAAGATCATGTTGATTTTTGTAGCTTCGGGCAGGTATTTTCACATGAACCTAGGTGTTGGGCATGTGGAAATCGTCGTGCGCATCGCATCACACTTTCGGTTTGGTGAAAACCCCCTTGAATTTGAGTGGGGGATTCATGAGTTTTGTGGGCTTGTGTTGGGGCTTCACACCCACAAGGAAAAGCCTAATTTGATGTTGACTTGTGGAGGGGCTTCTATGTTGACCCCTAGGACTTGTATATAAAGGAGAGATGTCATTGTGACATTAGATTATCACATTGTGGAAGAATGGAGTTGGCATAAGTGAGTCTGCACTTGTGTCAAGGAGGATTGGTGATGTCAGCTAGGAAAGTCTGCAAGGTGGCGAATTTGGTCTAGGAGAAAGAAGGTGGCAGAGAACGAAATGTATGGAGGTGATCGTACCAGTCTTCTGTACTCATACATGGTTTGCAGATGGGCGAAGCACGTATATACATGGGTTGCAGAAGGGCGAATCACATATAGTGTATACGTGATTTGCAGGAGAGAAAACCGCGTATGTTCGCTGGTTGCCAGTAAGGTAAATCACGTATCTGGTTTTCTGGGCAGGTATAGATCTGTACAGGCCGACAGGTGGCGTCAGGAGGCCATACAGGTGATCTACAACAGATTCGTGAGTAGAGGAGATTTCCAAAATATTGTTGTGGTTTGGTTTTCTGTTTTGTATGGTTATTGGAAGGACAAGGTTGTCCTCGGATTCTCTTGTTTTCGAAGGACAAGGTTGTCCTCATATTTGGTGATATTGTATTGGATAAGAGGACTGATTTTTGTCCTCAGATTTGAAGGATTGGATAAAGTTACATAACATAATTATTGTTTCTCTTGCATATTGATGTTTCATCTCTGATCTTGTTGTTTCTGTTGCATATGCTTTTCAGTCAATAATTTCAATGTAAAGTTGTTCAATGATAGTTAGATCACTAGGAAGCAATTTTCAGATCTGAAATTAGTCACATAGAGTTGTATGTGAAAATTGACATGGTTTCAGAGCTTGGGATTTGAAGAGAAGGGGATCATCTTGAGATACATTGTTGGTTGCAACATTGGAAGAGTGTTGCTCTTGTTCTTGTTCTTGTTTCGAGCAGGTCACCATGGTGAACACATTGAAGCTTGAGGATAGGTTGGAAGGGGCAACCAACTTCTGGGCTTGGAAGGCAAGGGTTGTCCTTCTGTTGGAAGAGAATGACCTCAAGGATTATGTTGAGAGTGGGGTTGTAGCTCTTACCGATCAACATGAATTGGCAACTCACAAGAAGGAAGTGAAGGCCAAGCGGTTATTACTAGAGTCCGTGAAGGACCACTTGATTCCTCACATTGCTGAGAAGGCAACTGCTAAGGAGATGTATGATGCTTTGGTAGGTTTATACCGAAACAAGAATACAGGCAAGATGCTACACTAGAAGCATCAACTCTAGATTAGCAGGATGACCGATGAAGACACAGTTTTCAGTTATCTTATGAAGATTACTCAGATTCGAGATCAACTTACAGCTAATGGTGAGACAGTGCAGGATGCTGAGTTGGTGAATGTGGCTTTGAGAGGTCTTCCCAGGTCTTGGGAACCATTTGTGCAGGGGATATGTGCATGTGATGCATTTCCCACTTTTGATAGGATATGGACTGATTGTATCCAGGAGGAGACTCGATTGGTGTCTAGGGAGAATATGGATGGTATGGTGAAGAGTAGCAGTGATGAGAACCAGGCCCTTGCAACCCACACCGGGAAGGGTAGAAGGGGTTCTCCAGATAGAAGAGGTCCGTCAGAGAGAAGGGATTCTCCCAAGAGAGAAGCATCTCCAGAGCTGAGACGGAAGAAAGATCTTAGCAAGATCAGATGCTTTGAGTGCTATGACTTTGGCCATTATGCTTCACAGTGTCCACTTTAGAGAGAAAGAGGATGAAGACAACAAGCATCAACAATAGAGGTTGACGACGTTGCAGATAGGTTCTGGAGGGAGATCTTGTTGGTCTCCGATCTTTCAGGTGTAATCTCTAGCATGGAGACTTTGTTGGTGGACAACGGAGCATCTTGCCATATGACAGGTGCACGAGAGTTGTTTGACACTCTCACAGAGATTGGCTCAAACTTGTGTGTGGATCTTGATATGAGAGCCAGGCATTGAATACGAGGATCCGATACAGTATAATTCTGGTTGGGGTCAGGAGAGATACTGAGGGTGCCAAATGTGTTGTGGGTGCCAGAACTCAGGAGGAGTGTCCTCTCAGTCTAAGAGATTGAGAGGAAGGGCTATCATGTATTGTTTCGATATGGTCAAGTATTACTTGTGCTCAGATAGACTAGCTTTAGATCAACAGTGGTTCTTGGAGTTAGGGAGGGCACCCTATATAGGCTGAGGGGCCAAACCATGGGTTCTATGGCCAGTAGTAGCAAAGACAGGGAGGAGCAGGTAGCTCCACCAGTGGTGAGGTAGATGGCCTCACCAATAGCACAGGTTCAGAGGGAGCAGGTGGCTCCACAAGTATTGAGGCAGGTGGCCTCACTAGCAGTACCAACTCAAAGGGAGCTAGAGTTTAGAGGGAGTCAGCCCTCAGGATCTAGGAGGGAGGAGCAACCTCCCAGGATTGTGTAGAGGATAGTGGAAAGGGAGTAGATAGCCCTAGAGGTAGTATAGACCAGTGTTTTAAAAACCGGTGAACCAGAACCAAAACCGACCGGTTTTACCGGTTTGATGGTCGACCAGTTCAAACCGGCCAATAAACTGAACCAGTCTGCTTGTTTATGACCAAACCGGCCGGTTTGGTTCCTATAACCTAAAACCCCCTAAAACCTAAAAGCTAAAAGCTAAACCTAAAACCTAAGATCCCCTAAACCCTAATCTAGTCTATAAGACTCTCACTCCCCTCTAAATGCCTCACACCTCTTTTATTCAACATTAGGGCGCATTTGGGTCCTGGGAGCATTTGGATGATGAGTTTGAGGCCGAGTTCGAGTCCGAGTCAGAGACAAAATTGACCATCCTTCAACATGTGTGGAAGATACTCCTCCAAAGTTGGGACGTCTTCAACCATAAAACATGAGAAGGTGTGCAAGGTGATAGCTCCATATAAGCATGTGCCAAATCATCCAAGTGGTATGCCAACTCATGATGAAGGGGGAGTGGACCTCATCATTCAATCCACAAAGTGACGTCAAGTGTGTATATTCCTGCACATATGTGCCATCAAGAGTGAAAGAAGGGAGTGGTCCTCATGTAGTGGTAGTCCACATCATTAAGAATTAACCCATGTGCCAAGAATCTCCAAGCAATCAAATGTGTCCAAGTACAAAGGGCTCCAAATAAGTCAAACACATGCAAAACTAGCCATTGAAAGGGCTACATCCTCCTAGGAAAGAGTGCAAGTAAGGAGTGCTCTCTTGAAACCATATGTCAATGAAGTTAGGATGCTATATCAATGCTAAATAAGCCAATGAAAGCTAGGGCGTTTTCGTAACAAGGCTTCAATCATGCTTAGACAATGTCAAATCAACCCAAATGAATATGAAATCGACTGATAGGAAGGGGAGAAATCCAAGCTCTCTACACCATTATGAAGCCAATCAAATGAAGATGCCAATCCAATGTTAGCTTAGCCCAAAGGTGCTAGGGTGTTCCATCAAGGGAGTCATACATCAACATGTATCATCAACCATCCAATGAACATAGGGGCTCCACAACCAAGTCTATGTAATATCCCCAATAGAACTAGGTTAGGGTATTGTGTTTGATGTCCAATGATGTTGTTTATCTTTGTGTGCTTTTGTCAAATAGTTTGCATTACATATGTTTAATGCCAATAATTGATTGATAACTTTTCACAAACATTTTGCATGCATGGCATTAAGTGAACTTCCGTCAAACACATCACATGTAATCCAAATACACAAATAATGGAAGAGACAACATTGGCATCTTTTATTATGAATGGAGTCTAGAAATACAACAATGATAGATCTCTAAAGGCTGCTATAGCAGCTGCAAAAAATGCTACAAACACAAACAAAACCTGGGAATGAATGCTATTGTCTCCTCAATATGTTGCTACCAAGCTGCTCCAAGGTTACCCAAGGTTATCGTTGTCCTCTCTAGTTCCTTGGCTCAGCAGAAAGGGCCCTCGACCCACCTCTAATCCTCTCAGTTTAGTCCTAAGAGCCTATGGCTCTCTTCCAAAACTTCTTGGCCTGCTAAAAGACCCCCGTGACCCTCCTATACCTTGCGAATCTGTTAGAAGGGGAGCTCGGTCCCTCAAAGGACCCCTGTGGTGTTAGAAAAAATAGGGTGTGCTCATGTCACCATAGACAATATAGCAATATTGTCACCCAACCATAGGCACAAAGGCCACCCTCAAGCACCTTAACCTTGACAGACAGAATAATTCCGGAAGCAATCCAATAAGAAAGTCCAAACCATAACCAAGAGACCAAGTCACCACTGTTGCAGCTGCAACTGCAACTGTCCTCCAGTCATGCACACTTCTTGTCCTTATGCAGTTGTGAGTGTGTGAATGACAAATGAGCTCTAGCGACCTCTTATTTATAGTGCTCTAACTCACTTGACTGGGTCGACTTCTCTTCCTGGAGACTAATAACTCAATATTAATTAATCTCTTGAGCCGACTTGTCTTCTAGGGTTTTTATCCAACGTTTTAGGGTTTCTCTTGCTTCTCGAAATATTCTAGTCTTGTCAAAGGTTACACGTGGAGGTTAATACCTTTCACAGCTACCATAATATCAACACGTGGCACCTCCTATGCCCCCACAGACTTGTCAAAACAGTCGCGGCCTCCTCCAGTCTCCACGACCTACTCACAAAAAGGATTGGGTCCCTTCAAGAGACCCCCAACGACCTTCCTTTGCCCATGTCTCTGTAAAAATGGAGAAATCTAGGCTCCTTAGAAACCCTACGATATTCCACCAAATCCACAAGGCTTCTCCAAGCCACCACGATTCTGCATAAAGAGTAATCAACCCCAAGGTAGCTCCAATATCCTCCTAAGCAGTTCGGCCCCAAGGTAGCTCCAAGATCCCCCTAAGAAGTTCACTGCCCCTCCAAATTGTAAACAAACCACAAACTGAAGCTCCAATGAAGATCCTGGATGGATCCCCCTATTTGTCCAGCTAGGGTGGATATCTCACCACCGAAATCAAACATCAAATGAAAGGGTTTTGTCAAAACCCCTACGAAAACTTGTGGCTCTCAAGAGCACGCCAAATAAGAGATCAAATCATAATGAGGAAGGTGAAGTGCTACCCTTCTTTTATGCTTCTCCGAACCCCTTTTAGATCTTTCCTCCTGTTGCCGTCCTTATACACACTTGCAAACGTGAGCCAAGTCCTGCTCACTTAGTGTGTCCTTGGAGGCACAATGCCTAGGTTCAAAGCCCACGCTGTCACTTTGACTTGAACCTCTTCCGTCTAGGCTTACTCCTAGTGAAGCCAAGGGGGGTAGACCCTAGTTTCTAGATGTGATTTAAAGTTAAGTTCTAGGAGTTGTTTTTAATTAGTTAAGGTTTAGGGGGAAGTCTAACCTATGATGCAAAAGCAACAATGCAAGATGCAAGGTTATGGCAAGCAACCCTTTCCCTAAGTCAACTAAGACTAGTGCCTAAAGGTTGGGCAAGGGGTCAACTAAGTTAAAGGGTGTTTCGTTACAATGACTTACAGAGATCTACGAAGAATTACAAGTTACTTACAAAGATTACAAAAGAAAAGTTACATCCACATGAGTGTTAGATATTCACAATCAATAAAGAATGCTAAACTTACAAAATTATACAAGAAGCAAACTAACCATGTGTGTTTTATGTGTAGGAGTTCAAAGCATTCAGGGCATCAACATAACAAAGCCAAGCATGCCCCAATAGTACTTACTCTATTGGACTGCCCCTCAATGGAAACATCAACACTTATAATCCACAAGGACACTTAAAGAGATTATGAAGCTTTGAAAACACAAGTGTTCAAGAATATTTAAGGCACTCAGTTCATTACCCACAAAGTATTACTTATAGATGAGATTGGAAGATTATGCTTATAAGTATTAAACCTTAAGATGTATCAATTTAAACCAAGGTTGTTAAATACTTAGTGAGTTGAGGGTTTTAAAGATTTGAAAGATTTTTGTTTCCCTAGCTAAGTGTTTCGCCAAAACCTCCTCCCCCGATTGCCAAATGGCTGCTAGATGCTCAAGAAGTAAGGCAACGAGGCCTACCCTAGCTTCACAGGTCAACCCTAAGAATTGAGTTTTCACGGAAAGGATGCTGCGCGCCATGAGACCGTCCCCGGCCTAGCACCTTCCGTTGCCCTCCTCGATCCCCGTTTTAGATGGTGAAGATGGTGGTTTAAGGTACCCTATTAAGTCTACTAAATATATATATCAATTGGTTAGACTTTTAAGTGTATTAGAGAGTGTTTTAATGAGTTTTAGTTGCCTTAAAATGGTGATTTTATGCCAAAACCAAAACTTTTATGAGCTTAAAAAGTGTGTTGTTAAGTATGAAAATAAAGAGCATCAACACATGGAAAGCATGTAAAAACAAGCTGAATAATGATTTAGTTCATCACCATTTATTAAACCATTAACATGCAAAGCTTGTTATGAAAAAATGCTAATGAACAAGGGCAAGAACAACTTGCCAGTAAAAGAAAGCAGATCTAAGCTTATCACTACTTAACTATGAGTGTTAGAGAATTCAAGAGAGATAGTTAAGTATGAGAAGAACTTATTGAAGATTTAGATGTGTGCCTACACTATCAAGATATCCAACAACACATTAACTTAAGTGATGGCAAGTGGCCTTAAAGATGAAACAACATTAAGAGAAAACCACTTACTATACCATTAAAGCATTAACCATTTAGTGTGTTGGATTAGAGCATGTAAAACAAGATAGATCTTAAGCTGGCTTAGAACATGCAAGTAGATTAAACAAGTAGATTATGCCCCAAGGGCTTAAGCCTAAGATTAATGTGTGAATGAGATCTAGATCTAGAATATTTTAACCATTAAAGCGTCAATAGACAATTAGCACATTGAAACCCTAGCCTTACAATTTTGGGTATTCCTCTCCCAAGGTGTAGGCAATTAGAAATTACTTGAAAGAGAAAGAAAGGATAAGCAAGCAACTAACCACTTATCAACAAGTCACTAGCTAACCCCACGTCCTAGCTCTAGAAGACGATTTAAAGAGGGAAAACTTGAAAACAAACCTAATCCTAAGCTCACACGTGGGAGGTAGGCCGTACCATTTCTCCTCCCAAGCTATGAGCCACTAAAAATCAGCAAAAAAGAGTAGATCTATGCACAAGAAACTAGAAAAGAAAGAAGAGAGGTTGAGATTTGTTACCCACTTGAAGAGAAGGGTCTTGGAGTGTTGTGTGGATGATTTTGGGTAGCATATGCCATAACCCCCTCAACCTGTTAAGAACCTGCAAAAACTAGCAAGCATTAATAACCTACAAAAACCAGCAAGCTATGCTTGCTGGAAAAGCTACACACAACCAACAATGTGAAGAAATTTTTTTGTTTTTAGGGCATAAATTTTTCTCATGAAAAATCTATGATAAAAATGGATTAAAATGACCAATATAAGATATTGAGCTAGCTGAAATATTATATGGAGTGAACAACAATAAATAAATGAGTAAAGAGTGAGAAAGGAGTTTGAGTGAGCTTTAAGGGAGGACTCTTCCTTGAGGCATTCCCAATAAAACCCTTGAAGCCAAACTTACAAAACTTGACAAGATAATATGCATACAAGAAGATAATATGGCTGAATATGCTAACAAAGTGAAATACTTGCACCCTATTAGCAAACCCACATATATAGATTAACAAGAATACTCGTTGTTAGATCTACCCAAGTAAAACACTTTACCCAAAAATCTACTCTATGCAACCACAATGCCAAATTCACAATATTACCTCATGTGTAAGCAAGAACAAGAATATTTGTTGCTCTTCCAATATCCTCCAAAGTTTCTCTTTTATTACTCAAAAATGGATCTTGGAGAAATACTTGCTCCAAAACCCTAAGAGCAAAGAAGGGATGAAAGATGGACAAGAAAGAGATAGAGAGAGTGGTGAAAATCAAGTAGCATAACAATAGCTCAAGATATGGTGAGGAAATGAGTGAGGGAGAGGTTCTATTTATACTTGGGAAGGCAAAGCTACTCCTCTTGGATGAGTTACAAGTGTCACACATCAAAGAAAAGTCACTTTTAGGGTTTTGGTAAGTTAGGGTTTTGTCATGGATGGATGAAGTGGAAATGAGTTGGAGTGAGTTGACAAGACTTTGAGAAGTGAAATGCTGAGTTGTAGGGTCTAAGGAGGCACACCAAGGGATATAATAAGTCTCCCATTAATTTTTTTATTATTTTTTCACTTTTTGGAGACTTTCTAGAAGGGAGGCACACCACTCTAGGAAAAGTGACGTTTTTGCTTAATGGCTAGGTGAGGGGGTGATGTGAGGGTTAGAAAAGGTTAGGAAAGGTTAGGAACCATCATTACTTTACCCCATTTGCTCAAAATTACAAAAATGACATTTTTCCTATGTCATGATTTAGCAATAAAAATTGTTGTTTTTGACTGACTGACACTCTTGGTGGACAAACACCTAGCAAAAGTTGTCCGACTGAGCTGAAACTTCGTCCATGGGTGTAGGGGGTCTCATTCCATTTCTTTTGAGCACAAATACCCCTATCAAAAGTCCAAGGACCTAGTTTTTACAATTTTTGCTCAAAAATAATTAATTAATTAAATAATTAAACCTTCAAACTTAGGGAAATTTAATTAAAAATTAATTAATTAAAAAAAATATATCTAGACTCGACGGAATTCCGCGAAACTTTCTAAGATGTCATGCATGGTCATTTACATCATTCCTAAACAATAGTTACCGAGGATGAGCCCATTAGAACGCCTTTCACCACTTTGGAGGAATTATTGCAGGTGTGAGGGAAAAACTCAAGGGAAATTAATAAGGCTGAAAAGTCCAATTAATAATCTAAGGATAAAAAACCCTTGGTGAAAGGAACTCTCCCAATGAACCAATCCCAAGGTAACTGACCTAACTATGACTCATGCAAACCTATTACATTATTAACCCATGCAGGGGTGCGGAAATTCCGTTTACAAAAATAAGTGCTAGTGGCATAAATTGCCTCGTAGAACCAAATAGTCTTCGATAAATGAGCATCTGATGATGCATCTTTTCATGGCACATGGAGTTGACCCCCTAGTTGGAGAGGCGGTCAACACCTCCTTTGACCAAGTCCACATGACCTTTATTTCCCATTTTTAATTTTCATTTAAATATTAAAAATCACTTTATAACCTCTTTTTAATGTCAGAAAGTGATTACTTGGCTTGTAAGTCATTCCCGGATGCCTGAAGTGCTTTTCTCATGAATCCCAACCTTTAGATCTTTTCGTCCCGATTCCAGTTTCCAATGAGCTATTACATGAAGGTGTTCCCTCCAACAATATGACCCAAACAACACCTTTAGTGCATTTAATTAATTTATACTCAATAATACCCGTAATTTACAGGAATCGTCGGAATGCCACGATACCAAGAACGAATTGTGCGGAAGTGATCTTGATGATGAAATAAGGTGAATGGACTAGGCTGGGCCTCATATACCTCCAATTTGCCTGGGCCCACTGTTAACCTCCATTTACCCCTTTGACTAGGTTGGCATAAACCCATAAGGTCGCCTCCAACTGTAAAACAAGGAATCCAAAAATGGGGACATTACAGTCCTCCTTTCCCAAAGATTGCTTGTCCTGAAGCAACGTCATCACAACCTGACACTCCATCGACTGAACCAAACTGAAATTGAAAATGATACCAGGGTCCCAAACCATCCTGTAAGATGTGAAGCATTCTCCGCTCAAGGTGTCGTCCGGTAAGGTACTGACATAAGAGGCCTCTTGAAAACTGCCAACAAGTAAAGCAACTTGGTGTTGCAACAACTCGATCAATCCCTTTAGGAACTGCTTTGTTAGGGAACCAATCTCACGCAAGCAAAAACTGGTTCTCGCCTCTGTGTTAACTGTTGAATCGTCTAACACTGAAATCTTAGGGTTCCAAGATAATCTCATAAAGGAACCACCATGTTGACGATGCGCCACTCTGATCATAACCATCCGATCATTGTGCTCAGTCTGCATCTTCCTCTCCTAGAACTCCAATTTGAAATACGTGTAAGGGTTGAACCTACCACCATGAATAGTAGTTTGCATAGGCCTCTAGGTGAAGTCACGACCTGCAAATCCACTGCCATACTCGATCATGAATATCGGAGAAGGAAGTCTATCTTGACCACTGGCAATAACTCCAGACTGCTCATGGACTCTAAACATCTCTCCACTGGATGGCTCTGTGACTTGTGCTGCCTCGTGCTCTGAAGAAATCGCTAACTAGACGAGTGCTGCACACACACTATCTTCCCACTATGCCCTTGGTATACCCGCGATGCAATCTATCAACATGCTCTCCCACTCTCACCCATAAATGACCAAAGACTGCATCAATCCTGTGTGATGCTTGTGTCCCGATCTACTCTGCAGACAAGTAATACACTCCCCCATATCTCCCAACACATCGTTCGTAAAGCCCGTCCATGTGAACCTCTCTCGGGCCTGCTTGGATGATGTGAAGCACTTCCGCTCATAACACTGATCTACAAGGTGCTAATACAATAATCCACCTGACTAACCCTGATAAGCCAGGCGATAATAAGCTGCATAAACTTGGTCAAATCCTCAGAAGACCACTCCTCCAAGCAACCAATCCTAAGCATCCCAAGAGTAAACTCCGGAAAGCGAAAACTGATCATCTCATCTGTATCGACTATCGATCTATCAAACATTGCAGTCCCAAGGTCCCAAACTAATCTCCACGAGGAACCATCGTGCTCAGACTATGCTTTCTTCTCCTCGATCCCCAAACTGAGATCCCTGAAAGGATTGCATTCACTATCCTAGATCATGTCTTGCCCAGGCATCTCAGTGAAGTCAAAGTCTGCTAACCCGCAGATAGACTAGATCCTAGGTATCATGAGGGAGAATCTACCTCGCCATATAGAACAAAACTCAACAATTCCTCTCACAACATCCCCACAATGATGCAAACCAATCACTGTCACGACCTTGTTGATCACCCCATCGTTTGAAGCAGTCTATCACTCCGATGAATGCCAGGATCCCACCTCCAAATTGGAAGTCCACCATTCCCAATGCATGCTGAAATCTCTGTGAATCGATCCAACAAAGTCGGGATCTCATCCTGTGCACTCCGTGCACTGATTACATGGTCCAAATGAAGGAACTTTGTCATGGCCACAATCCCACCTATCTCATCCAACAGACGCAAGTGAAACTCCCATGTCCTGTTGTATATAATGAGGGAATCAAATAACAAAAATAGATGCCTCTGCCACTGTCCGTAAGACTAGAAAATGACTAGTTCATTGGTCAATCCCAAGGGCATGACCAAGAAATCATAAAGAAGTCTGGAAGCAGAATTGTGACTCTCCTGCTCCCTGGCCCTCATCTGATGATATCCTTGATGAAGATCAATCATCGAGGGATATGCTGCTCTTTGAGGCTCACCCATCCACTTACCAATCCTGGGTAACCTCAACTCAATGGTATGCTTGAGGACTATATTAGGAGGTCTCCTTGGTGGAAACACCCCACAACTCCACTGTACACTACCGCGTGCCAAAGAATACCCCTGCATACTGCTAGCTATCACCTGATCGTCCTGTACCATTCTGTATCCTGTAGGCGCTATTGTATCCACCACTCTATTGAGGTTGCTCGAACTTGTATCTCATAGCGTGCCTATGTCTGTCATATACATGTCCACCCAATTTATGGATGCATATACTTCCTTATGGCCTGGTCCACAAGGAATGTGCTCAACTCTCTCCTCTATGGCTAAGTCTTGAGCTTTTAGTGGGCCCTCCAAAAGAAACGACTCATGATCCCCATAATGCGAAATAGGGACATAGTCAAAACCCACTGCGTCATACCTCTCCTCAAGCACCTACAATTCTGAATGCTCCTCATGTGGGATCGTCTCAAAAGGCTCCTCCCTCAAACCATGAGTTCCACTCGCGTCCTCATGTGTCACGGCTGCCAAAGATAATGGAGTCTCTGTTGATGAAGAGTGTGCCAAAATCAACTGGTAACAAAGCTCCTCAACCTCCCTTTCCTTGTCCTCCTCGAACTTGAGAGCAAGGTCCCTATCCATGAACAACTGCAAGTAATCTGATTTCAGCTACTCTAGTGCTTCTTTGATGATGTGCAACTGAGCACTGGTGACTCCATCTGCAACTGCTCTTTGTCACGCCATCCGAGTTTTCCACATAAGATCCTCAATGAATCTACGAGTACCATCCACCCTTGTCAATACTTGTGCAATTTGCTCCTCCGTGACCAATAATTGGTCCTTCAAGTCTTGTGTTGCTGAAGGCCTTTTTCTTCATATTCATCATAGTGGCATGGGCTGTCCCACCATTGATCTTATGTTTTTTTGTCCACTATAAGAACACTACCCTCATCATCAACATCATACACCTGGAAAGATGTTGGGTCCTCAACATCAACTGATTGGGACATTTCCTCATCTTTTGCTGATTTGAAAACTTCATCATAGCTATATCTGTCCAACACATTAGTTTCATTGCCCTTAGTAGTTATCTCTAATGGTGTATCATAGGCTGTTGTTTGGCCTTCCTCTATGCACACATCTTCAACATGGTTAGACGCATGCCCCTCCACCCGTCCTTCATGCTCATCTCTCTTCAATTTCTTCCCTGTGCCTTTAAAGGAATCCTCATCCAAATTCTTGGGCCAACTTTCGTACTAGAGGGTGTAATAGCCTTTAAAGGGTAAAGCTACACAGATCTCCTCACCCAATGCTAGATACTCTTTGTAGTAGTAAGGTATGTTCTTAATTGCTACTAGCCTCCTCAAAATTTCCGCCATAAGCTCTAGATCTTTCTCCATCTTGCTTAACCACATGAGTGCAATCCCTGCTACCAAGTTACCATTGTTGAAATGAAAAATATAAGTGCTAGTCACTTATCTGAAACATTTCTTATTACACATGTATGTACACAATTTGATTTCCTTCCCACTGTTTCCCCTCAGGTCGGCAAGATCTCCAACCCTGATACCATTGTAATATCCCCCATAGAACTAGGCTAGGGTATTGTGTTTGCTGTCCAATGATGTTGTTTCTCTTTGTGTGCTTTTGTCAAATAGTTTGCATTATATATGTTTAATGCCAAGAATTGATTGATACCTTTTCACAAACAGTTTGCATGCATGACATTAAGTGAACTTCCGTCAAACACATCGCATGTAATCCAAGTACACAAATAATGGAAGAGACAACATTGGCATCTTTTATTATGAATGGAGTTTGGAAATACAACATTGATAGATCTCTAAAGGCTGCTATAACAACTGCAACAAATACTACAAACACAAACAAAACCTGGGAATGAATGCCACTGTCTCTTCAATATGTTGCTACTAAGCTGCTCCATGGTTATCCAAGCTTATCGCCTATCGACCTTCAAGAAACCCCTATCGACCTTCCTTTGCCCATGTCTTTGCAAAAATGGAGAAATCGAGCCTCCTTAGAAACCCTACAATCTTCCACCAAATCCACACAGCGTCTCCAAGCCACCTTGATTCTGCATAAAGAGTAATCAACACCAAGGTAGCTCGAATATCCTCTTAGATAGTTCATTGCTTCTCCAAAGTGTAAACAAATCACAAACTGAAGCTCCATTGAAGATCCTGGATGGATCCCCCCATTTGTCCAGCTAGGGTGGATATCTCACCACCGAAACCAAACATCAAATGGAAGGGTTTTGTCAAAACCCCAACAAAAACTTGGCTCTCAAGAGCACTCCAAATAAGAGATCAAATCATAATGAGGAAGGTGAAGTGCTATCCTTCCTTTATACTTCTCCGAACCCCTTCTAGATCTTTCCTACTTTGACCAAATCCACATGACATTTATTTCCCTTTTTTAATTTTCATTTAAAGATTAAAAATCACTTTATAACCCCTTTTTAATGCGGGAAAGTGATTACTTGGCTTGTAAGTCATTCTCGGACGCCGAAAGTGCCTTTCTCATCATCCCAACCTTTAGATTTATTCGTCTCGATTCCAACGAGCTATTACACAAAGGTGTTCTACTTGGCTTGTAAGTCATTCCCGGATGCTAGAAGTGCCTTTCTCATCATCCCAACCTTTAGATCTTTTCATCCCGATTCCAACGAGCTATTACACGAAGGTTTTCTCATCATGCCAACCTTTAGATCTTTTCGTCCTGATTCCAATGAGCTATTAGACGAAGGTGTTACCTCCAACAATATGACCCAAACAACACCTTTAGTGCATTTAATTAATTTATACTCAATAATACCCTTAATTTATGAGAATCGTTGGAATGCCACAGAACCAAGAACGAACTGTGCGGAAGTGATCCCGATGATGAAATAAGGTGAATGGACTAGGCTGGGCCTCATATACCTCCTCCGATTCACCTGGGCCCATTGTTATCCGATTCACCCGGGCCCATTGTTATCCTCCATTTTACCACTTTGGCTAGGCTAACATAGACCCATAAGGTCTCCTCCAATTGTAAAGAAGGAGGATCCAAAACTGGTGACATTACAGTCTACTAGTATGAAAGGAAAACAATCACCATGATAACCAAAGCATCAATATCATCAAGCCATCCATGACTACATCACCAATGGTCTCATCAAATGCAATAACAAGTTCACAACCCTAGGCCATGCAAAGGTCCATCAACCGGTAAACTTGCCTTTGTGTTGAAAATCACAATAGTGAAAAAATTCACTAGTGTAGGTCTCATGCAAAATGAGGGGTAACAGGTTGTACAAAATCAAGTGGAATTTTGGAGTAAAGACATATAATTGTCATGCGTGACCTTGATTTATAAATAGAGAAAAAGGTTTGCAGACAGTTGAATTAGTTTAAAAAGAATAGAATGCTATAATTTTATTTGTTCTTATGTTGGTTTTATTCTTGGTAGGAAATGCAACATACATTATATTAGAAATCAACACACGCACATCCGTGCACACACACACATGTACATCAAGATTGACACATGTGGGAGCCATAAAGCAGGCACACCAGATTCCCTTTCCTAAGTTTTTACATTTCTATCTATGTTTGCTCCAACTTGGAGAGTAATTATATCTTTCCTAAAAATGGCCATCATGGTTGAGATATAGAGTGTCAACTCTGATATAAATGTAGGAACTTCTCCAAGGTCGAATGAAGTTTTCACTGCTTGAAAAGTTGTGTGGTATTGATGTTTCCATTAGAAATTTTCACTCCTTTCTAATGAAGAAGAGATACAAAATATTGTGCTCAACAACAATCCAGTTGCAAAAGGTCTTGTCAACTTTGCAATACCACATCACGTGCTGAACTTTTTTCAGGCTTTTGTGACAGACCATACAACATCTATTTGAAAGTCTAGAATGATGAAGTGGATCCTTGACCACTAATTTGTTATGGACGACCAACCACCCCAGTTACTGCCTTAATACTCGAGTCTTAAAAGAGGAGTGGGACTTCTAGATGCCTTGTCACCTTCTCATCTTCCTCAATTTGTGATTGTTGACATTCCACTTGTTAACAACGCAATTTGATATTGAACCAATTAGCCTAAGCTCATCCTAGAGTTCCTTTGTTTAATGATTCATAAGTGGCTTCTCATAGAACCATTTCTAATCTTTCGAAATAGATCCATGAGCATCCAATATTAGTTTAAACAAACAAAATCTGGAATCCTTTTTGACAGTGCAGTAAAAGCAGACCAATCATCAGCCTGAAGTCATTTAGAGCGATTAAGATTTCTCCAGGATAATAACTAATTTCTTGCACTCTTGTCCCACTAGTCGACTCACATGAAAGCTTTTCTCCCAAGTGACTTATTTTGTTATATATGTCTTTTTGTTGTTTTGTGGATCCTTAATAATAAAGTTCCTAAGAAATAAAGCAGCCACAAGATATGATAAATATTCTTCACCCAAATATGAAGGCTTTAATATAGGAAAGGACTATAATTGTATGTTGTAACTTTTACATTTAAGTCAATAGAATAGTAATATAGTAAACTAATATCTATTTGCTATTTCTATTTAGACTAACCTTTTCAAGAGTAATGATTGTGACACAGTGCTTACCAAGTGAGGTGTTAGAGCTTGAGAGAGCTGTGCGCATGTTGGACATAACTCACAACAAACTCGGTAAGTTCATATCCATTATAATTTGAAATAATTTTGGCTTTACTATTTTAAAGGCCATGCAGTAGATTAAATGTTAAATGCTGTTCATGGAGATGTTCACTGTGGCTGTGGAGTAAATAAGTTTATTTTCTTTTTGAAATGAATTTCATAACATTTATCGCTGGGTTTCGATATTAACATTTAAATACTTGGCATAAAGAACTAGCTAAGAGCTAAGTCACTTGGTTCTTGTTTGTGTTTGAATTCAGCCGCATTAAAATTAAAAAAAACTTTGTTGGTGCCAAAAAAAGGAGAAAATTAGCCATTAAATTTGGCAAAGAGAATTATCAAAATATTATAACTTCATATTTTCATGTTCTAGATATTGATTCAATACTATTTGTGCTTATTAGATAAAGGCAAATAAGGACTACAACAAGGGACAAAAATTATACAACTAGTTATTTAATTTAAAAAAGGGCAAAGTAATATAGTAACCTTTCTTAAGTTCAAAGACGAAATCTTTTGAAAAGTTAGTTATATTTCTAAATAGTTTATGCATAAGACCATGATCGCAACTAGAGCTTAGAATTATTTTAATTTTAAAGATAATTGTAAGGCAATTGAAGGCATAGGTTAACAAAGGAGAAGGGAGCAACAAGTTTGATGTGGAAATGAGTAACCTGTAGGAGTTTCTGTTGAGAAATATAGCTTGGACAGGAACTTCCGCACAGGTTCAGTGTGAACATGCAAGAAGTAGTTCGAGATATTTTCTATTTTCGAAAAGTAGTTCTATTTTGTAATTCACTTTAGTAAAAGAGTGAAAAGTCTTTTATTTAGCTGTTGAGTCTAATAAAGTGTATTTGATGCATTTATGACTTAGACTAGGATTAATCTAAAAAATAGATTAGGGTTTTTGTAGATTAGGGTTTCAACTAAAAGTATGAAGACAGGTCAAGATAGAGAGTTGAAATACACGCAGTTGAACCATTGAGCCTGTTGAGCGACCATGAGAGAGGTAGAGCAGTGATTCAGGCAGAGGCCGTATAGGGATCCGTAGAGTCATGGACAGGCTGTACAGCCATGCCATACAGTCCGTACAACAGGCTGTATTTTCTCAATAGGACGTACAACTCAGTTCAGGGTGATTTCATTGATCATGTAGTTGCTGTTTTTTAGCAGAGTGGAGGTTTCCTTCTAAGTTTTTTCAAAGAAATGAAAAACTAATTTGAATGAGTGATTACCTATCTATGTGTGAAACTGTTTTATGCTTCTGCTATTTGATTTCCAGCTATTGTATCATTGATGCTATGGCTTGAAATTTGATTTCTGTGTTAATTAAGTTCAGCAATTTACTTGTTTAATTGAGATCATAAGGATGTCAGTCATCTAGGGTTGGAATGTTTACAGTTTCCTCACACATGAACTTCAATTTTCATACACAACTGATTCAACATAATGACAATGAATTGTTTCAACCACAGTTGATTCAGGCTGTCAGGGAGAATGTCTTGATAATGGCAGTGGGTTTGGTAGTGGCACTGGGTGGGAGAATGTTTCGTCATGATTTTATGCAGTTGATTTATGTTTATATTGAAGAAAACTGAGGTACTATGAGGCTGCCCAACAGGTCTGTCTTTGACCTCTTGTTGGGCTGTAAGTTTAGTCTCCAAAACTGTCATTTTCTGCTGTTTTAGAACAGCAAACAGTCAAGTATTTTTCTGCTCATAATTTGATGGTTAGGTGTTCTTTGAGGTGCCCTTGCAAGTGTTTTCGAACCGGTGGTTAGCACATGCAATATAACTCAAAACAAGTAACACTCCTCTAGATCTTTACAACTCTAAAATGCTGATCTAAACAACTAAGCATGCATGAAATTTAGGACTCAAGTATTTTTGGTCAACACGACCTTGGATAAAATCCCACTAGGGAAAACCAATTTAGAATGAAGGTATATATAAGTGATGTCTAAAGCATGAGATACAACAAGTATACAAATATAATGGAACTTGATACAATAGCAACTCCTCTCGAGACGCTTTGGAGTTCCAAGAAGAGAAATGCGCCCAAGCTTAGTGCGCCCTCTTCCCTTGTTGCTTTATCCATTGAAACAATGCGCCCTTGACCCTCTGACCTCAGATGAAGAAACCCTTGTGTGCTACCTCTCCACTGAAACGTACGGATCTGCGATCATCCAAGTACTGCTAGTGCCTGCTAAGCAAGCGCCCTCCTCAAAGCTAGAACCAACACCACCAATAAATGAGGGTCTAAGCCTCCATGAGCCCTCCATGAAAGGAGGTGCCCAAGCTTCCCTCATCTAATGCCTCCATCCTCATCCCTTTGCTCCTCTCCCAACTTGTTGAATAAAACAAGGAATGAGCCTCTCCTTGCCCCTTGCACCCCTCTTGAACCTCCATAAGGAAACCTAAAGCATGGATGTCTAGGATCATCCCAAGCCATCCCTAATCAATGGTTGAGATCTCTCCAAAATAATTTCAACTCAAAACCCACCTTGGGTTAAGTTACCTAAGTTCATTTTATGTCCCCTCATTCAACCACATAGTAGTGAATAATTAGTCACTTTAGGCTAAAATGACTAAATTTCACTTTTGACTTAAATCTCCTAAGTCAAAGTGAAATTAGACATAAAGTACATGGCACAATGGCACAAACATCTCCCTCTTGTGGTTAGAGGCCAAAGCCACAAGGGGATCACTTTCCAAGGTACCCAAATCTCAACATACATAACCTAACTTGTCAACATTAAATAAATATAAAACGTTTTTCTATATAAATATTAGAATATGTGATGTTCATATCATTTTAATTTGAATAGGCATTTAAGTTCACCTAACTTAATCAAGCATCTTTAGTATTCACTGAATTTTGAATTTCAACCATAGAAATGGTGAATGTAGTGACTTAGGCTAAGAGTCTTATAAAATCATTCTCTTCTTATTATAGGGAAGGCAATAACAGGCTTGTGTTTGATATTATTATTATGTGCTAGGTCAAAGGTTTGTTCACCTCTATACATTAGAAGTCTATCCCACATGCACAAAAGGTAAATCTGAAGGTTGTATTTCCTTGAATATATGTAAATATTCTCTTTCAATGCTTTTTAGCTGTTCCAGACATGCAAATAAATTATACTTTTTTTTCAGAGCAAAAAGAGCGTAACCTTTTGATTAATGCAAATAAAAAGTTGCATTTCAACAGTCATAAGGCCCTAAAGCACTTTTTGAATAAATAGTCCTTTCTTGAGATAGGTAAAGGTGGCCTTCATAGAAAAAATCAGATCAAAGTTTCAAACAGTATCAGCACTAAGCTGATGTCCATAAAATAGAGATATATTAGTCATCATAGACTTTCTCTAGGCTTAGCTTTAAACCTTAAACTTCAATTCTTTGAGGAGGAAGTATATCCTCCACTCCTTTGAAATCTCGTAGAACCAATGATCCAGGGTCTCTTTCACAGGCCTGCTTGGACAGTTGATCAGCTTCTTGGTTGTAGTCTCTGTAAATGTGGGAAATGTATAACAGTGAATGATGCTTTGAGCTCCTCAGCATGTTGCAGGCAACCATGAAGGATGATGCTTCTCTGGGCTCTAGATTCTTCCATCCATTCAATAACCAGCTTGGAATAACCGAGATGTTTAGATCCCTTATTCCATTCCCCCTTTCAATGGTCATCAAAATAGATACAACCTTGACCTCAGCCTGATTATTTGTCCGAATACCAATCATGGTGCTCTAACTCCTTCAAAACAGCATACACCATATCATGAGAACCCCTGTTCAATGTCCTTTCATTGCCTTCAGTCAACATCTCGGCTAATCCTTGGTCCTTCACTATTTGGTTGGCCTGATTTCTAGATCGTACTCTTGAATCCTTGATACCCATTTTCCTCTGATACCCAAGCAATCCTGCTGTGCCAATATGTACTTAACAGCTGCATGCAGAACATAGACAATAATTTTAGAATACCCGATATACCCTTTAAATTGCTGCAATGACTAGACCAGGGCATAAACTTGTTTCTCCATGATATAATACTTTAGTTCTGAATCTCTAAGCACTTTGCTCATAAGAGCAACGGGTTGCTCCATATTTTGATCATTCTTTTGCAACAATACTCCAGCAATAGTATGCTCAATGCAAATGAAAGGATATGGAAGCTTTTAGAGTAATCAGGGCTTACCAAGACTGGAGCTGTTACAATAGCTTCTTTTACTTCTTGGAATGCCTTTATGATTTCATCATTCCACTTAAACTTGCAATCTTTCCTCAAAATATCTAATATTTGTTTAGTAATTTCCGCGAAATTTGGGATGAACCTCCTGATAAAGTTAATTTTGCCAAAGAAAGATTGCACCTGTCTCTTATTATTAGGCAATCGGATTAGCTTGATTGCCTCTATCTTTTCAGGATCAATTCTTATGCTATCCTTTGATACCATGTGTCCAAAGAGCTTTCCTTCATCAACACTGAACATTGACTTCTTTGGATTTAGGGATATTCCATATTTCCTACATCTCTCAAAGACTAGTCTAAGATGTTTTACACAAGCACTTTTGTCCTTTGAAAATACAATAAGATCATCTTGCTAGATTTCAATGATTTTACCAATGATATCCCTGAAGGCAAAATCCATGGCTCTCTAAAACTAGATCCAACGTTTCATAATCCAAATGACATTCTCAGATATTCAAATGTTCCCTATGGCATGATGAAAGCTATTTTATATTGGACTTCCTCTTTCACCAACATCTGGTTGTATTTTGAAAAACCATCTAACATAGATAACATACTCGATGCTGTAACCTTTTGCAACAGATGTTCCATATTGGGAAGTAAGACCAAGCACAAGTAAGACCCTAGGGGAACTAAAGAAGGGCTACCCAATGTCACCATGACAGCTCCTTAACACACTTTTGGCTGGCTCTCCTCCGGCACAAGGGGGGAAACCCTAAGAAATTCTAAGCTTATAGTATGACAAGCACAAAGAATGATGATAAGTCTTAGGAGGACATATCTGATTTCTGTTATTATCCTTGAATAAATTTCAGATTTGTTAAGGGAAAAAGGAAAGCTGATTTTATAATTTTTTAGGGATGGTTGAAAGGGAGATTAGTGCCTAGAACAATTTTGGGTATATGGAGTCTACAAGGCAGCAACTATGAACTTCTTTCAAATGAGATCATGAATGAATGTAGCCGGAATTAACAACCTACAGCAGTCCTATTTTGTTGTCCACTAATACGAAAATTTCTTGTGAAAATCCGATTGAGGGAAATTCCAGACATGCATGAGGGTTTATTTATTGATAGATATGCAAATTTGCAGCTAGCTCGAATTAAGAAGGAAGTTACAAAACATTTCCAGCAACAAACAGAAAGGCATCAAAGGGGAATAAATCACAATTTAGTTCTTCTAAGTAAAGGAACAATGTTACCAGGAATTCAGCCCGTCATAATACATTTGATGCAAGTATTTTCCAGCATTAATCTTCAGCAAATTGAGTCCAAAGTTCAAACACATGCTACAAGGTCCAAAATAACCTTCAATTGATTCCAAACAGTAGTCTCTAGTGTTTTCACAAACTTTCAGCAACCATTACAAGAGGAAGAGCTTCTCTTATATAGATTCCAAGCTCAAAACTTCCTCAAAATAAAATAATAATATACATGTGTGAGATCTTAGATCTCTCCTAGGAAAACATAAGCTAATACTATCTCCTAACCAATTGTTAATTGACAAGTCAACAATGGATAAATAAAAGATAATTAGTAGTGGCCATGCCACTTGTCTAAATCTCTAAGAGGGATGTCTTCATGATCAAGGGTATTAAGTTTTAACCAAGTGTAACTATCAAATAGAGCCATTTTGATCTTTCTCACAATGTGCATCCTTGAACAAAAACCTCAAAAAGTGTGCAAAGGAGCCTCAAGAGGGAAGTGTTCTAGTAAATCTAGTCGATGATCCTCCATAAGTGCTAACCATATGCTAAAAATAACTCGACATCTAGGTCATCTCTTCAATAGACTCAATAAATTTGTTCTCTAAGGCATAACCACCATCAATGCACATGCCAAACAATAGATCAATGATTGAGGGAGGTATGGGAATATGTGCCATCATAGATCCAAGTGCAACGACCTCTCAACAAGCTCTAGATCCACCAAATACTGGGATGGCCCAATCCAATCAGCAATCTACAGTGATCAAACCTCAATATACATGCCATTAAGCAAAGAATAAGGGAGCACTCTTCATAAAAGAGTGGTCAAGCAAGTCAAGGATGAATCCCAAGGCTAAAGAGGCCCCCATGACCTAGGGAATTCACATAGTAAGGCTCAAATCATGTCATACCATCCAACACCAGGCCATTGAGAGGGCTAGATCAAGATAGAAAATTGTGCCAAGGTGGAGTGTTCTCTCCAAATAATGAACCAATATACCAAGGAAACCACCACCACGCCCATAAAACCCATGTGACCTAGGGCGCTCCAAAACAAGGTGAGGAAAATCATCGAATAACCACTAGAGAAGTGGATCGACCAATGAAGATAAACTATCATGAGGAAAGCAATTTTATGAAAGTGTGCACCAAAATGTGCCCCTAGTCCATCAAATGCTCTATCAATGTTATCCTGCAATCCTCTAACATGTGTGATGAAAATCACAAGTATAGGGTGTCATACAATATGAGGGTAACAATACCCATAGGGGATGGATGTCTCAATGTCAGGGGGATCAATTCTCATTTGCTTAGATTTCTTCTTTAATTTTTCAAAACTGAGATATGATCGTCTTAAGTTGTAGAATAATTCTTGAGGAGAGATTTTCTTCCCTTGAAAAATAACATCATTTATAGTGAGCCACACAGTTCATAAGATAAATATAGGGAGGGAGTGATGGTTGGTGTGTACTTCCCTATCTTCAGTCCATCGTCCTAGGGCCTCTATGGTGTCTCCATACCCTTTTTCCTTCCTCCCCAGTTAATGTTTTTACTACTACCTAGATTTCTTGAGTGAAGAGGCATGAAATGAATAAGCATTTGACACTTTCTAAGTTTTCCTTACAGAGAGAACATAGGCCAGGGCCTTGCAAAGACCTCTTATGTAGGTTGTCCCAAGTAAAGATTTTATTTTTTAGGACTAGCCACAAAAAAGAGTTGGATGTAAAAGAGGTGTTTCAAATCTCCAAAGGAAATACCACTTCCATGGATCCCTCTCCTGGGATGGAAATGTAGAGAGATCCTAATTTGACTTTATAAATTCCCCCTAGTCTTGTTTGTGTTGATAATATTGTAGCTTCGAGAGGTATTCCCACAAGAGGCCAAGGTGTCAAGCATGTGGGAATCTTCCTTGTCACCAGATTAGCCTTTCGTTTCAGTGAAATCGGCCTAGAAATGAGGCTAGGGCCTCATGGGCAAGTTGATGGGCTTTGTTGGCTTGTGTAGGGGTTTCACACCCTCAAAGAGGATCAAAATATTCTAATTAATTGTTGAGTTTAGAAGGGGTGCCTAAACTCACTCATTAGACTTGTATATAAAGGAGAGAGGTCATTGTGACATTTGATCATTGTGCAATTATGGAGTTAGCACAAGTGAGTGTGCACTTGTGCTAGGAGCTTGGAAATTTCAGCAAGGGAAGTCTGCAATTGTGGCAAATCTGGCCTAGGGTTTGGAGGAGGATTTTTTGTTTCTATCTTTTAGCCAAGGAAGGCTTCTTCTTTAGTCGAGAGAGGGTACACGTGTGAGGAAGAGAAGAGTTTCAGGACGCACATGTGAGAGGGAAGTACTGCCACACTTGTTGAACAGGCTGCACGTGTGAGAGGGAAATACAATCACACGTGTGAGGTGGTCGTACAACCGCACATGTGAGTAGAAAACAACAAGTACAGGTCCACACGTGCGAGAGAAGGGATGCACGTGTGAGGGTCTTCAAGCCGCACGTGTGAGTGATTGTTTCTGGATAGGTACAATAGTCTATACTGTTGACGTCAACAATTGTACGTATGACGTCAACAAGTGTATAGGTGGCTGCAACAGATTTGCAGGCAGAGGAAGATTTCTGGGTATTTTGCTGAGTTTGATTTTTGCTGATTTTTTTGGTTAAGGAGGACAAGGTTGTCATCAGAATTTTGGTGAATCTGTATTGGCTGGGATGGCTGGTTTTTCCCCCAGAATTTCTGAAATTGACAAGGTTACAGAACATAAATTTTGCGTCTCATGTGTTGATGATTCATCTATGATCTCGTTGTTTCCATTGCATATATTTTCAACCAATAATTTTCAATGTAAAATTGTTCAGTGATAACAACTAGGGTTTACTATTAACTCACTAGGATTCAATTTTTAGATCTGAAAATTAGGCACATAAGAATGTGAAAATTGACAGTTTGCTGTACATAGTCATACCAACCTGTGTAGATGTTCCTTCAACTTGATGGATGTTGACGTGAGAGAGTCCATATATTGGTTCCATTCCACTGCTTAATCCTCATCATAATGTCCTTCCACAAACCTTCTGAATTAATGATCCTCCATACACACTTGGCTTCCGTATCTCTGGAGAAAATGGGTAGGTCCTTTAAGCCTCATCCTCCTCCTTTATTTGGCCTTGAAATCCTCTGCTACTGCACCAAGGGAATGCTTCTTTTCTCTTTCTTATTTGCCCAAAGAGATCCATCTATTGCATCAATGCTTGATTCGTTTTCCACCTTCTCATAAAGCCACATCTAGGCTTTATAGGACTGGTCATTTGCTTTAAGTTGGAACCCCAATTACTTCATGCTCTCCATAGAATCCTTTACGTGAATGGGAAGGGATTCTTGTATTCTTTCCTTCATTGAGTCTTCATTCATGTGATAGGCCAAGGTGGATTTTTGCAACTTTACCATCATCCCTATTGCAATGCAGTACTGTTGGAGGGCTTCTCCCAGATTCCTTGCTTCTCTAAGGCTGTGATTTCCAAATAACAAGACATCACCTACAAAAAGGAAGTGAGTGATGTGTGTTGATTTTTCAATAAGCTAGGTTCAAGCATGAAGTTCATTCCAATTTTAGCGTTTTACTTGAACAATAGACAATTGCAGTTACACCATAAATAATTTGTTGCAGCAACCAAGATCACAAGAAGAAATACCATGCACAAGTACACAAGAAGTATCCTGGGAAACCTTTCTCAACAAGGGAAGAAAACCCAGCCAATCCTTTGCTATATTCTTCAAGAGAAAGACCTCTCACACCATAAACCTAACACACAAAAGGGTGCTCACAAAACCTAGAAGGCTAGCGCCCAAGAGAGGTGTGCACTTCAGCCCTAGAACTTGTACTTGCTGAAATTTCCAAAATCACACTTGTGTTGTGTTTCCTCAATGTGGAAATCACCTTTATTTATATTAGACTAGACATATCAAAAGTAGTGTCTATTGGCACTGTTATCCCCACTTTTTAGGGATAACTAGGAGATCATGTCTTGAGGCCCACAGGTCCTAGACATGGAGTACCAAGAGCAGGATTGACCTGAGCATGGCCCTGGAGGGCCCATCCTTTTCTTCTTCCATCAACTTTATCTTGTCAGCAGCAACAACAACCATCACCATCAGCTTGGTCCTATATCAGAAGAGGTTCTTGCTCCATGAGGTAATTGGTCCAGGTATCATGGTCTGTGTCCCTTTTGATCATTGAAACCTTTAAATATATGCATCTGATTCCTTTTATCTCTAACAACTGCTTGGATCTTACATTGGCCCACTTGACCATGATTGGGGGAATTGACAGGGTGCCCTAGTAAGCCTGTGCCCATAGGTTTTGGTTTGCCACTGGGGAATTTCTGAAGAGCCATTGTCCGCTCCCATCATAGCACCACTGTTTCATCTTGTCTCTCGCTCATTTATCCCATTCCCCTTGTCCAGGCATTGGGTTGACCTATTTGTAGGATTGCACCTTATCTTGTGGGAAGAAGGGGCTAAAGGCCCAGAAGGTAAAAGCAACTGGTAAAAGACAAAAGCCTAAAATGAAACCTCGATATGCTTTGCCTAGGGATCCCCGAGAAGGCAATAAAAAGCCTCTTAGCAAGAAACAGGAGGGATCCGAAAAATAACAAACAAGATCTAGTCAGAGGATAGGGGGTCTCATCACGAGCCAACCTATTAGGTTCATGAGTACTTAGCAGTATGACATTGCCACCATCTGGTTACCACACCAGGGCAGTGACCTTTGGTTGCATGGCCAAGGGAAAGGGGGTCTCATCACGAGCCAACCTTCTCATCTCTGTGAAAGTACTTGTGGGTAACACTGTCAGCTCTGGTCACCATGCCAAGGCAATGTCCTTTGGTTAGCCCTTGAATAAAAAGAAAAAGCAAGAAAAAGAATAAAGACAAAAACGAGCTTGAAAAAAATGCATCCATGACAGGTACAACTCGCCTTCTATAAAGGCACCCACATATAACATTATGCATCCTTGACCCTCACTGCACCCACATGTCTGGACATCCCCTAGCCACATCACCTCACTTACATGGCTTGGATGAAATCTTCCTGGAAACTTTCCTTTTCTTGTGGATACTACCCAATAGGACGTCTTGTCTTTTTCTCCAATCTTGCATTGCAGGCTTTTGTAATGTCTTTGAGCTACTGACTGATATATTAGTGGTTTTATGCATATGTTTAATAATGTTGATGATGAAATGTGATTGACATTACTTTGATCCCTGTGACTGATGAGCCCATGGAGGGCGTAGCTTTTGATGTGTAGGATCATGCCCGACGGACAGGTACCATTTGGATCGGTACACATGGGGAGATGATCAGTTCGGACCTCCATGGGCCTGAAGAGCCCACTAGATGGATGTTGAGACCCCATCAAGGGGCAGAGACAAGACGGTGGTTGATCAGGGTTTTGCACCGGAGAAGAAGAGGACGTTCCATCAGAAGCACTTTGGTAGAGCTCGGCCTAGGGGAATTGACCAACTTCTAGTGAAACATTTGCCTTGGATGGCCCAGGACCTCACCTATGGGCTCATGATGTCATCTTGAGCGTGTGGCAGTTTGACAGGGCAGTTGGCACGTGTGGCATGATGGAGAGGCCCAAAGAGGGGTAGCGTTTTGCTCTTTATTGCTGCATTTTCCCTAAAAAGGGGCTAACGTTTCCCTTAGAAGGGGTGACGTCTCACTTTTTGCTCAATTAGGGTTTTAAAATGAACATTTAATGTAAAACAATATTATTTTGGTATTTTGGCCATGTCGGCCTTTTTATGACCTAAAGGGTTAAATTAGGTCATTGATACACTATATATTGAGGGTTTTGACTCTCATTTTATCAAGATCTTTCACTCACCATTTGGTGAGGTCTGAAATTTGCGCCCAATTTGGGTTATTGGCTGATTTGAGGAAGGCGCACTTGTTGAAGGAAGAGATTTTTGGCATTCTATGGTGTTTTTCTTGAAGGAAGGTGTTACAACTAGGGTTTGCATGATTATTTTCTTGATGATTTGTAAGTATTTTTCTGCAAAACTTCTTGATTGAATGGTTGTAGTTTAAT
>JASDQU010101808.1:225561-239117 GCA_032191745.1 Picea mariana
CTTATTGAAAGAAAGATAATTTGATCTAAGAAGCAAACAAGTTCAATAGATCAAAGCTACAATTTAACAATTGAAATACAATGCATCAAAACAATTTCACCTCATAGATTGGTACATGACAATGAGCATCCACACATGAGATCCACACCAAGTTGACCTCCAAAGTCTTTGATTTATTCCAATATGAAACAATGTTTACAACAGTAGCACAATAGCTTCTTCTCAAGCTCCAACTAGTGAATAAGAGGGATAGCTCACTTATTTATACAAGAGAGGGGCGCATGGCCTCCTCAAGGAGGGCGCACCATGTGTTATGGAATGGGCTGCCAAGTGGGGGAGCAAGGGCACCACTTCTCTTTAACCATCAAACAAGTGTCAATCAAATCCAAAGTAAGGAGAGGGCGCCATCTCTTTGAACCATAGGCTGCCACCTCAAGAGGGCGCCACCTCTCCAAGAGGGGCGCACCTCCCAATGCCCACATGCTCAAATCAAATGAGATATGCATTCAATCAATTGCCAATTAGCTTGATCTTGTCCCCTTTGACTATTTGATTGACTTGGTCATTAAGTTCTCTCCAAATTTGTCCCCCTTTATTCTTTTTTTATTTTGACTTGGCTGATTTTATTGAATTAAAATGCCTTTTTTGGGTTTTTGAGGGTAAAGTCAAAATTGAGTGATGAAAATCACTAATTTTACCCAAGTAAGTGGGTAATTAGGTAACATGGGTGCTCTAGGTCCAAAAATGAGCATCCCCATGGCCAATTTGATGCCCAAATACTACTTTTTTAAGTATCTTTATTTTTTAATTAAAAATTGCCGAATTCTGGCAATTTTTTAATTAACTGAAAAAAATAAAAAATCCTAGGGGGGACTTAGTACATTTCCATAAGACTCTAGGAGGATGTTTGGCATGGTAATATACATCAGACACTAGGCTTAGATCCATGCTCAAGCCCCAACCATGAGCATATACTCCAGCTCTGGAGGATTGAGTGAAAAAACTCATAAATTATAAATCGCCTGAAAAGCGACAAAATATAATTAGTAAGTGAAAAAACACTCCAGAGTATAACTCACGCTTAGGACTTAAGGTGGATAAGACCTTTTACAAATTCATCATGCCCACACCTCTTATTACAATTTTTTATGGAAATGTAGAGTAACCAGGTGATCTTTTGGACCGGCTGAATTTTTGAACTTCTGAATTTTGAACAAAAATGTTCAATCTTTGGCGGCTCAGCGGAAATTCACCATAGTGCAACTTGGTGGATAACAGGCACAACATGGACGACCTCAATAACTCAAAATATAATTAATAATTACCATATTAATTATCTTTTACTTTAATTATCTTTTACATTAATTATCCTTCACTTCATGGTGGGGCCGACTTGTACCCTTTATATCACAAATAGGGTTACAGGTAAGTTTGACTCTTAGACAATATAGCAAGGGATCTCACACACCCACTAGTGCTCAACCACTAGGGGCACGTCCACCTGTGCTCAACCACAGGGAAGTCCAAGTCAACATATCTCTATCTCACTGTGTCTCACAGTAGAATCATCTGGACACACACTCACTAGTGCTCAGCCACTAGGATCACGTCCACTTGTGCTCATCCACAGTGACATCCTACTCAACAGATCTCTATCTCACTGTGTTTCACAGGAGAATCATCTGGAGTAACACACCGTTTCATCTTCGTCTCAGAGAGAACGACACACCCAACTCATGGGCTTCCTCACCCCACACAGGGGCACACAACATTCCATCTCCGTAGCAGAGAGGAACTACAAACCTATCTCATGGGCACACCCAACTCATGGGCTTCCTCACCCCACATAGGGGCACACAACATTCCATCTCTGTCTTAGAGAGGAACAACACACCCATCTCATGGGCACACCCAACTCATGGGCTTCCTCACAGGCCGTCTCACTCAGTCTGTGTCTTGGAGGATGTTTCACATAGCTGTAATCATCAACAATGTGCAGATCTCTAGCAACCTGAACCCCCTGATTTCCCTTCTCTTTCATGTTATCAATTTTTTTTTTCTTAGGTCATCAGGTTGTTAAGGCTAAATTTGACACCCTAGGCTTTAGGTCAGTTGTAGATTGAGGGAATCAAACTAGGCTTAATTTAGGGGTGCATCCTAAGGTCACAGTTGATGTAACCCCTCTCGTTTTTGGTTGGTGCATGCCAACCACAGGGAGGCTACCTTAGGGCGTGCTGCTTGATGGATGAGATTTGACTTGCAAAACACAAATCAAACAAGCACAAGATGGTTTTGGGACGAGGGTTAGATCACTGATGAGGTACAAATATGATCTCTAATTTATGGATATCCCTCTGCATTGTGTCATTAATTTATCAACCCGAGGTTCAATATACTTGCGAGGCACTCTGTGCAGTATACACAGAAGAGAACTTTCACCAAGCTATTGGAAAAGACCAGCTAAACTAAATTATGCATAAATCAAAGAAAAAGCATAAAAGATGAAGTCACAGTGCTTACAACCCCCAGCCCAGCTGGTGGTACCTCTTGGGGAAGGTTTCTAAACTCTCATAACCCTACTCCCTCGTGTGTTCACCTAGTGGGGTTGCAGGTAAAGTGATTCTGCCGCACACAAAACCAAAGCAAAGGGAACTATCTGTCCTAATTCAATTCATGCATCAAAATGATAGAAATAAAATTACTACTAATGCCAAGACTAGATTAGTAGATCACATGATTTCCAAACCACAATTCCATTAATAATTATCCAAACACTGTTATAGGTCAGAAAATACAAGCACAAATTTGGCATATATCATACACACAAATAAAACTGGTAGGGAAATCAATAATCTGCATAAATATGAGTTTTAACACATTTATTAGTGATTCTGCAGCATGGCACAGGTGGCCATTATGCAGCCTGTGGCCATTCTGCAGCCTAGGTCTACAACAATAACAAATTAATTCAAACTTAAATAAAAAAGATAGAACTAGCAACTATTTAAGAATCAATAACTGAAAAATATATACAACACAGAACCATACCTGTGAGTGGGCCCTGTCCCACGAGTAGGCCTGTGTTCACGACTTCTAAATCACCACCAGTACACAAGCAAATTGATACTCAAAGAATAAACATCAATATATATTAAGATCTGGAACTAGAGCTCTCGGCTTTTACAAACTTACAACACTCTGAGCATAATCTGATATTACTTGTACTAGTCGTTCCCAATAAACACTAACACACTCATATTTATACAAAATAAGGGAATCCAGCTGCCTAAGTATGGAGCGACCAGTCCCTATTATTCTATTAACAAACTAAACAAACCAGAACTCCTACTGTCCGCTGATTAGCTTAGACTTACGCTGTTACATATCAGCCAATTAAACGTTCAGGTGTTTCCAGATCCCACGAATTCCATTCAATCTATCGCTGAGTTGGTCCAATAGTATGTGCAAGTGGATCGTATCTTATCCAAGCAATTTTAGCATGTGCTGACTGACTGGTATGCATATGCTGAAGTGTTAAATCTCGTGCTAAGTGTGGCTGGAACCTTGTTGAAGGTATAATTTCTTTAATTTATATTTATGTTGAATGTTGCAGCCTTGTAGGCTCGTGGCATATATTGGAAATATAAGTATATTAATTTCCCCTTTTTTTGTATATCCTTAAGCTGATTTTAATCCTTTAATTATATCACTGATATATTTCCACGCTGAAGATATTCACATTAATTTACCTTGTTGATATGCCTTCATTGTTCGTGAAATCCTTCATATATCTTCCAAGGAAACCTAGAATGCTTGCACTTTATAATCACACACAGTTCTAAGCTGCTATAGGCCTGATTCTGTAGCAAGCTGCCATAGGTCTGATTATGTAGCAGGCTGCTACAGGTTTGATTCTGTAGCAAGCTGCCATAGGTCTGATTATGTAGCAGGCTGTTACAGGTTTGATTATGTAGCAGATTTGAACACATGAGAACTCCACAACTATATCATCATTTAATGACTCTGAATCTGTGGCAATGGATGTGCAATGACCCTGATTTGAAGAATATGTGAACCTTTAAAGCAAAACCCTGTAACAACTTGTTCACACGTGAGTTGTTACTTCAAAAGTAAATACAAAACACGCTACTTCCCCCAATGTTAATCAGAAATCCAAAGAAATATTAAGAAATGCAATTGGAAAATCACCTCGAGCCTAAATCCTGCATATGGGCATTAAAATGGATAAGACAGGGTTATAGGTAAATGATAAAGGGTTAAAAGGAAGGAAAATAAGATGTCAAATGATGGTAATTTCGTGGCTCATCAATAACCTCACCCAAAACTTGCATAAAATTTAATTTTAGATGAATTTTAGTGGAAAACCCTAAGTAGAGCGAAGCATTAGAATGCAAAAAGACAGTAAATCAAGAAGGAAGAGCACTTCAAAGGTGCCAAATCGACCCCCAGTGAAGGATGAGCTTCAAACACCTGCAATTAGTTAGAAATTGTTATGAACATAAAAATACACATAAATAAGATATTAATAAATATAACAATTAAATGATAATTAATAAATAATTATTAATAATGAAAAGACATGGCTATTGGTTATGGGCACCCCTATGTGGGTATATAAGTGAGCCCTCACTTCGCAATTGTAATCATCATATTTTTATTCATTATTCAATACATATATTATTTCAATTATGTAGCAGCTGGTTTCTTTGTTACAGTGGTATCAGAGCAAATTCGTACCTAGTCCGTTTCCATCACCATTTTCACTACGCTGCATATCCACTGTCATCCTCCTACATGCTTCCTTTTCGCAGCCTCCACCTGCACTAACCACATTCCCTCATCCCTCGTCCCATCCCCCCAGGAGGTGACCTCCACTTCCAAAACTCCCTCATCCCATCCCCCTTGCGACCTTTCCTCCACTCCCAAAACTCCCTCGTCCCTTATCCCCCGTGACCTATCCTCTACCTCTCCCAACCCTTCACACAACCCCCACTACACTACAGACTCCCCGCAACCCTGTAACCTCGACACTGTCCTCCCAATTCCCTCCGCGACCCACTACGCAATACCCTCCTGTCCCCCACTCACCGGACACTTGGTCCACCCTATCCTCACGCCCCCGACAACACCCGTAACCTCTGCTACTACCGTCGACACCTGTCTGCAACCCTGGCCACACCTCCCAACAATCGCCCTGACATATTCCACCCTGTCCTCACGCCCCGACAAGCAACCCATAACCTCTGTTTTTCTCTATTAAATCGTGCGTACGGTCGTACGATTTAAAAAAAAAAGCCACCTTTATATAGAAATATATATAAATTAATTTATAAATTATTAATTTTTTTATATTTTTTATTATTTTTAATATATAAAAGTAAAATTAAGTTATTAAAAGACTTTAATTGAGAGATTGAGTATTTAGGGGCATCCTAATTGAGTCAAAATTGCGGGAATGTATTCGCCCCAAAAATATCAGAAAAATGTCAGAATTAAAAAACCAAATCGAAAAAATAGACCAAGAATGCAAAAATGCCCGACGATTACTCGAAACGGCATTACAAAAAACTAATGAGGAGTTGCGAGAGGAAATAAAGGTCAATAATGTGGCACTCAGACAAGAGTTGACCCATAATCTTAAAGAAAAAATTTCAAAGGAAGTCATAATCGAATTACAAAAAGGCATGGAAACTCTTAAACAAGATATTAAAGACGATATTTTTCAAGAACTCAGGGTTAACCTACAACGAGGTTTGGGAAACTTTAAAAGAGAAATAAAAGACGATTTGCAACAAAGTCTGGTTCTAATAACACAACATCAGGTAAAAAAGCATAATGAGCTTTTAAAATTAATAAAAGGTCAAGGGCACCAACAAGTCGCCCAATCACAGCCAAGTGACTCAAGCACATCTAACACATCACCACTACCGCTGCCACCACCTCCTTACAATTCAAATTCCCAACCTATATCACAATATCAACCCTTAATGATTTATCCTCCCAAAGCCAAAATTGAACTATCAAAACACAATGGAGGCGATAACCAATGCGTGGCTTGGTTTAACAAAATTGAAGAATATTTCCATATATATACTATTACAATCGATGAAGAAAAGGTTAAATATGCATCCATGTACCTCGAAGGCACTGCATACAATTGGTACCTATGGTGGAAAGGAAGAATCCAATCATACACTTGGAACTCCAAAAGCGATTTTTTTGAAAAGATTCCAGGGCATTTCAGAGCAAGAATTTTTCTCAAAACTCACCAAGTTACAGCAAAAAGGCAACGTAGATGAATTTACACACCAATGGGAAGCCCTTGCCACCTGAGTATGTGGATTATCTGATAGTCAATTACTCCAGTCTTACATAGGTGGTCTCAAGCCACATATCCAGGACGAGTTAAAATTGCATGAGGTCACAACTGTTGAAATAGCAAGACGCAAGGCAAAAGCAACAGAAGAAAAGCTAGAAGGCCGATCAAGATTCGACAAGTTTTCTTCAAGAAGAAACATAACCCAGAACACAAACACAGAAACTGACAAATATATACCACCCAATTTACGAGAAGATAATAGAAGAAGTCTGGATAACCAAAGAATAAGAGAAGGCAAATGTAAACGTTGTGGAGAAAAATGGAACCCAAGACACAGGTGTCACATAGAAGACAATTCAAAAAAATTATATACTTGTCAAGCAGAAAACAATGATGAATCAGATTCAGAAGAATCAATAACTGAAGAAATGGAAAACAACCAAAATGTCGTGTCAAATCTCATGGGTAACGACACACCAAGAATATCATTAGCAACCATCACAGGCATTAGCCAACCACAAACGCTCAAATTAAAAGGACACAAAAAAAGATAATGTCACAGTATTAATTGACACATGAAGTACCCACAACTTTCTCGACATCAATGTTGCAAGGAACCTCAAATTATTTATTTATCTTGTCCCAGACATGAAGGTGATGGTTGCGGATGGTAAGAAAATCGAAAATGTAGGAAAATGCCATAAGGTGAAACTCCAAATTCAAGATTTCAATTTGGAATCCGAATTTTACACCGTACCCCTGGGAGGAGTAGACGTCGTTTTAGGAGTCCAATGGTTGCAAACTTTAGCCACATACCGAGTCAATCATCAAGAGCATTTCATCAAATTTAAATGGCAAGGGAAAACATATAAATTATATGGTTTTCAACCTCGCCAAACACAAGTTGTATCATCCCAATAGATGGAAAAGCTGATCCGGAAAGGAGCAACTGCCTATTTTATCCAATGCCACCAAATGGAAATACAAGAACCAGAACAAGACTCTAAAAACTCAGAAATCCAAGATCTGATTCGAAAACACGAGAAGATATTTCAAGACCTCCCCATAGAATTACCACCACAAAGAAGAATTGAACGTATAATTGAAGTTAAACCAGGATCAAGTCCAGTCAAGGTTAGACCATACAGATACCCCCATCATCATAAAACAGAAATAGAAAGATTAGTCCAAGACTTGTTAAAATATGGTGTTATCACAAAAAGTAGAAGCCCATATGCAACCCCTGTTGTATTAGTACGAAAGAAAGATGGTTCCTTCAAATTATGCATAGATTATCGTCGGCTTAACAAGATAACAATCAAGAATAAATTCCCCATTCCTTTTATCGACGAAATGTTGGATGAACTTCATGGAGCCAGATTTTTTTCAAAACTTGATTTGAGATTGGGATATTACCAAATTAAGGTAAGATTAGAAGATGTACCCAAGACCACTTTCTAGACTCACGAAGGACACTACGAATTCAAGGTGATGCCCTTTGGGCTAACTAATGCCCCTGCTACCTTCCAAGAAGCTATGAATGAACTATTTCATCCACACCTAAGAAAATATGTCTTAGTCTTCTTTGAAGACATTCTGGTGTATAGCAAAACATGGAGGGAACACATCAATCATTTGGGACAAGTATTATCTATTCTAGAAAAAAATCAATTCTATGCAAAAATGTCAAAATGTGCATTTGGCAAGGAGGAAGTAGAGTATCTCGGTTACACCATAAACAATTTGTTGCAGTAACCAAGATCACAAGAAGAAATCCCATGCACAAGTACACAAGAACTATCCTGGGAAACCCTTCTCAACAAGGGAAGAAAACCCAACCAATCCTTTGCTATATTCTTCGAGAGAAAGACCTCCAACACCATAAACCTAGCACACAAAAGGGTGCTCACAAAACCAAGAAGTCTAGCGCCCAAGAGAGGTGCGCACTTCAGCCCTAGAACAAGTACTTGCTGAAATTTCCAAAATCACATGTGTGTTGTATATCCTCAATGGGGAAATCACCTTTATTTATATTAGACTGGACACATCAAAAGTGGTGTCTATTGGCACAATAGGGCCAACCTCAATAACTTAGAATATAATTAATAATTACCATATTAATTATATTTTACATTAATTATCTTTCACTTTATGGTGGGGCTGACCTGTACCCTTTACATCACAACGTTCCATCTCCGTCTCAGAGAGAACGACACACCCAACTCATGAGCATCTTCCCTTCTTAGGGGCACACAACATTCCATCTTCGTCTCAGAGAGAAAGACACATCCAGCTCACAGACATCTTCCCTACACAGGGGCACACAACGTTCCATCTCCGTCTAAGAGAGGAACAACACACCCATCTCATGGGCACACCCAACTCATGGGCTTTCTCACAGGTTGACTCACTCTGTCTGTGTCCTGGAGGATGTCTCACGCAACTGTAATCATCAACACTCCCTCTCAGTTAGGGAGGCATTCTCCATTAGGCCAAGTCTCTCACGGAAGTACTTGAGCTTCGTCTTGGTTGTAGTCATCAACACTCCCTCTCAGCTAGGGAGGTATTCTTCACTAAGCCAAGTTTCTCACGGAAGTATTCGAACTTCGTCTTGGCAATAATCATCAACACTCCCTCTCAGCTAGGGAGGTATTCTCCACTAGGCCAAGTTTCTCATGGAAGTACTCAAACTTCGTTTTGGCTAACGGTTTAGTGAAGATATCTGCAATCTGCTCATGTGTAGGAAGGTACTGCACATGTATTTCTTTCCTCACCATGTCTCTGATATAATGATATTTTATCTCAATGTGTTTCGATCTATTGTGAAACACAGGGTTCTCAAAGAGCTTCACACAACTCTGGTTATCACAATGAATAATGGTAGGATCCATCTCATGATCAAAGAAATCTGTCAGAAGTTTGTGAATCCACACTGCTTCACAGACTTGCCACACTCAATGTTATATACTCTGTTTCTGCGATACTCAAGGCCACAGAGCTCTGTTTCCTGCTGCACCAGGAAACCATGGTAGACTCCAAGGTAAAACATGAACAGGATGTGCTCTTCTGGTCCACTGCGCTCCTTGCCCAATCGACATCGGCATATCCCTGCAAACTCAAGTCTACACTGGAGGCATATCTCAGGTCATATCCAATTGTGCCTCGTAGATGTCTCAATACGTGCTTTGCTGCTATCCAATGAATCTGTTTGAGCTGACTCATGAACTGACTAAGTACATTCATTGCATAGCATATATCAGGTCTGGTGTTAACCAGATACATCAGTGATCCTCTTAGCTGTGGATCAATCTCGCCTAAATCAGTAGGAGCATCATATATTTTCTTCAACTCCATCACCATCATTGTAGGCATGGATTTGCATTTTGTCATACCGAACTTCTTCAATATCTCCACTGTATATTTTCCTTGACTTAGGAAAATCTCATCAGTTCTTTGCCATAATTCTAGTCTCAAGAAGTAGTGTATCATACCCAGATCCTTCATCTTGAAGTTAGAAGTCAATGCTCGCTTGCATTCAACAATAAGTCTTTCTGAACTGGTAAGGAATAAATCATCCACATACAGGACCAAGATCAAACACTCGTCACCAACAATATGATAATATAGGTTTGGATCAACAACACTCTTGCTGAAGCCCAAACTCATCAAGAATCCATCCATCTTCTCGTATCAAACACGAGGTGCTTGCTTTTAGTCAATACATGGCTTTCTTCAACCTGTACACATGAGATTTCTCGTTGTTTATCACAAATCCCTCTGGCTGCTTGATATAACCTTTTTCCTCCATCTCACCATTGAAAAAGGTTGTCTTTACATCCATCTGATGTAGTTTCCAACTCATGGATGATAGTACGGATGGAAGTGTATCGAGTTATTGGATCAAATGTCTCATCATAGACAACTCCCTCTATTAGTGGTAATCTTCTGGCTACAAATCTCGCTTTGTATTTATCGACACTTCCATCAGCTGCATGCTTGATCTTATAGATCACTTGGAAGTCACTATAGACTTCCCTTATGGTCTCGGAACAATATCCCATACATCATTATTCAAGATAGACTGATATTCTTCTGTCATGGCATCTTGCCATACTTGCTCACCTGTAGCTTCTCCATGACAAGAAGGCTCAAAATCAATGACGTGGCTCATGGCTGAGAGGTAGCTCGAAAATCTCTTTGGTCTCTTGCTTTCTCGGGATGTGCCTTGAGGGGATGCATGTCCCTCTGCCTCTTGCAAAGTTTGTCGAGCCTAGACAGGCCTTTTATGTCCCACTCCCATATCTCTGGGGATATCAACTGGAGCAGCTAGATCAACTGGAACAACTAGATCAACTGGAATAATGGTTGTCTCCCTCTAAACTGCTGAAGGGGAGAAGGTAATGTCTCTTCCTTCTTCTCAATTAGTTTCACTCCCTCTGAGTCAACTAACTCTCTCTGAAGTCTGAAGGATAGATATCTTCTTTTTCCTGTTTGCTAACCTGAAGATATTTATGTCTTCTCAGGTGCTCTACTGACTCTACAGTATTTTGATGATCTCTGTACTAGGATAATAATCAACCAAGAAAAGTTGGACTCCCGTACCAGGGATAATGGTCCAAGTCCCGAGGGCTCCCACACTAGGGATAATATCCTTCACCATCAAAAATACAACCAACTACAAATTAATGATTAAATCAGACAAATTACCTTAGTCTACAGTCATGCCCAATCCTGCATTTGTTTTAGAGGAAGTAATCCTCATCTCTCTTGACTTCATCCTTTTGAGGTGGGTCTGGATCAATGTCAGCGATGGAAGCATATTGTCTTCCTTTCTTTCTGGTAGGACAATATCTCGCATAGTGTCCATACTTGTCACATTTGAAGCACTGAATCTTTGTCATGTCTCTTCTCTGATCATAACCTGAGGTTGATGAAGTCTTTTCGTCTTTGAATGTTTCTCTGAAGTTTCTTTTAAATCTTTCTCCTCTCTTTGTATGAAGTGCAAGAGCATGATTGTCATCAA
Organism: Picea mariana; assembly: GCA_032191745.1. NCBI lineage: Eukaryota > Viridiplantae > Streptophyta > Pinopsida > Pinales > Pinaceae > Picea > Picea mariana. Next base: position 236,925 of record JASDQU010101808.1, read on the forward strand.
GAGGGAAGCCTTCCACTCCTCTAGCTCTAAGTCTGATTTCTTCTTGGGTACAATCTGTCCACAGTCGATCAAAAGTAGGTAGTTTTTCTCTTCCACTGATACTTTGAAGAAATGGTTCCCAATGTTTTGGAAGATTATTGAGAGTGGTCAAAACAAGTTCTTTGTCAGATATGATTTCTCCAATGGCACTTAGCTGATCTCTGATCTCTGACATCTTCATAAAGAAGGCAACAACGGTGTCACCTTTTGTCATCTTGATACTTTGAAGCTGGCCCTTCAATGTAAGCGCTTTGAGGGTGTTGTCGTTCTCAAATATATTCTTCAATGCTTCATACATTTCATAAGTTGTCTTCAGGTTGACAATATGAGGTAGGAGATGATCTCTTACTGAATAAATGATTATCTTCCTTGCCTTGTTGTCATCTTCCTTCCTTTCTTCCTACTCCTCATCGGTAGCTGTCTCTGGTAAAGTCTTTTGTATCATACTCAATAGGTCATCCTCTTCAAGGGTGATCTGAAGTCTTGACTTCCAGGAGCTGAAGTTGCTTGATCCATCAAGCCTATCTTCCATCGAAGTTTTGTTCTTCATATTTTTCAAATTCTTCACAAACACTTGTCAACTGGGCTAGAAAACCTAACAGCTAGGCTAGCAACCTTAGGTTTTGTTGGGCTTATGACTGCCAACAATAAGCCTTAAGAGATTCACATGAATACTGGTGAGCTGAAAAGCTCCTTCAATGAGCTGCAGAAACTGTAAAACAAAAAATCTGCAGAAAATTACGAAACCCTAGGGCCAAAAATTCAAAATGCTCAGAATTTTACTCCGAGAGTCTTTGGAGGTGCGCTGGAGGAGGTCGTACTCTCCTATGTCAAAATTATCCCCAACGTCCAAGTATTAAGGGCTGAAACAAAAAAAGGAGGGTCATATGGAATTTTTGGAAACCCTAGGAGGGCCGTACGGTTCTGCAAAAAGAGGACGACTTGCTTTGAAGGCTTGTGCAATGGCTTCTTCAAGACCTAAGCTCTGATACCATGTTGATTTTTCATTTAGGCTAGGCTCAAGCATGAAGTTTATTCCATTTTTAGCATTTTACTTGAATCATAGACAATTACAGTGATGCCATAAACAATTTGCTGCAGTAACCAAGATCACAAGAAGAAATACCTTGCAAAAGTACACAAGAAGTATCCTAGGAAACCCTTCTCAACAAGGGAAGAAAACCCAACCAATCCTTTGCTATATTCTTCAAGAGAAAGACCTCCCACACCATAAACCTAGCACACAAAAGGGTGCTCACAAAACCAAGTAGTCTAGCGCCTAAGAGAGGTGCACACTTCAACCATAGAACAAGTACTTCCTGAAATTGCCAAACTCACATGTGTGTTGTGTTTCCTTAATGGGGAAATCACCTTTATTTATGTTAGACTGGACACATCAAAAGTGGTGTCTATTGGCACAACAGGGCCGACCTCAATAACTTAGAATATAATTAATAACTACCATATTAATTATATTTTACATTAATTATCTTTCACTTTATGGTGGGGCCTGTTATCGCACGGTTTGTAGGAAAGGGCCAAGGGCTTTGAAACCGGCGTAACAGGAGCTTCCCCACCCACTGTCACCTCGATGGGGGGCTCTTTCTATTTAGGAGGGCAAGTCCAAGGGAGACGTCCCTACGTCAATCTAGGTAAATGAAGGCAAATGAATAAAGACCAAGTCAAAAGGAAACCCTTCCACAGATTGATGTCCGATATGAGATAGTCACCACTGCTAATGTACCTGCTTGCGAGACAAAGACAAAGAAAACTAGAGTGTACTTGCAGTGGATTAGCACTTCATAAAACCAATGACTATCTCTAATACACGAGCAATTAATAAATGCTATTATTGACGAAGTCAATGATGGCTAATAAAGCAAAGACTATAATCACTTCTCAATAAAAGCATAAAGGACAAATAGCATTCAATGTGTGCAATTTAAACCATGTATCATATTATCAATGCATTAAATGTATCAAATCAAGCTCATATATTATGCTGCCACGTCACTATATAATGTTGCTACAATAGGTATGATGTGGGGCTGAATCAAAGAGTGAATCAGATGACAAAGAGCCAAAACGTTTTGTCAATTAGCTTAGGAACATAAACACTAACTCAATGCCAATCAATAGGGCTGCTAATTATCA
>JASDQU010101808.1:246571-264083 GCA_032191745.1 Picea mariana
CTAGCTTGTCCCAAGCTTGGTCTCGGAGATGCAATACTCTCCCACACCATTCTAGCTCGGTTCTACATCAATGCAGGAGGGTTCTACACAGCCACATGCACAGGAAGAGGAGGAGGGCGCACCATTGGGGGTTTCCAGCAAGGGGGGCGCACCATCTTTGGAGAGAGGTTCGTTGTAGGAGATTGGAAGGGCCATTGAGGATTCTATCACTTGGGTTTTCATTACAGGGCCTTGGACATCAGATCTAGTGCTTTCTGAGAGAGATTTATGGCTCAGATTATTTCTTGAGCAGTGGGACGAATTGAAGAGAAGGAGGGTGTTTTTGAGATTCAGATCTAGTCAGTTTGGAGGGGTTACACTTCAGATCTGACCCTGAGACTTCACCTAGTGACTTGTAGTGTCCCGATCTATATTTCTGGAGAGTTTCAGAGCATTTGGAGGCCTCCTTCAGCAGGGCCGAATTATCTAGGGCTTCAGTCATCCAGTGGGGCGCACCATTCAGTGGGGGATTTCAGATCTACAGAGATTGAGAGGGATCTTGGAGATTCGGGCACCTGGGTTATTCTTACCATCACTCGATCTATCAGTGGGCATATTTCTTAGGGTGATTGGACACTTTTGGCAGCAAGGCCGAGTTATTGAGGGTTTCAACCTTCTATTGGAGCGTGGCATACTTCAGCTGGAGAGTTTGGCATTCAGATCTGCTTGTATTTGTCTTCATTTCTTATTCAGCCTTTGGAGGCATCTTTTGTATTAGCGGGAGCATTTTGTAGCAGCTCTTATCTATTGTCTGTCTTCTTGGCCATTTGTTGAGCATTCCAGATCGACATCTTCATTGTAGCAGATTTCTCTATTTTATGAATAAAGAAGATTTGAGATGTTTTGGCTTGTCTGTCTTATTGCATATGGTTGAGGTATGTTCCATGGTTATCTCTTCCTGTTATTTGCTGCATACACACATATAAACACATCTAAAAAGGAGATCATCAAAGCGTTTGACGAAATACCACAACCAGAAAAGGTTTTAAAAAGACACCAAAACAGTGATGATCCTTGCATAATGGCTTGGGATCATTATAGTGGTATCAGAGCTTAGATTCCTGCCAGCCTGAGGGATATTCCATAAGGGAAGATGGGGTCTACAGATTTTTGTGGAATAGCTGTGAGTTGTCAAAAGGAATATCATGCACTTTGTGAGAGACTTGGGCCTCTAACAATGCTCCAAAAGTTTATATCCATGAAAAACCCCAGTTGGGGCGAAGATGAGGTAACATATTGGACCAGCATAACAGAGGAAGGCAGAGCCCGAGCAGCTAGATGGAGGGAAGCACAGAGAAACCCCACACCCATTAGGGGCATGCAACCTTGCTACAGTTGCAAGGTGCCTTTGGAACCTGATCATAGGTGTAGGGGTAAGGGCAAGAAGCATATTATTGAGGTGCACTATGACAGTGAGGATGAGGCATGTGAGGATGGATCGATTCATGCTTATCTAGAGCAGTCGGATGATGACAGTGACTCTTGCACAGAGGCTAGTGATAGTGACTCTACCTCAGAGGATAGTGATGATGACTCTTGCACAGAGGCTAGTGATGCTTGCACGCTTGAGGAGGATGATGATCCTTGTGTAGTGGATAGGCAGCTGGATGGACAGAACGATAGCACTGGTACTTCAACAGACATATCACATGGTATTGATGACCTTACGCCTCAACAGAGTGGTGACACTAGTGAGGATTCACACGTGTTAGCACCTAGAGATGATGAGCTTCCTATGGGGGCCGTGACACATCTGTCACCTTTTCAGACACCCATGATAGCTACGTCACATGAGGAGGTCAGTGGCACGTCAGGTATGATGGATGAGCCTAGTGTGAGGGATGCACACCATGGATAGGTAGACCCACAGGTCTAGGAGGAGGTATAGGACATACAGGCAGGGGACCTTACACATACAGATCAACCTGAGGGGATTGAGTCACAACTATTGGAGACTCCATTAGTTGAGCAGATTGCAGAGGCTGACAGGTTGATGGAGCACTTATGTCCAGGATCAGTCTGCATTGATGAGGATGCACCTTTTAGCAGTCAGGATGACCATAGCACGTGTCTAGATACATCTCTATGGGATCTAGGTGCAGATGATAGTAGCAGGTTGAGTGCACAGGAGGATACGACTGCTTATACAGGATACAGTGTGATTCAAGGGGAGATAACATCTAGTGATGGGATACAGTGGCATACAGGAGTACCCAGTAGCATAGCAGGCAGTGGACAGTTCAGCATGTCATCTTATGCAGATGGTGTTTTTGGGGATTCTAGAGTTGACACTAGCAGAACTGACACTAGCAGTGAGGGGTCTGAGATGGCACCTCAACATGACCATGATCAGGAGTCACACCACTTAGTAGCACAGTTGAGAGTTAGTGAGACTATGATCAGGACAACCACTAGACGTACTGATGATATGCATGCAGTGATGACAGATTACTGCTGGAGAGCATCAGTGGCACATGGTAGTTCAAATGAGGAGATTACCATGGAGGATTTTCATACTCTCAGGGAGAGAGTATCTGTGATGAGGACCGATCACCAGCAGTTGCTGACAGGCCAGGACTACCTATTGAGGATTAGTGATATGTATCATGAGGCTTTGAGGGAGCAGGAGCTGGAGATGGATCGACTCACTCAGGAGTTGGAGAGCACTCGAGGATTCTTGAGAGGCACACAGACAACCCTTCAAGAATCAGAGTCTAGATCAGATGAGTCGCTTGAGGAGATTCGTCAGAGACCCACTTCATCTGTCTTAGTGGACCCTCAGATGTATCTTTCAGTCACATTGATAGAGGATGTTGGTGATCGAGCAGAGGAGCACCCGTTGATGGAGGTCACTTCCATTGGTGTTCCGAGAGCGGTTGATCTCCATGTAGAGGTTGATCCAGCAGTATGCCCAGGATCTATGATGCAGCATGAGTCTACGGGAGATGACATGAGTATGCCGGAGCATACAGTGATGAGTGATAGCTCACAGACATGCTGAGATGTATGGTGGCATTCAGAGGGGTATAGTGCCTTGCAGGGAGGAGACACACCTAGGGGAGCATGCAGATGCCACTCCTTTGTAGCAACACCTAGTTATGAGAGATCAACTTCACCATATCAGTAGTTGCATGGGAGATGGGAGATGGAGGTTGGTTGAGCAGCAGTGGGAGGAGTTACTTCCGGTTGTACTGGATGATTGGGATTCGGTGGTGTCCACAGGAGAGTATTTATCATGGATACCGATGGACGAGCTTCTGGTCGAATCCTTGGGATTGACCCAAGCATGTGACGCCTTCCCATCCTACAGTCAGCTGCAGATATGCCTGTTATCCTTCTTCGACACATTTACCATTGACAGCAGCATGGAGAGGATAGTAGATGAGCACAGAGGGTTTCTGACAGTGATCAATCTCACACATGAGCAGTTAGACGAGATTGGAAGTGGTAAACTTCCAAGTTTGCCATGGGATCCGGGAGTTCATTGGGTGAGCCAGATGTTTCACTTCATGTGGACCCAGGTTGCACTTGAGAGCCACACACTCCACCTTGGTTTGGTTTGGAGTGGGTCTGCAGGTACTTGTCCTATGGGGCGAGACCTTTCCTCCCGCTTGGTCATCATGATAGGGCATGGGGATGTTTGGACATGTACTTCTTCTACATTGGTGTCTATGCTGATACAGTTTCTGGGTAGCAGGTTCAGTGGTCACAGGTATTTCATCTTGAGGATCCAGGCGAGGAGGATCCAGTATGTATGCAGGGGACAGGCAGTCGTGGTCAGAGTAGTGCAGTGTCGGCATGAGGATCTTCGACATAGGTTAGCATGGGACCCAGGGATTGTAGGATTGAGCAGTTCATTGACCGACAGGGGAGATTGGACCATTGTAGGGAAAGTTATTCTAACTTTCCATTGAGCTTCAGTGTTGAGAGGAGCGCACCGCTTGCGGGTGTCTCACGGAGGTCTTGCAGTACCTCACTCTAGCATCAGCATGTGCAGTTGATGGAGGCCGTGTGGATCTTGGTAGAGATTTGGAGGATGGCCGTGTGGATCTTGGTAGAGATGAGGCCATGTGTCATACGCAGGAGGTTCACAGGGTTGATATCTTTCAGGACTATGCTTCGCAGAGTATTGTAGTTCACTTCCTAATATGGGATCCAGGGGGTGAAGTGTACTATTGTCCGTCTTTGGATGAGTTCTACTATGTATCCCACAGGTGGACATGGGATCCTGGTATTTTAATTGAGATGATTTGGTTATTGCTTGAGGACAAGCAATTTTCTAGCAGGGAGGACTGTAATGTCCCCACTTTGGGACATCAACACAGTGCAGAGGGTTATGATGACCAGAGTAGCCAGATGGAGGTTATAGCGAGTACAGGGGTTATTGAGAGGCATTGTGGGGTCCATCTTGCATGGCTCATCATATTCCATCATTATGAGCCATTTTGCACAGGTTGGCTTTGGTTCCGTTGCATTCCAACGATTTCCATGATTTTGACTATTTTGAGCTATAAGTCAATAAAATTCACTGAAGAGGTCATTTTGGGCACATTACTTGGAGGAACCTCTCTGTGTAATAGCTCATTGGAATCGGGAGAAGCAACACTACAGGATGGGATGGCTAGAAGTGACTTTCAGTGGCTAGGGAAGCCACAAGGAGAGATAAGGAGCTTTTTAGAGGTAAAAAGGTTAATTAATTAATTAATTAAATATTAATAAAATGAAAGTCACTTTGGAGGGACAAGGTGAGCCAAAAGTATAAAGGAAAGGCAAGGGCCTCTTCTCATCCATTCATGTATGTTTATCAGTTTGATATCTGGCTTTAGCTAGTGAGCCCATCTCTTGGGGGTTTTGAGGGTTTTGACTTAACAAATCCTAGAGGACGATTCGGTGGTAAAAGATTCCACCTAGCTTGTCCCAAGCTTGGTCTCGGAGATGCAATACTCTCCCACACCATTCTAGCTCGGTTCTACATCAATGCAGGAGGGTTCTACACAGCCACAGGCACAGGAAGAGAAGGAGGGCGCAACATTGGGGGTTTCCAGCAAGGGGGGCGCACCATCTTTGGAGAGAGGTTCGTTGTAGGAGATTGGCAGGGCCTTTGAGGATTCTATCACTTGGGTTTTCATTACAGGGCCTTGGACATCAGATCTAGTGCTTTCTGAGAGAGATTTATGGCTCAGATTATTTCTTGAGCAGTGGGACGAATTGAAGAGAAGGAGGGCGTTTTTGAGATTCAGATCTAGTCAGTTTGGAGGGGTTACACTTCAGATCTGACCCTGAGACTTCACCTAGTGACTTGCAGTGTCCCGATCTATATTTCTGGAGAGTTTCAGAGCATTTGGAGGCCTCCTTCAGCAGGGCCGAATTATCTAGGGCTTCAGTCATCCAGTGGGGCGCACCATTCAGTGGGGGATTCCAGATCTACAGAGATTGAGAGGGATCTTGGAGATTCGGGCACCTAGGTTATTCTTACCATCTCTCGATCTATCAGTGGGCATATTTCTTAGGGTGATTGGACACTTTTGGCAGCAGGGCCGAGTTATTGAGGGTTTCAGCCTTCTATTGGAGCGTGGCATACTTGAGCTGGAGAGTTTGGCATTCAGATCTGCTTGTATTTGTCTTCATTTCTTATTCAGCCTTTGGAGGCATTATTTGTATTAGCGGGAGCATTTTGTAGCAGCTCTTATCTATTGTCTATCTTCTTGGCCATCTGTTGAGCATTCCATATCGACATCTTCATTGTAGCATATTTCTCTAGTTTATGAATAAAGAAGATTTGAGATGTTTTGGCTTGTCTATCTTATTGCATATGGTTGAGGTATGTTCCATGGTTATCTCTTCCTGTTATTTGCTGCATACACACATATAAACACATCTAAAAAGGAGATCAACAAAGTGTTTGACGAAATACCACAACCAGAAAAGGTTTTAAAAAGACACCAAAACAGTGATGATCCTTGCATAATGGCTTGGGATCATTATAGTGGTATCAGAGCTTAGATTCCTGCCAGCCTGAGGGATATTCCATAAGGGAAGATGGGGTCTACTTCTGGTACTTTTGTGAAACTAGGGTTTCACTTTCCGTGAGATCCAATCACTAAAAAGGTGCGCTCAAGGTGCCAAAATGATCCTTGGGGGAGGGCACAACTTTCTAAGTGGTTTTGGAGCTGAAAAGCTTCACTTTTGAAAAACCCTAATTTACAGGTATTGCAACAGTGACGTTTTTCTCTTGCGAAATATGCTTCCTTCAAGTTGGCTCTGATACCATGTTAATGTTTTATTCTATTATTATAGTTCTTTGCATTTCAATAGATAAGAGCAACATAAGAACAAGATCACTGGGATATACACATTCACAAGAGACAGAACATTTATCCTGGGAAACCCTCTAGGGGAAGAAAACCCAGCAAAAACTTCCTTATCATAAATTGCCAATACAATGTCAAGAGATAAGCCAATACAGAAAGTCCTCATCAAAAGATGCGCCACTCTTCTCCCTCTCTCCAACTGGTAAGTCGCAACTTGCCTATTAGAAATGAGCAAGTGTGTTGTGTGTCAAAGTGAGGCGCTAGCCTCTCTATCTATACAAGTCTGGCACGTGTGAAGTGTCTTCACTGGCAGGGCCGACTTCTCACTCTGGGTGGGTAAACCCACCTTTATTATATTTCTGGGTCTCAATAATAACTACTGGGGCCGACTTCTTGTTCTGCCTATTACAATTGTCTGTTGACCAATCCGCAAAAGGGGATTTGGTCCTAATACAATAACCGACATGATCAATCCACAATGGGGATTGATCCTATGAATAATATAACAATAATAATAAGAATACTCTTTGCAGTTACATTATTTCAACACACACCATGCATAAAATTCAAAATTTGCTCTTCATCATCAAATACTTGCATAGCAGTAATGTTATTAGGAACATGTGGGCGAAAAGATAACTAAACTAGATGTCAGATGTAGGGATTAGGTGGAGTGGGGTCAAACAAAGTGGCTGACCTAGCAAGAGCATCAGCCTCCCTATTTATCTCTCTAACAATATGAGAAATATTAAATGCATCAAATAATTCAATATCATCCCATACCACATTCCTATACCTTCTCATGAACGAATGTCTCTCTTCGCATTCCTTGCGTACGTGTTTCACAATCAACTCGGAATCTCCCTCAACTCTGAGAGATTTCACCCCCATTTTCCTCACTTTCTTCAAACCTAGCAAAAGAGCCTCATACTCGGCCATATTGTTAGTGCATGGAAACTCTAAGCGATAAGAGAATGGTTAAATCATACTGTTAGGTGCAGTGAAAAATATACCTGAGCCAGCTGCAATGTAAGAACTAGAACCATCAAACTGCATAAGCCATACCTAATTGGGCTCGTACTTTGGGACAACAGGAATAGGGGGATCTACATCATCCAGAAGCATGTAGTTACCTAGATCCCTCTCCTCAGCCTCGGGTTCCTTGATATTAGGATACATAAGGTCATTGTCTCCTATCTTTGGGTCTTCCACATTGTGGGGCATTTTCTGTTCTCTGAAGACACTGATCTTTATGTTGTCCTTCATCGGGATGTCAACATAAGTCGAATCCATTTGCAGGGTTCCTCCCACATCTGTGCACCATTTACGAGACAAAAGCATCCCCCATTGAGTAAGGCAGTCGATGATCACCACATCCATAACCATGCGCCTATGTGGACATGCAAGGGAGCAGAATTGTAATTCTTTGATAATACCAAGGCATTCAACTTCTCTAGCATCCATAGCTTTAACATTTCTATAAGACCTAGTAATCTGCAAACCTAATTGATTAATTACTTCTAATGTCATAATATTAGTTGAAGCACCTGAATCAAGCATGCAATTTCTCAAAATTAAACCATTAATCTGTAATGACATGAAAAAAGGCATGTGGTTTTTCTCTCTCCTACTTGTCCCTAGGAAGATTTCAGGAATTTCATCATTTAGGTTCGCTTCATCTATGGGACAACTCATAAATTTCGAAATGGATTGTTGATAAGAAGGGTTTTTGGCCAATTCTTTGAGGGGGATAGGGATCTTTACCTTGGCTAATTCGGCCTCAATAGAAAAACATGCAAAATCAGCGTTAGGGGCAACAACATTACCTTGAACGGTTTGCTAATTTGGAGCAGATTTACCTTGGACAATTTGCTGATTTGTAGCAGATTTACCTTGGACAACTTGGTGATTTGTGGCTGTATCTCTGCTGGAAACATTCCTTGTTGGCTGTCCACTTCTGTTTTGGTCAAAGAAAGAGGGGACATTTCGCTTGGGACCCTGTGGAGTAGGTAAAAGAGCATTTTTGGCTTGATTTGTTTGCTGGTTTGATGGGGAAGGTTCCTTGGAGGTCTAGAGATATTTGACTTTGTTCCTTCTGACGTACTATCTTTGGAGATCTTCTAACCTAGCCATGCACACCTCCTTAGCTTTTTGGATTTCCTCTCTCCTAGCAGGCCATGCGGCAGGTGAATCTAAAGTGGACCTGGCCTCCTGGTGAAGGGAAGAATCAATTTGAAAGACACCTCCGTTGTGAGACTGGATTTCTGATGAGGATGCATAGGGGTGCTCTCGAGAGTCCTCCAACTCCTCATGGAATTCTCCCGTCATGTTGGCCATGTGGTCCTCATGACTATCTGATCCTAGGAAGACATGCGCATATTGGGAAAAAAACTGGCAAGTATCCTTGGGATGAGGCATGTCACAAGCTCTACAGTAAGGGCTTAAGAAAAGTGAGTTTTTCCCTACAAAGTTCGCTCCTGGAGTTGGATTGGGGTTTTTAGGGTTTTCAAAATTCCTATGGGCCTGAAAGTTTCTCCTCTGCTGATTGAAATTCCTTTGGGATGAAGCATGTGGATGGGAGGGTTTATCTTGGACATTAAGCTTCTGGACAAGGTCTTGCAGCAGGCTCACAACTTGGGGATTGCTGGATAAGTCATCCTCCTCTTTCTTGGGTTCTTTCATGAGTTCTAGAGGATGCTGGGTGAGAGGTGGAGAAGGGGTTTGAGATGCTTTTCGACCTTGGGGATCTAGCAGCTCTTGCAATGAAACCTTGGCCTGATTTGCAGTGACAAAATGCTTCTCCATCTTGAGGGCTTCTTTGAAAGCACCTTCCAAATCATGTGGTTCCTTCTGTTTCAAGAAAACACCAAATAATCCATCAAACCGTTCAATATAAAGGATTAAAGCACTAACAGGATTAGGTCTAATAGTGTGTGGAATCTTATAATATGCTTTCATAAAACGTGAATTAACTTCTTCCATGGATTGATTTTCATCTTTCTTAATCAAGGAAAAAGATTTAAGGAGAAAAGCATTGTCTTGTTTGTGAGACCATTTATCCATGTATCTGTCATGAAAAGTAGTCCAACCATCAACACTGTTCGCTGCAAGAGCTTGTACTAATCTCTTGCATCCAAAGTCAATCACTGCGCAAAAAGCCTCATGACCACATCTTCTTTAGTCACGCCTATGTTTTCCAGATACTCCAAGAAAGCTTTGATGTAGGATTTTATAGTGATGGCGTTGTTCGCAACGAACTTAGGCATGTATTTGCCATAATTCCCAGCAGGCAAAGCATTCAAAGGGTTTTCTACATTGGCCAAGTTCAAGGGCGCATACAGGTTTAGCATGAAAGCTGTTAGAAAAGTAGGTGTGCTCGTTTAACCATAGACACTATAACAATATTGTCTCCCAACCATAGGTCGAAGCCACCCCCGAGCACCTTAACCTTGACAGAGAGAATAATTTCAGAAGCAACCCCTAGAACCAAGAGTCAATCAATGTAGCGTACCTCTCTCCAGAGCTAGCGCACAAGGCAGAAAGTCCAAACCATAGCCAAGAGAAAGGCCAAGCCTAAAACTGAAAATACAAGTTGCAGTAGCTGCAACTACTCTCCAAACTTGCGCACTTACTAAATTTTTGCAGTTGCGAGTTGTGTGTGTCCAAATGAGCTTTGACATCCTGTATTTATACTGCTCTTTCTTAGTTGTCTGGGCCGACTTTTCTTCCTGGAGGCTAGAAACTCAATATTAATTATTTTCTTTAGCCAACTTGTCTTCTAGGGTTATGTCCAAGGCTTTTAGGGTTTCTCTTGTTTCCCGAAATATTCTAGTCTTGTCAAGGTTACATGTGGAGGTTAATACCTCCCACAACTACCAAAATATCAACACTCCCTCTTAGCTAGGGAGGTATTAAAGACAATGATCTTGAGCACAAACAAATCATTCAACCGGTAGCATCATCATAGCCACACAGTATCTCATGATCAAAGCACGAGCACCATCATCACTATTAGTATCATTTGATAGCATCAACTGCATCATCTCTCGAAGCCATACTCCATCTGAGTAATCAGGCATGTTGCTAAACAAGTCACTTACTCCACAAAGTGATATAAAAACCATTCCTCTAATCCAAACATATGTCCTAGAAGAATAATTGTTCCAACAAATGCTGGAAGCCACACCATGGGCCAGAAGGACTATTCTTCTAATCCGAACATACATCCTAGAAGAATAAATGTCCTAGACCATTTTCCACCTTGAGAATGTTTGTCCACCAGCACATTGACTATCCATCTAGCTGGTAATCATTTCCAACACCACTGATAGTTTTCATGGCAATCCGAACAATGCCATTCAATAGAACACAACTGTGTCTATCCATAGCAGTACACAACTACTTTCCAGTGGTACACGACCACACCAAGTAGCACACAACTACTTAATCAGTGACACATAGTCACAACTAGTGGAACACATCCACCATAGTAGCATACATCTATTGTCCAGAGACATACAATCTCCACAACAATCATATCATCTGGTATCGACCTGCATAAAACAATATCATGATATAAACTGAGTCATCTGGGCCATTCTTCCACTCACATCTATGAGATCTGGAAGAGCATCTGCCCTCAGAAGGTAAAACATCAGCCATGGGCTATCTAGACTATTCTTCTCAAGCATAGAAGAATAATTGTCCCGTTTTTTGAGCCTGGACCATTCACCTAACTAGGCCATTCCTCCGGCACTAATCATAGTTCAACCTGGAGAGAATGAGTCTGCCCTAGGGAATGCCTGTCCCTGATTGAGTGCAACAGGATATTTAAACACTTAGGAGTTAGTTAAGATCTACTTGATCTAATGTGTCGTTAGGTAAAAGTGTGTTTCTTTAGTATGCATTAGTATGCATTTGTAGTTAGGAAATCCGACGGTCACGATATGTTCCCGACATAGAGTGATCCGACGGTTCATATTCTTCTCGATCTTAACGACCATTGATCCGTGGCTTTAACACTCGATTGGTCCATGATCTCTATTTAAAGAGCATGGAGGGTCATTTGTCGATGATCGATTGTGAGAAACTCTCTTGTAAAATCTCTTTGTAATATTTTTTTTGCATTAATAAACTGCTCCAAGTGGTCGCGTTGGTTGGTGCCATGGATGTTTTCCCGTAGGGGTTTTACCACGTCAAAAAATTGGTGTGTTGATCTTTGATCTGGATCTGTGAGTGGTTACTGAAGGTGTTCGTCCTCTGTTGGAATACCTGTGTTTTCGAACATGGTATCAGAGCTTGTTTGAAGACCCGCTCCTGTTGTAGATCGAGATTGTGAAACCGAGTTGCCTCATCTCCATTTTCTGCCATTTTCATACATTTCTGGGCTGAGATGATTGTTTCATTGCGTCTGGAGTGCTCGTTTCAGTCAGGAACACTTTTCGTTTCACTCTAAAAGGTTTTCGTTTGCCCGAGATACAACCATTTTAGTCAGATCCGGAGGTATAAAGCCTGAATATGCCATTTTTAAATTTTTGCAGAGTATTATTTTGGTTTTATATTATTTGTTTCCGGGTTGCTACTCTTTTAGATCTGCGTATGCTCTTTGCCTCGCGCCCTGTGCGATCTCGGCAAATCCGAAACAGATAGGAAAATGTGCATTTTCTGGGTAAGCTAACCAAGATCTAACCCTTGTCATCGAGAAGCGAAATTTTTTTCTTGTGTGGAAAGAGTGTTTTTAGCACGCTCTCTAAGGTCGTCTTACATGACAACAACAACAACAACAACACCCCCAATACTCTTGTTAAACAATACAATATGTTTTGCTAGACCATTTGGTTAAAAGTTTCATTATTAAGTAAGAGGTCTTGAGTTCAAGTCTCTCTTTTTGTTACTTTTTTTTGAAAAAGTTCATACTCCATTGTAAAGTGTATTTCACTTCAAGTATAAAAGTGAATCATTATAAGTAGCTTTAATATTTTAGAGTTATTTATTTTGCATACAACTTTTCTTTTATAAAGTAACTTCATTGTAAAAGTGATCCCACTTCATTTTATAAAAGTGGGTCACTCAATAAAACAACTTACACCATCATGTGGTCCTTTGGTTACTGTTTATGCATTTTTTTAAAAGGGCATAACTTTCACATCCAAAGTCTGTTTTCAGTGCCGTTTTTTTTAAACCGCCTAAATTTTCGAGATCTTTCCATCTAGATCATCAGTTTCAATTTTTAAATCCATATTATCTACATATTTAATATGGCTTCTTCAAGTAATCTTTTGCTTACCAACACCAACTACTTCCATTGGAAATCCCATATGGAGGATTTATTAAGAAGTAAAGGCTTGTACCAGATTACTTTGGGAAAGGAAACAACACCCACTGATGCTGATAAGAAAGTCAAAAGGGATAATAGGAATGACAAAGCACGTGGATTAATCATAATGTCCATCTCTCATGATTTAAGGTTCCACCTTCAATCAATTGATAAACCCAAAGAAGCTTGGGAAAAGATTGAATCTGTGTTTGGTAAACAAAATATTATTCGAGCACAACTGTTAAAAAATCAAGTACTGACTTTAAGTCCAAGTGATTTTTCTTTCATTGAAGACTATCTATCTAAGTTTAAAACACTCAGAACTTTATGTGAAGAATGTAAGATAAAGATAGACGAAGATCGTTGCATCTATCTTATTCTTTCTAAGCTAGCTAGTGCATATTCTGTGTTTGTATCTACCTTTTATGCCACGCAAGAGGCTCTAGGGATAACTTATGTAAAACCCACTCTTGAGAACTTTTGTGATACTTTGATTAGAGAGCAAGATAAGCTTGTACAACTCGGAGTGATCAACACTGCAGGTACCTCCAACAAAGCCTTAGTCGCCCATCATAAAGATAAACCCAAGAATCCCAAGAAGCAACATCCTTGCCACAACAAGAAGCAATATAAGGGTCCCAAACCCACTCAGACAGCTTCAATTCCTAATGGTGACAAAGGAGCAAAATATAAAAATAAGAAGACTGACAGACATTGCAACTTTTGTGATAAATATGGTCATTATGAGTCCAAATGTTTTAAGAAGATGGCATCTTTAGAAGCAAAGATGAAGAAGCACAACATCAGTATTGATTCTACTTCTTCTTCTCATGGATATGCACTTTTTGCTTCCCGTTTCTTCTTCAATACAACTTCTACTTCTACATCTGATGAGTGACTTATTGATTCTGGAGCATCTTATCATATGGCTAAGGATAGAGACATATTTTTTGCTCTAAATGAATGTAACACCAAGAAAATATTTGTTGGTGATGATAGATCTCTTAATGTTGAAGGATCTAGAACAATTCATGTAGAAAATGGTCATTTCAATGATGTATTATGTGTTCCAAGTCTTTCTTGTAATCTTCTATCAATATATCAAATCACTCATTCAAGTGAAGGTAAAACCATAGAGTTTTAATCTCACCAAGTTGTAATCAAGGATCTAAAAGATCCTAAGCATGTTCTTGCAACTGGAATTGCTGATGATATTGCCAGGTTGTACAAGTTTGACAACTTTGGGTCATCATCTTTTTCATCAATTTTTGTTGCTCAAAGCGATGACTTGAGCATACTTTGGCATGAGCGGTTTGATCATCTAAACTATAGGTCATGGTAGCAACTATGTAATCAACAGATGGTGACTGGTCTTCTTCCTGTTTCATGCAGAGATGGTGTTTGTGCCGATTGTGTTCTCGACAAACATCATTGGGATAGTTTTGACAAACGTGCCTCTTGGCACGCCTAGGGCCTTTGCAGCTTGTTCACAGTGATTTGTGTGGTCCACTTTCTTCTCCTTCTTTTTCTGGGTGCAATTATTTCTTAACTTTCATTGATGACTTTTTCAGATATACTAGGGTTTACTTCTTAAAACTTAAAAGCGAAGTTTTTGACAATTTTTTGGCCTACAACGTTCTTGTAGAAAAACAATCTGGACATCAAATTCAAAGGTTAAGAACAGATAATGGAGGCGAATATGTGAAAAATAATTTTACAAGTTATTGCACTACACAGGGCATCCAAATGCAACACACTGTTCCATATACACCACAACAAAATGGTGTCGCTGAGAGAAAGAACCACACTTTAAAAGAAATGGCTAATTGTATGATCCAATCTAAGGGATTAAGTCTAAAGTATTGGGTGGAAGCCATCAACTGTGCAAATTACATAGTAAATCACACTCCCACAAAGGTTCTTACAAATATAACACCAGAAGAAGCTTGGACTAAAATTAAACCAGATGTAAGTCACTTCCGTGTATTTGGCAGTATAACATGGGCTCACATTCCTGATGAGAAAAGGAAAGCATTGCGGCCTAAACGTGAGAAGTGTATATTTGTTGGTTATTCTGAAGATGTCAAAGGCTATAGACTTCTTCAACCACATTGTAATGAAATTATTATTAGAAGAGATGTTAAATTTGATGAAAATCTCTTGGCCTGCGAGCCTAATTCGACATTTGTGCCTTCTTTGGCCTACGAGCCTAATTCGACGTTTGTGCCTTCTTTGGCCTGTGAGCTGTTTGTGCTTTCTTCTGTTCTGGTTTCTTCGTCAGATGATGATAGTGAGGATGAAAATCCACCTCCGCCTGCTCACCTTCCTTCAGATGAGTCCTTTGAACCAACACCAGCTCCAACTCCACCGCTTCGTAGATGGGTCCGTTCAACACGAGAAGCAGCTAGTGATCTTGTCGGTGATCCTTCAGATCAACGTCAGACACATTCATAGTTCTAGCGAGCCTCTTCTCTTTTGGCTCAAGTTTTAGAGACTCATGATCCAGAGACATTTGCAAAATCTTCGGGTCATCCAGATTGGGATACAACAATGAATGAAGAGTATCGTTCTTTAATGGCAAATGATACTCGGGATCTTGTACCTCTTCCAAAAGGAAGAAAACTTGTCATATGTAAATGGGTCTATAGAAATAAGTATTCATCAGATAGAAGTGTTGAAAGACAAAAGGCTCAGTTAGTTGCCAAAGGATTTTCCCAAGTTGAAGGAATTGACTATAATGAAACCTTTGCCCCTGTAGCCAAAATGAATTCCATCTGCCTTGTTCTTGCCCTTGCTGCCTCACATAAATGGGAGGTCCATCAGATGGACATTAAATCTGTTAAAATAATGTAACTACAATGTGTATTCTTATTATTATTTGATATATTATCCATTGGATCAATCCTCATTGCGGATTGATCATGTTGGTTATTATAAAGGACCAAATCCCCTTTTGCGGATTGGTCAAAAGATAATTGTAATAGGCAGAATAAGAAGTCGGCTCCAGAAGATATTAAAGAGGCCCCGAAATATAATAAAGGTGGTTATAACCACCCAGTTGGAGAAGTTGGCCCTGCTAGTGAAGAGACACTTCACACGTGTCAGTCTTGTATAAATGAAGAGTCTAGCGCCTCACTTAGACACACAACTCACTTGCTCATTTGTGAGACAAGTTTCGGAATTGTAGTTAGAGAAGAAGGAGAGAGAGTGGCGCATATCTGGGAGAGGATCTTCTGCATTAGTTTAAGAGATCTCTTGGCATTGTATTGGCTATCTATAATAAGGAAGTTTTGCTGGGTTTTCTTCCCCTAGAGGGTTTCCCAGGATAAATGCTGTGTCTCTTGTGATTGTGTATTTCTCAGTGATCTTGTATTATGCTATTGTTATCTAATGAAATGCAAAGAACTATAATAATGGCTTAAACATTAACATGGAATCAGAGCCAAGCTGAAGAGAGCATCTTTCACAAGAGAAAAGTGAAAAACGTCATTGTTACCGTACATGAAAATTAGGGCTTTTTGTTGGTGAAGTATTTCAGCCCTAAAACCATCTAGAAAAGTGCGCCCTCCCCCAAGGATCATTTTGGCACCTTCAGCGCACCTTTTCAGTGGCTAGATCTCTCGGAAAGTGAAACTCTAGTTTTCACAAAGTACCAAAAAACCAGAAAACCAGAGTACCAGAAGTGCCAGAAGTACAAGAGTACCAGAAGTACCAGAAAACCAGAAGCACTAGTCCAAAAATCCATAGATCAAGTTTGAAGGGGCAAAAGTTGGATTTTCGAAATTTTGATTGCACCAGCTTACTCGCCTCAGCTCAGCGCATCTATCCCCTGGATCAGAATTTCAAAATTTGAAGTTAAAAAAATTAGGGTTTCCTCATAAAACCCTAAGTTGCAGTCTCAAAACCAGTGGTAGTTGCAGTCGTACTACCAGTTGCAGTCACCCTTGAAGTTTTTAAAGAGTTGGTAATGATTACCGCTGCTGCCAGATGGTGCCATCACCTATAAATGCTATCAGAGGTATGTACTCACATATGCTTAAATGACTAAATCTTAAAGAGTATTTGCAGGAGAAGGGATCTCTTGCCATAGATCCAGAAGGATCTCAAGATCCAACACATTCAGAGGAATGACGTAACACAGGTGTGATTATTCTGATATGCATCTATTTGTTATGACATTATTTTGATCAGTGTTGCATGCTGAAGCTATGATCAAATTATTAGATGGATTAAAGTAGAGATCATAGAGTTTATTCTCTAACCTAACCTTTTGTCAAGAGAGCATATTGTCCTAGTACAAAAGATAGGTTGAAGAGAACACTTGTCATCTTGAGTGAAGGCGACTTGGAAGGAAAGTAGCAGCACTCTAGGTTCCAGGAGAAACCTCGTGTGTTAGTTCCAGGTTGTTGTGGAGGAATGTTTGATCACAACACTATGAGAGTGTTGACCTCATTTCGTATTATATTCCTTACCTCAATCTCTGATTCAGACAAGTTACAAGTAATAGCTCTAAAGGAGCTACTGTGATGATTGTTCGTGCTATTGCTTTATATTATCAAAAGGATATTACTCTTGCCTACTGTTTTGTTGACCTTGCTCCAGCTCACACGTAATAACGTTGAGGAAGCTATGGTGAAGGTTACAGAAGACAACGTGCTAAAGGAGAGACCATAAATGAAGCAATCATCATTGGAAAAGAAGAAGGTGGCTTGCATAAGCTAAAGGGTCACTCAGAAGCTACCATGACCCACGCCATTGAGAATCCATGTGAACTTTGGCATAGAAGATTAGCTCACATCAACTACAAGGCGCTACCATACATATGCAAAGCGGTCACAGGTTTACC
>JASDQU010101808.1:264183-292711 GCA_032191745.1 Picea mariana
GGCCAGATACACTTCGATCAGAACCATCATAGCTCTTGCAGCTAAGATGAAGTGGAAACTGCACCAGATGGATGTGAAAACAACTTTCCTAAACAATGTCATCGAAGAGGAAGTGTATATAGAGCAACCTCAAGGATTTGAGGTTGAAGACAGGAAGTCTCATGTCTGCAGATTGAAGAAATCCTTATACAGATTGAAGCAAGCTCCTAGAGCTTGGTATGGCCGTATAGATAGTTTCTCGATGAGCTTAGGCTTTACCAAGAGTACAACAGACTCTAACCTCTACTTCAAGGTCATGAACGATGAGCCAGTAATATTATTGCTATATGTGGATGAGTTATTCTTAACTGGAGAAGAAAATCTCATCACTGAATGTAAGAAGAGACTTGCCTCAGAATTTGAAATGAAAGACCTTGGCCTAATGCATTATTTCTTAGGTCTTGAGGTATGGCAGAGTCCTGAGAGGATCTTCCTTAACCAAGGGAAGTATACAGTCGAAATCCTGAAGAGATTCAACATGCTGGAGTGCAAGTCCATGAATACACCCATGGAAGCGAAGATGAAGCTGTTGGTTGACACTTCGTCAGAGTTGATTGATGCCACACTGTACAAACAGATTATTGGATCGCTGATGTATTTGATGAACACCAGACCAGACATTTGTTTTGCCGTGAACACCTTGAGTCAAGTTCTGGTAGAACCCAGACGTGTTCACTTAGTGGCTGCAAAACATGTGATGAGGTACCTTAAAGGTACAATAGATTGTGGTCTCAGCGATGATGGAGATCATGATTTTACATTGAGTGGATATGCTGATGTAGATTGGGCAGGAAGTGTTTCTGGCAGGAAAAGCACTTCAGGATGCTGTTTCAGTTTGGGATCAGCTATGATCTTGTGGCAGAGTAGGAAGCAATCTAGCATTGCTCTCAGCACAGCGGAAGCAGAATACATTGCTGCATGTTCTGCCAGTTGCGAAGCTATATGGCTTCGAAAGTTGCTGACAGGCCTATTTGACTTAGAGATGAGAGAAACCTTGATTCTATGTGACAACCAAAGCTGCATAAAGATGACAGAGAATCTTGTATTCCATGACAGTTCGAAGCACATAGATATCCGTTATCATTACATCTGTGACATGGTGCAAAGAGGAGCCCTAAAGCTCCAGTACATTAGCACGGATGAACAGGTTGTTGACGTGTTGACCAAGCCACTATCGCTTATAAAGTTTGAGTACTTTCGAGTTAAGCTTGGTATAGTTTGAAAGGACCCTCCTCGAAAGGGGGAGTAGATGCTGTGATGAGACATCTCTTGCTTCCGACCTGATGCTGTGACCCTCCTCATGTCTCTTGCTTCCGACCTGAGATAAGCTTGGTATAGTTTGAAAGGACCCTCCTCGAAAGGGGGAGTAGATGCTGTGATGAGACATCTCTTGCTTCCGACCTGATGGTTGTGACGTAAAACAAGATGATGTGATATGACTAGTACTGTGCTTCCAGCTGGATAGTTGTGACGTAAAGCCAGTCTAGTATCTTGCTTCCGACCTGATGGTTGTGACGTAAAGCAAGATGATGTGTGACTAGTACTATGCTTCCGGCTATATAGCTGCGACGTAAAGCAAGTCTAGTTCCTTGCTTCTGACCTGATGGTTGTGACGTAAAGCAGGATGTGTACCTTGCTTCCAACCTGATGGTTGTGACGTAAAACAAGATGATATGATGAGACTAGCACTGAGCTTCCAGCTGGATAGCTGTGACGTAAAGCCAGTCTAGTATCCTGCTTCCGACCTGATGGTCGTGACGTAAAGCAGGATGAGCATTTTGCTTCCGGTTTGACAGCTGTGACATAAAGCAAGACGATGAGATGAGACTAGCACTGAGCTTTCGGCTGGATAGTTGTGACGTAAAGCCAATCTAATATCCTGCTTCCAGCTTGATTGCTGTGACATAAAGCAGGACGAGTATCTTGCTTCCAGCTTGAGTGCTGTGACGTAAAGCAAGACGTTGAGATGAGACTAGTACCATGCTTCCAGCTTGAGAAGCTGTGACGTAAAGCCAGTCTAGTATCTTGCTTCCATCTTGAGTGCTGTGACGTAAAGCAAGACGAGTACTGAGCTTCCAGCATTACAGCTGTGACGTAAAGCCAATCCTGTATTATGATGAGCCAACCTCATGCTGTGATGATGATGATGATGTATTAGCTTTATACTAATACATATTGATGCAGATGATAATTGCATTCTTTTGAGAATGACGATGCTGTCGATGAAGAAAACTTCCGATGATTTATAGATACGCCAGTTAGTGTTCCAAGATGATATTGATGATGTTGTCCTCTCACCCACTTGATGCTGTTGATGATAAAGGCCTCTCTCTCTCTCGCATGATGCTGCTGAAGAATACTCTTCTTGTTAAGGGGGAGTGTTAAAATAATGTAACTGCAAAGTGTATTTTTATTATTATTTGATATATTATCCATTGGATCAATCCCCATTGCTGATTGATCATGTCGGTTATTATAAAGGACCAAATCCCCTTTTACGGATTGGTCAAAAGATAATTGTAATAGTCAGAATAAGAAGTCGGCCCCAGAACATATTAAAGAGACCTCGAAATATAATAAAGGTGGTTATAACCACCCAGTTGGAGAAGTCGGCCCTGCCAGTGAAGAGACACTTCACACGTGCTTGTCTTGTATAAATATAGAGGCTAGCGCCTCACTTAGACACACAACTCACTTGCTCATTTGTGAGACAAGTTTCAGAATTGCAGTTAGAGAAGAAGGAGAGAGAGTGGCGCATATCTTGGAGAGGATCTTCTGCATTAGTTTAAGAGATCTTTTGGCATTGTATTGACTATCTATAATAAGGAAGTTTTGCTGGGTTTTCTTCCCCTAGAGGGTTTCCCAGGATAAATGCTGTGTCTCTTGTGATTGTGTATTTCTCAGTGATCTTGTATTATGCTATTGTTATCTAATGAAATGCAAAGAACTATAATAATGGCTTAAACATTAACAAAATCCGCCTTCTTGCATGGAGATTTGTAAGAAGAAATCTACATGGAACAACCTCCTGGCTATGTCCAGAATGACTCTAGCCTTATTTGTCGCCTTAAGAAATCTCTTTATGGTCTCAAGCAAGCTCCCCAAGCTTGGTATGCCAAAATGGACAATTTTCTTATTGCCATTGAATTCTCTAGATGCCATTCTGATCCTAATGTCTATACCAAGAAAGTAGGACGCCATCTCATAATCCTTGTCCTTTATGTTGATGACCTTATCCTTACTAGTAGTGACTCAAAACTTTTAAACCATGTGAAAACCAGTCTTAAGAAGAAATTTGAAATGACAGACTTGGCCTTTTTGCACAATTTCCTTGGCCTCCAAGTTTTGCAAAACAATGAAGGAATTTTTCTTTCCCATTCTAAGTATGCTTTTGACCTTCTTCATCACTTTCACATGGACGATTGTAAACCAGTCCCTTCTCCCTTCCAGTTTGGACTCAAGCTTATTGCCACTTGTACTTCTCCTGAAGTTGATCCCACCTTGTACCGTCAGTTAGTTGGTAGCCTCTTCTACTTGACTCATACCCGTCCTGATCTTTGCTTTGTTGTTGGTCTTGTTGCACGTTATATGCAAACACCCCATGAAAGCCATTGGAAAGTAGTTAAAAGGATACTTCACTATGTCCGTGGTACAATTTAGTTCGGGATACATTACAAATCAGGGGGGACTCCTTTATTGGTTGGTTTCACTGATTCAGATTGGGTCGACGACTCTGATGATCAGAAGTCTACTGCAGGTTATGTTTTCAGCCTTGGTTCAGGACCTGTCACTTGGGTCTGTAAGAAACATGTTATTGCACTTTCTTCAGCAGAAGCAGAGTACTGAGCAACGGTAAATGCAAGTCAGGAAGCCTTATGGATTCGACAGATTCTTTCAAAGTTTGGCTTCTAGCAGCAGCATCCGACCAGCCTTTGGTGCGACAATCAGAGTGCCATCAAGCTCGCCAAAGACCCAGTTCAACATCAGTGCAACAAACACATCGAGCTACACATGCACTTCATTAGAAAGCTCATTCATGATCAAGTTATTGAAGTGCTCTTTTGACCTACAAAAGATCAAGTTGCAGACATTTTCACAAAGTCTCGTACAGAAGCGAAGTTTTCCAAACTTTGATCTATGTTAGGAGTTCAGGAAGTTGTCATTAAGGGGGGATATGCCCTAATGCCTTCTTCCTTCTCCTATTGTGTCACTATTGTAAATCCTTCAATCCTATCCCAAGTTGTTCTTAAGGGGGAATGTTAGGATATTTAGACACTTAGGAGTTAGTTAAGATCTACTTGGTCTAATGTGTCGTTAGGTAAAAGTGTGTTTCTTTAGTATGCATTAGTATGCATTTGTAGTTAGGAAATCCGACGGTCACGATATGTTCCCAACATAGAATGATCCAACGGTTCATATTTTCCTCGATCTTAATGACCATTGATCTGTGGCTTAACACCTGATTGGTCCATGATCTCTATTTAAAGAGCATGGAGGGTCATTTGCCAATGTTTGATTGTGAGAAACTCTCTTATAAAATCTCTCTGTAATCTTTTTCGTTTGCATTAATAAACTGCTCCAAGTGGCTACGTTGTCTGGGGCCGTGGATATTTCCCATAGGGGTTTTACCACGTCAAAACATCGGTGTGTTGATCTTTGACTTGGTTCTGTGAGTGGTTACTGAAGGTGTTCATCCTCTGTTGGAATACTTGTGTTGTCGAACAAAGGTTATGGTAAATATGTTTCTTGCAATTATTTTGTTAATTTGTCCTTGAATGATAAGATATTAGTAAGCTAGCTTGCATTTCTAAATCTTATTATTTCTAGCATATGTGATTTAATATTTCATGCTCTTCTAGTTTGATTGACATGTTTTCTACATCTCATGTGTAGGAAGTGGGTGCGCCCATCTTTAACAAAGTACTTTGCAAGATTCTTCCAAGTTTGCAGGGCCTTTGGATTGAAGGAGTGGAAGCCTCTAGTTTGAGTTTCCAACATCTTCAATCTACTTCTACCGGAACAATTTCGCTCTACAATACACCAAGAGAGCTACATAGCCCAATATCTCTTTCCATTTGGCACTATTTTCTCTCTTTCTCAATAAGTTC
Organism: Picea mariana; assembly: GCA_032191745.1. Lineage (NCBI taxonomy): Eukaryota > Viridiplantae > Streptophyta > Pinopsida > Pinales > Pinaceae > Picea > Picea mariana. The sequence continues at coordinate 269,331 of JASDQU010101808.1, forward strand.
AAAAATTTCATTTTTGATTACCATTACATGCATAGCTATATCTGATTTATCATCTTAATGTTCAAAGTTTTAGCTTGCATGCAAAAGTAGAGTTAGATCTGTCTTTTACTTTCAAATTACAAGTAGATCTAGCATGCTAGACTAAAACTTTTAGCAAGTTTTAAAGCAATATTTTAGAGGGCTGAAAGTTAGTTTAGTTTCAAGAGATTTTATCTTAATATCTAGCATTCTAAGTGCCATTAGTTTGCTGTCCTAAAATAACAAACCAAAGACCCTAAGGAAACAGGCTTTCTAGCTTGCTTTCCTTAGTTAATTTTTGCTTGTTTTCATAGTTTTAAGTTAGCAATTTTTTACCTTTTTAACATTGTCCAAAGACACTTCTAAAGTGTTTTGGGCATCTTTTAGCATTGTTTGCTTACTTTTTTGTGCAGGTTGGTGAACAGATAGGAGGAGACTCTGTCTGTTTTGGATGGATTTGGACTTTTTAGGACCCTTGGGAGTACGCCTTTCATGAATAAACTCTTTGAAAACTTGTAAAAGATTGTGATCTCCCTTAATGAAGGATCACAAGTCATCCCAAAAAATACGTTGTAACCTTCATCAATAAAATCAGTGGGCTACACAGTGCCCAGTCTTCATCCCTCTTCCGGGATCGGTGTCCTTTTGTGTGACTGGCAATTTTGCAATTTTTTCTTATGCTCTCAATGCTCACTAAGTTAAAAAGCTAAAATAAACCATAAAATCAATCAGAACACCGCATAACATTAGTTTAGATTTCAATTTCTTAGATTAACTTAGTTTAGATTTCAATTCCTTAGACTAGCTTAGTGTAGTTTTCATTTTCTATATTAGTTTCAATTTCAACATTTTACATTTCTGCAATTTCAAAGTTGGAATAAATCATCCCCTCAGGTTCCCCTAGTATTGCTCTGACCCCTTGTGAGCCTTGTTGAAATTTTCCTAAAACTAGTTAAGGTTAGATTTACCATAGCAATTTAACTACTTTTATGTGCTCATTTTTCCATAGATGATGCAACATCATCGTCACCCAACCATAGGCACCCCCGAGCACATGTGCCACCCCCAAGCATAACACACAAAGATCTATTCCGGGAAACCCACTTGGGGAAGAAAACCCAACAAAACTTCTTTAATATAGATTCATCAACCAAGTACAATGTCAGTGCAATGCTCTCTCAGAGGGAAATGTCCTAGATAACCCTTCTACTCAAGGGAAACCCTGCTATTAGACTTGCTCCTTGTCACCAGAAGATACACCAAGTATTATACCAAGACATACACCGATAGATACACCAAGGCACAATCCAAACCCTAGCAAAGTAGCACATGAGAGAGAGAGAGCAACCAAGACCAAGAGATGCGCCTTATCCTTCCTCCTGTAGCTGCAGCTGCTACTGCATCTCTCCACCAAACTTGCACTATAATTGAGTGAGTTGTTATCACCAAATGTGTAATGCGCCACCTTATTTATACTTATTCTACCAATGAGCTTTTCCCACAGGGCCGACCTGTCTTTTCTGGCAAATATAATTTACTTTGACTTTTTCTAGCAGAGTCGACTTCTCATATTGCAAGTACATAATATAATAATAATAATTTTCCTGAGCCGACATTACAAATATACTTTAGCATTATTCTTTTAGGGTTTTTGACTTGATCAAATACTTTTAGCATTATTCTTCCGCATCTACATAATATTTCAACAAGCCTAGCTTGATCTAGGGGACTCATCAGAACGGGGATTGGTTAGTGCAGAGTAGTTTTAATTAGGGAAATCCATTAGTTGCTATTGTTCAATTGGGACAAATGCACTGAGTCTTGTGTGTGAAGTCAGACAGGCCTTCTCAGAACTAAGTTCTCCCCTTGTTGGACCTTCGACATTACTCTTTTTCTTTGTTCATTGTGTTGAACTTGTGTGTGTGAAGTCAAAGGGATACTCTCCTTGTTGGACCTCCGATATAGTTCTTCACAACCAACTTGAGGGATAGCCTCTAGAGGGCCAAATCTAGATTAGATTTGCTTTATTGTTTTCACTTTGTACACATATCACATAGTGGCTTGCACTCACAAAAGCCACTCCACAATAAACACACTTAACGAAACTCATAATAAAACTCATCAAGAGCATTTCAATACATTCTCAATTCTCGCAGCAACAACTTTACTTATTGGCACTGGTCTCCATTTCACTTTGCTTATTGTCATTTACTTGCAAGTATCAACATTTGCTTTCATTGTATATCTCTCATTGCAAGTAATTTATATGCTTTGAATTTCTTCATTATTAGCAATTTCATTTATTGTCATATATGCTGCTAGTATAGATCTATTTTGTATCTTGCTCTTGCTTTAATAAACTTCTAGAACAATAATTGTGCTTAGCTTTAGTTTGAGCCTTAGATTCATTTATTAGGGACTACCCCCCTTGGCTTCGCTAGGAGTTGGCGTAGATGGAGGAGTTGAGGATCATGTGACAACACCTTGATTTGAGAATTGCCGCCAAGGACACACCTAATGGATTGAAGATTTCTTCCACGTTACCCGAGGTGTGTATAAGGCAGCAACAGTACACACTATTATGAAACATTCATGATTAAACATTTTCAATGGTATAGGAAAAGTTGATTGCATTTTTTAATATCTGCATGATAGAATTTTTATACAGAGAAACTTCCCCAAATTTTGTCTTAATTTAGTTGCTGCAGTCCTCAATGATTCCACATATGTAGTTCCATATTGGTTTGGTTAAGCCATCTTGAGTTCAACTTTGTGGGGCATTTTCTGCTGAAGTGTTCTTATAGTAGTAAAACATGAACTGGTATTGATCAGCAGATTTGGTCATTATATTTAATTGAAATATTTCAGATGGTGTTATTTAGTAAGGTTCCAGTTATATATTCTCCCCATTAAACTGCTTAAGTTGCTTTTAAGCTTGCATGCTATCTGGAGAACTTTTGTTGTGATTTCATTAAGGTTTTCTATCTTCTAAGTTATGAAGTTTGTATTACAAACCACACAAATATAATGAGGCATCGATTTTTGTGGTGTAGGAAATATTAGATACTAGGTTCAACAAAACGTGATAAGTAAAAAGTAAGTGAAATCTGCCAAGGAAATACTTTACAACTTAATCCTTTTTGTAAATTTCTTTGGTTTGTGGAAAGGTGAGTAGTTCTTTATTTTTCCTTCCTTGTAGTATATATAGCCATATTTTTCCTTCCTTGGTTCTTGCACTACAGAGAAGAGAAGATAATTCTAGTAATGTCCAACAAATGACCAAGAAATAGGTTGATAGGACCAGAGAGTACAACCAGTCGTCAATAGACTATGGGAGTGTGGTAAAGGCAGAGAAAATGTACCAATCACATTGAAGGGCTTCATAGGATCTTTAATTTAATATGTTTGCTTTCTAATGTCTGTCTATGGCTGCTTAAATTATTGAACCTTTGCTTTGTGCAGTTGACATTCCTTTGGAGATTGGAAGCCTAGTGAACATCCAACGCTTGGTGAGATGAGGATGGTGATACTTGTTTATCATGTGTTAAGCAGTAGTAGATTCTATGACATAGTCAGAGTTGGTAAATGATGTCATTAATACAATGATATAATCTCAATTTGTAAAAGCTAAAATGGTTAATATTGACTCATGTATAAATATCATTAACACTTATGTACAGAGTGAAGTGTACTGATTCCAAGTTTTTGTTTTTGCCAGATTTTGTCTGAGAATCACCTAGAGCGGCTACCTATAACTTTGGGCAAGCTTCAGTCACTTAAGGTGCTTGCCATTGATGATAATCGACTTACAACCTTACCTGATGAATGTAGGTTCTGTCGTCTGAGTTATGTTGCATAAAACTGATGAGATAATGCAATTTTGTTGCATCCACCCTTTATTTTGCTGCATTTCCTCTTCTTCTATGGTTTTGGTGTTCCTATGTATGTTTATTTTCTCTTTGCCTGTTCTAATATTTTCAATTTTCTCTTTGCCTGTTCTAATATTTTCAGGAACAGGATGGCTACTCCTTTTCTGGGTTTAACTTTAAGAATAACATGTTAGCTTTTAGGCAGAGGATGGGTTTCAATATTTGTTTTTTATGTTGAGAGTGATTTGGATTGACACCATTCAATCCCAATTGCAACATAAAGACTTTTTTTTCCATCTGACATTTCTTCATGGTTTTATGTGTTTTCAGTAGGATTACTTGTTCGGCTTGAGAGGTTATCTGTATCAGACAACTCGTTAAGATCTTTACCAGAGACAATAGGGAGCCTACGCAATGTAAGAATCATTGCAATGTTAAACAGAAAATATATAGTAGCTAAATGAATAAATTTTGTTGATTTATATTTATATGAATGGCGAAAATATTCAATATTTCAGTTCCCTTATCAATTCTCTTTACTGAATTTGTCTAGATAGAACTGCGCACCTCATTTGTTTTAATTTAGTTGTTGTTTGTTTTAATAAAATTATATTTGCATAAGTATATAAAAGAAGATGCTTGCAATTTGATCCAGTAGTGCATTAGATAGATATTTACTATTTTCATGGTCCTTCCTTTTTCTATGAAAATTCAGAAATTAAGTTAGTTAGGATTCAGACATTAAAGGAAAAACTTATTTCTTAAATGCTGATCCAATGGCCAACCCCTTGTGATTCCATGGGCCGGTGTTCAAAATCTTTTACTGGTAACAACTTACATAAGTAACTTTGCTAATGGAAGCAACTATGTAATGGAAATGACTTAACAAGTACTGTTTCTTTATATTTCTACCTGCATTGTTGAAATGCAATTCATCTCCTTCATCAGTTAGAGGACTATGGAAGCTATAAAATACACAAAATGATACATAGAGTTACAGAGAGGAGAGCAGATTGATTCATATTATTCAATATGTGTAATGACATACAAAAGTGATGTCTCGTGAGAGAGACGGACTTTGGTGGCATCCAACATGATGTAACAACCAACCCGTGACTTAATTAATTTCTTAAGTTACCTTTTTTGATCATCACCTCAAAAGTATGATCTTATTTTCACACTTGGTGCTAACATTGAGGAGGCTAGGAAATGCTCTTCCAAAGCTTTTGTTGTTTTTTGATTTTCTGAAGGCTTTCAAATGTGTGCCAAGGTAGTCCTTGTTTAGGAGGCTTCATGACATTGGCATCCTTGATTCTCTTGCCACAACTATCACGAGGCTTTACGAGTCTGTTATTGGTAGGTTTCATACTCTTCAGGGTCTTTCCGACTTCATCAGGAGCATAATCGTGGTTAAGCAGGGATGACCCTTGTCTCCAAGTTTTTTTGGTGTTTATATTGATGAGCTAGAGGTCTACTTCAGGGAGCACACACATGCAGATGATGGTTTCCTTCTGCATTAGGTCCTGATTGATCTTTTTTTGTATTGTAGATGATATTGTCCCATGAGGCTTTACAGAGGCAGCTAGATGCACTTGTTATTTTCTTTGACCATAGTTAGTCGATGTTGAATCTTAGAGTTACCTCCAGAGTCTGCACAAAAGATAAATTCAATCATCCAAGTACAAATCCTAGAAGAACTTGTGGACATCACCCACTGTCACCTCAGTGGTTCTCCTTCTCACTTTCGGCAGGCTCTCCTCCGGCACAAGGGGGGATCCGCTGATAAGACTACAAACCTGTCACTGTAAAGCTGATAATAAAATCAGATTCGTAGAATGAAGTTGTTCTTTGATTTTAAGTTAAAAGATGAGAAGACAAGCAAGACCTAGTTCCTTGTCCTTTGGGTGAATGGAGTCTAGCAATAACCTGATAAAGTAGCTTGAAATGCAAAGGAGATATCAGCGAGTTATGTAATACATGAACATCACTAATCAAATCAACCATATTTATACATAGGACTGCATGAAAAGCTCACAAAGATGCCATTTCATCTCCAACTCATCATCAATGTTATGTCACAGCAGCATGCATAACCAACACTAGAAACTACTCAATCACCATGAGAACATCAGCTGAAAATCAGATCTGCAAGTATACGAAGTTTGGCAGCAAAGCATGCTTCATATATATATATATATATATATAAGATAAAGTTACAAGTACATGCCAACAGCTTAGCACAACCTGGTACATGTCATCCTCATCAAACCCTAGCCACCATCTCCTCCTAGCTAGGAATCATTCCTATCGAAAGCTAGTAGCTCTAGCAAAGATCCACAACAAGCAAGTATACACATTGATAAGTCCTCCTTGGCACCTACACTTGTATTCCACAAGTGTACAAGAGAAAACAATATATTCTTCCTCTCTTTTCTTCACATAAAGCGCTGCAAATAGTAATAGGATTTCTAAATGCTAAATAGCCCTAGTCTTCTTCTCTCACAAGAACTACAAGAACAAATGATCTTATTGCTCCTCTAGGGTTTCTCCCAAAACCCTAACTTCCTTAGTCTTCTTAGGGAAAACCCTAATCCTAGTCTTCTTGAATCACCTCAAGAATTCTAGCGCTCAAGACAAAGAGAGAAAAGTACAATCAAGAAGAGTACAAGTGAAAGAGACAAGTTTGTTCTAGCTCTCACATCTTTGCTACAAGCATGTAATTGACATGATGATAAAAAGACTCTCTCCTCCCTCTATTTATATGAAAGGTGAGCGAGGCCAACAATAATTAGGTAGATTGTGTCCACAACAAGCAACCTAACTAAACACTAGATAGGTCCACATGTGAAGCGTTCCAACTCTAAGTGTGTAACATCCCCACTATAATCCCCAGTTCAATTAATGCTTATGTAGATATAATGTGTGGCTAGAGCCAAAGCGATGTAATATGCAAATTGTATCTCTGTGTTTTAATAATAAAACGTGATGCTCGCTGCTAAGGGGACATGGAGAAGAGATGGGGGTTGAATTAATCCACAAGAGGGGGAAATGTCTAGGATAATGGCCAAGAGGGGTCAAAGGGGGAATTGCCCATGTATATTAATTCAAGCCATTTTCCTAAACTTGCCAATTGTATATGAACCTTCCAATTTTTGATTGAGTGTTCCCAAAGCCAATCATTGAATACATGTAAGAGGGTGGTTGTGAGTGGTCACATCCCAGAGTTATTGGGCAAATGGGGGTTGAGTACAATCAGCTTGGGGAAGAGTGTGAGTCAAGAAAGGCAAGCCAAAGGGAGGAAATTCGTATGGGTTGGGGCAATAGTTCGGGGGAAGGAAGTTGGTGTGCGTGAAGAAAAGGAGAGAGAAAGAAAGAGAGCCGAGAGTTGGTGCAATCGTGGAGGGCGAATTCTAGAGCAAGCTGGAACGTATTTGGAACGTTTTGGAGCTGAAGGTTGAAGATCCAGGTTGTCAAGCATGTTATCACCATTTTGTGGGATAACTAAGGAGATCATGTCTTGAGGCTCTTAGGTTGCAGATATGGAGTGTCGAGAGACTACATGACCAACAATGTCCACTTGCACATGCAGAAGCCCGATCTATCACTACATTTTGATCCATTGTTAGTGCATCCACCACACTAGCGAGCTTCTGGAAGGTAGATGGGTCTTGCTCCATCCGATACAAGTCAGGTATTGTGGAAGGTAATCACCCTAATATTTGAGGCATTTAAACATGTTGTATTTAAGCTGCTTTTGATTATAGAACGTTGGACATTATGCCTTTGACCCTGTTTCATCTTGGTGAGTGTCATAGATTTCCTAGTAACTGTCCAACCTTTGGGGAAGGTTTGTGACTAGGGGTCCCTTAAGGGGTTATTGTAGCATTCCCGACCATACTTACCACCTTCCGCTCACTACACTCCCATCATATTGTCTTCTTCTAGGCCCTTTGACTTTAGTGACCCAAGAAGGGCATGTACCTCATTCCATGGGAAGAAGGGGCTGAAGGCCCAAAGGGATTGTTGTTGGCTAAAAAGATAAAAGCCTAGATATAAACCTTCCAGATGCTTCACCTAGGGATCCCCGAGAAAGCAATGAAACACTTCTCTGTAAGAAAAGGGCGACCTACAAAAATAAATGATAATGAATGCTTATGGGGTTAGTTGGAGGATGGGAGGTTTCATCACGAGCCGACCTATCATGATCATGGGTATTTAGCGATATGACATTACCATCATCTGGTCACCAAGCCAGGGTAGTGGTTCTCAGTTACACAACTGAGAGAAAGGGGGTCTCATCACGATCCAACCTTCTCATTTCTGCGAGGTATTTGTGAATGACACTGTCGTTATTTGGACACCAAGCCAGGTCAATGGCCTTCAACTTGTTCCTTAAAACATGAGAGAAATAAAGAATGGCAAGAAGATGGGCTTGAAAAAAGTGCATCGCGAACGAAGGTGCCACACACCCTCTACAAAGGAACCCATAAATGAGATAATACGAGCCCTTGTATGTCATGAAATTCATAGACCTATCAAGTCTAAACCCCTTCCACCTCATCATCCACTACATAACCTTGAAAGGCCATCCTTGGGAGCATCCCCTACTTGAGGGCTTTGGTCTACCCAATAGGACATTTATGACACCCCTCCCATACTTAAACTTGGTCAATTGTATAAGGTTTTTGAGCATTTGTTTAATTTGATGAGGTAGTTTTGATGCACATGTTTAGGTGCCTTGTTTATTAGATGTGGTTTACACTTGTCATGATATCTTTGACTTGAGATCTTTGGAGGACGTACCTGTTTGTTTTGCACGACCTTGCTTGGTGGCCAGTTTTGGGAGAACAAGCCTAGCTTGGGCTTCCATTGGGCAAGAAGCCTACAGGGTGGATGCCTAGGGCCCGCACACCGGATCATAGAGACATGCCTTTGGAGGCCTAGAAGATGCCTTGGATGACCTTACCATGCCCTCACATGCCAAACGACTTTCCCAGGAGGGGCAAAACTTCACCTTTTTGAGGCTTGACGTCATAGAGGGGCTAGGGCTTTGGTGGTGATGGAGTTGCTCATTGACACTTGGCATGATTTGATCAGAGGAGGCATGGAGAGACTTTGGTGCATGATGAGGAGGCTCAAGGAGCCCCAACGACCTCCTCCTTCTTCTCGAACGACTTGGAAGAGTGTCAAAACGTCCCCTAAAGGGGTGACGTCATCTTATTTTTAGGGTTTCTATTGTGCAAAAGTGAAATTTAAATGAATTATTTAATATTATTTGTGTAAAGGGGAAAGATTAGGGTTGTTGACCCCTATCTTGTGGTTTACCCTAAAATTATGTGGACAAACATACTTGAGAGGACATTTTGTATAAATAGAGATGAACTCTATTGCATTTTAACATAGCTCTCCCTTGTGGAGAAGGATACTTGGATGAAATTTGCGCCCTATTTGGGCATTTCTCATTGTCTCTTGGTTGCTACTCTCTTGTAATGGTTTTACTTTGGCTATTGGATGGATGGATGATGCACTATCTTTAGTGGAGGACTATTTCTTGCTTTATGGTGGTTTTGCTTGGTTAAAAGGAGGTTTATCTTGTTAATGCTTGGACTAGGTAAGGAATCTTTGTTGCTATTGTTTCTTTTCTTGGTTTCAAGGTTAATTTGCTTAAGCTTTTGGGGAGTATAAGTGCATACAACACCACTAAGTCCACTGCAATTGTCTTGAAATACTTTATTGCATAAGGAAATACTAGGAGTAGTAACAAGGCTTACACCCTCCTAGGGTTTTTCCTACCTAGCTTCGCTTGCCTTGGGGAGTAAAAATGCTTACACCCCCAAGGAAGTAGCTCATATAGCTCTTTAATTTTGAGACTCCACAACCCAATAGTTAAAGGCACTAATAATCTTCTTTGCATTGGAGAAATAAAATCATTGCATTGGTATACGTGAAAACACAAGATTTTGAGATTGTCTAAACTGGAATCTATTCTATGTGCTCTAAGCTCGCTAAGGCCACAAGGGCATTTTGATTGGTCAAGGATATCTTATTGCTGTTATAAACTTTATGCTACAGCCATTAGGGCTGCAACAAACTCATTTAACTTCTTTCTCTTACTCACTATTCATCCGTCAAAAAATTCTAGGAAGCTGCCATAATAATCTACTAATCATTGTGCATCTTTTGGGTGGTTTACTTGTGATTTTTGATGGTGAATCTTGCTGCTGTAGCAATTGATTGCTACAGCCATAAGGCTGCTACAATAATTCTCTGAAAACACTATCTAGCAGCCCTCTTTTACCGTTAAAGTTTGTGCTTGAATATTGGAAAGTTATCATTTGGTTTAATGCTTCATTGTCCAATAATTATTTGACAATTTTGATGGTTAATTCTGCAGTAACTAGATATTGCTCTTGCTGATATATATTTTTGTTTACTTCTGCAATTAGGGACAGCAAGCTGTGCATCTTTTGGGTGGTTTACTTGTGATTTTTGATGGTTGAATCTTGCTGCTGTAGCAATTGTTTGCTACAGCCATAAGGCTGCTACAATAATTCTCTGAAAACACTATCTAGCATTCCTCTTTTACCGTCAAAGTTTGTGCTTGAATATTGGAAAGTTATCATTTGGTTTAGTGCTTCATTGTCCAATAATTATTTGACAATTTTGATGGTTAATTCTACAGTAACTAGCTATTGCTCTTGCTGATATATATTTATGTTTACTACTGCAATTAGGGACATCAAGCTTAATTTGTTGTTCCACCTAACATATACTGCGTACAATTGGTTTTTCTTGTGTCTCGGGCTAGTACAAACACTCTCAGTAGGTACCCAAGGGCTTGGCAATCTTAAACCTCTCCCAAGACTCATTCTCAAGCCTTCTTCCATCTTGTAACTTGACCTATAGGGGATTCCATTCCTACATCTCACTTTCCATTTCATTTCCGCCTAGGGTCACCAGGATTCCCCCCTTGAGGTGATTCTATCATCTCTAAAGTGATGAGAACACCTGGCTAATGTGACAGTGGGTAGGTGCTCTCTTAGTTGTCGCCATTTGGTGGTTGGGTCGAGCTTTTCCCAACCTACAACTTGTGCGATAACAAGGCCTGAAGAGTGAACTCCATAGTGAGTTGCACTGTAACAACAAGTGTTTGTTGTTAGTTTGTTGGTAGTTCTCCTAGTAGCAAGTTCCCTTGAGTTCCTAGCTGAGAGATTCCTAGTTACCTATGCCAGAGAAACCTTGATAAACGAATGGCACATTCCTTGGGATAATCCTGATAAACGTATGGTACATCCTTTGGATTATCCCTGATAAACGAATGGTGCATTCGTTGGGTTGGCAGGTTAGGAGGAAGAAAGCTGGTAGAAAAATCGAGATAGTTGTAGGAGAATATCAATTGGGTTATGCGTTTTATGAGCTGTGAGTGGACTGTGAGAGACCACCCCCTTTTGTGGATTACTAGCCTCAACTTGAGGGTGACTGGCTATTGAGATTTGGAACAGTCAGTCTATGGTTGGGTGGAACATTTGTCCCAAGCCGCTGGTTGCACATTTCTTGTTTAAAGATGAGTGTTTTATCTTGTTGCTGAGTTATTTACATGTGTTATTGTTGTGCATGAACTCTGCGTAATTGAGAATGACTTATATGATGCTGTATTGAGCGGTTTAGCTGCATTTCATGTTGATTATTAGCATGCTTTAGATGCATATGTTTTATGGTTATAGATAGTAGCTAAATATGTTTTAAATTTTGTAGTTGTAAGCTATAGGAAAATCGACTAGCAGTAAAATAATTACTTTAGTTAGCAAAAATTTCGTTTTTATGTGTATTCTGCACTGTAATGTCCCTCGGTTGGGCTGGGGAACGTTACATTATGGTATCAGAGCTGTAAAAAGGGAGATTTTTGTATGGTGTGTCCCAACCTGGGTCGTTGGGAACGCTACAAAGTGGTATCAGAGCTCAGTTTCGACATTGAGCCTGGATGGGCCGAGTTAGAAAAATGTTGAAGCAGAAATTCGTAGAGAATTAATTATGGAGTTTGTCTACAACTTGTTTTATTAAATTACTGCAGTAAAATTGAGAGAAATTTCATGGGTAATGTGAAGAATTGAGCCTCTTTGGAAATTTCGACCATAAAGAAAATCATAAAAATTTGGGTATTTTTTCGTACGACGACATTGGCATGACGTGGAGGTCATGTGCCAGCTGACGTGGTAGAAGAAAGACGTGTACTTCCACGGTGGCAGGTACATGTTGGATGGGATGACGGTTGGTAGGTGGTGTGGAGCCATGTAGCGGGCCAATTGTTAGTCCCACGAAACAACGGTAACATCTTGGAATTTGTCAAAGTGTTAAGCGATCGCGAGTTCGCGTAGATGGAAAAATGGTTAAGTGTTGAGACTTCTCGGACGACTTATGAAAGGGAGGTTACAAGATTATGAGTCTGCATAGATGGAAAAATGGTTAAGTGTTGAGACTTCTCGAACGAACTTATGAAAAGAAGGTTACAAGATTATGAGTCTGCATAGATGGAAATGTTGAAATAATGTAACTGCAAAGTGTATTCTTATTATTATTTGATATATTGTTCATTGGATCAATCCCCATTGTGGATTGATCATGTCGACTATTGTAAAAGGACCAAATCCCCTTTTGCGGATTGGTCATACTGTAATTGTAAAAGGCAAAAGAAGAAGTCGGCCCCAGAATATATCAAGAGGCCCCGAAATATAATAAAGGTGGTTTTAACCACCCAGTTGGAGAAGTCGGCCCTGCCAGTGAAGAGACACTTCACACGTGCCAGTCTTGTATAAATAAAGAGGCTAGCGCCTCACTTAGACGCACAACTCACTTGCTCATTGAGAGAAGGAGAGAGAGTGGTGCATATTTGGGAGAGGATCTTCTGTATTAGTTTGAGTTATCTCTTGGCATTGTATTGGCTATCATTGAGACAAGTTTCGGATCTGCAGTTAGAGAAGGAGAGAGAGTGGTGCATATTTGGGAGAGGATCTTCTGTATTAGTTTGAGTTATCTCTTGGCATTGTATTGGCTATCTATAATAAGGAAGTTTTGCTGGGTTTTCTTCCCCTAGAGGGTTTCCTAGGATAAATGCCGTGTCTCTTGTGATTGTCTATTTCTCAGTGATCTTGTATTATGCTATTGTTATCTATTGAAATGCAAAGAACTATAATAATGGCTTAAACATTAACATGGTATCAAAGCCAAGCTGAAGAGAGCATCTTTCACAAGAGAAAAGTGAAAAACGTCACTGTTACCGTACATGAAAATTAGGGCTTTTTGTTGGTGAGGTATTTTAGCCCTAAAACCATCTAAAAAAGTGTGCCCTCCCCCAAGGATCATTTTGGCACCTTCAACACACCTTTTCAGTGGCTAGATCTCCCAGAAAGTGAAACCCTAGTTTCACAAAGTACCAGAAAACTAGAAAACCAAAGTACCAGAAGTACCAGAGTACCATAAGTACCAGAAGCACCAGTCCAAAAATCCGCAGATCAAGTTTGGAAGGGTAAAAGTTGGATTTTCAAATTAGAGGCAGGAATCATTGCCCAAACTAGACATTCTTCATGGTGCTCAAATTTGGTTGTTGCTAGGAAGAAGAATGGAAAGATCAGGATATGTATTGACTTCAGGAATTTGAACATTGCTTGCACAAAAGACCACTACCCCCTTCCCAAGATGGAAACTTTACTTCAAAGAGTAACAAGATTAGGGATGATTTCCATGCTTGATGGTTTTTCGGGTTATAATCAGATCAGACTTAAAGCAGAGGATAGGCATAACACAACTTTTACTACTCCATGGGGAACCTTTGAATATCTTAGAATGCCATTTGGTTTATCAAATGTTGGAGCTACTTTTCAAAGAGCTATGGATTATGCCTTTAAGGGGCTGATTGGAAAGTTGATTGAGATATATCAGGATGATTGAACATTATTTTCTAAGGATGGGAAAACTCACATTAACCACCTTAGGCAAGTTTTGGACAGATGTAGAGAGTTTGGAATTTCTCTAAATCCTGCTAAGTCAGTCTTTGGGGTGACTGAAGGTAAACTATTGGGCCACATAATTTCAAAAGAGGGGGTCAAGTTAGACCCAGAGAGAGTGGAAGCCATTAGCAAGGTACCCTTGCCTGCATCAAAGAAAACTCTCCAATCCTTCTTAGGACAAACCAATTTTGTCCATAGGTTCATTCCTAACTATGCTGAGATCATGAAACCTATATATAAGTTGCTTAAGAAGGATGCTAAATTTGAATGGAATGAAGAAAGTAAGCGAGCTTTTGAGTGTATTAAGACTGCCCATATGTGAAGCTCCTGTCCTTATTAGCCCAGACTATAATAAGGACTTTCAGATTTTCTCTTTTGCTTTTGAAGACACTATTGTTGGTGTGTTGCTTTAGAAAAATGATCAAGGCCATGATCAACCCATTGCATATATGAGTCGGGCCTTGCAAAATTCAGAACTTAAGTATCCCATGTTTGAGAAACAAGCTTATGCCTTAGTGAAATCTCTCAAACATTTCAGAGTCTTCATTGGATATTCCAAAGTGATTGGTTATGTTCCTAATTCTGCGGTTAAGGATGTTTTATCTTAGGTGGAAGGATTAGGCTCAAGGGGTAGATGGATTGCTAAAATCCAAGAGTATGATTTGGAAATCAAACCTACAAAGTTGATTAAGGGTCAAGGTTTGGCTAAGATGTTAACAGAAAGTAATGAGAAGGCCTTAGGTATGGTTTGCCAAATTAATAATGAAGAGTTTCCTCCTAACTTATTGAAGCTTGAACAAGTAGAATGGTATGCAGACATCATCATTTATCTTAAGAATTTGACTTGTCCAAGCCATCTAGTAGGACACAAGAAAAGGGCTTTAAGGTTAAAATCTTCTAAGTATGTCCTTACTAGAGATGGATTAGGATGGAAGAATCCTAATGGGGTTATCCTTAGATGTGCGGATGACATTGAGTCAAAGAAACTAATGGATGAATTCCATGGAGGGTTTTGTGGTGGTCATTTTGCTGCTAAAACTACTACCCACAAGATCCTTAGAGCAGGATATTATTGGCCCACAATATTTTAAGATGTGCATCAACTTGTGTGAAAATGTGAGCCATGTCAACTTTTCACAGGAAAGCAGAAGTTAGCAGCTCTCCCTTTGCAACCAGTTGTGGTTGAGGCACCTTTTCAGCAGTGGGGTTTGGACTTCATTGGGAAGTTAAATGATAATTCAAGTAATGGGTATTCATGGGTTATCACAACGATAGATTACTTTACCAAGTGGGTTGAAGCCATTCCTACAAAGCCAACGACTGAGAAGGTTGTGATGGATTTCCTAGAAGACAGAATTATAACTAGATTTGGGGTCCCATCAAAGATAGTGACAGATAATGCCAAGGTGTTTTGTTCAGCTGAGATGTCATCTTTTTGTTTCAAATACGGTATTATCTTATCACATGCATCAGATTACTATCCCCAAGGGAATGGTCAAGTAGAGTCAAGTAATAAAAACCTAATGACAGTAGTTAAAAAGATAGTCGATGAAAACAAGAAGTCTTGGGATAGTAAAATTAAACATGCATTATGGGCTGACAGAATAACGAAGAAAGAAGCAACTGGGAAGAGTCCCTTTGAGTTAGTATATGGATTGGAAGCTAGGTTGCCAGTACATCTTAGACTTCCTACTTATGGGTTAGTTGAGGATTTTTCCACAGAGCAGGATGCAATTCAGAATAGGGTCAATCAGGTCATCGAGTTAGATGAAATCAGACGAAAGGCTTATGAACAGAACTGCAAAAATCAGAGTAAGGTAAAGAAGGTTTTTGACAAGTCAGCTAGGCAGAGGGATTTCATGATTGGGGATACAGTTTTGCTATGGGATAAAGGTAGGGACAAGCCAGGAAAACATGGCAAGTTTGACAGCTTGTGTTTGGGTCCATATTTGATCAAAGAAATAGCAGGGCCTAATTCTTTTCATCTCAATCATTTGGATGGTGAGCCCATCAACATTCCAAGGAATGGGAAACAACTCAAACTCTTTTTCAAATGATGAGCAACTTGGTGTCCAAAGGGACACCCTTTGTAACGTATCTCTAACCCTTTTCCTTGTATCTTCAATTTTGTATTGTTTTCATTCATTATGTTGATATGTACTTAGGATTATTTCTATATCATAGATTCATTTTGTAGTTATAATGTTGTACTTTAGATATTCCATTATGTAGATGTTGTTTATAGCATTTATTCATTTGGTTATATGTGTATATGTATGCTCATGTTGGTTATTGGTGAGCACCTTTTGTAGATGTTGGATTCTCTTATGCTCTGTCCCATGTGAGAAGATCGAACACACGTCCCCATGTGGAGCTAGATGTTGACCGCCTATTCAACTAGGGGGTTAACTCCATGTGCCATGAAGATATGCATCATCAGATGCTAATATGTCGAAGAGAGTTTGGTTCTACTGGGCAATTTATGCCTCCAGCACAAATTTTTGTAAACGGAATTTTCGCACCCCTACGTGGGTTAATAATGTAATAGGTCTACATGGATCATAGTTAGGTCAGGTACCTTGGGATGTTTTCATTGGGAGAATTCCTTTCATCGAGGGTTTTTTATCCTCAGGTTTTTAATTGGGCTTTTCAGCCTTATTAATTTCCCTTGAGTTTTTCCCTCACACCTGCAATAATTCCTCCAAAGTGGTGAAGGGCGTTCTAATGGTCTCATCCTCTGGTAGTTAGTGTTTAGGAATGATGTAAATGACCATGCAAGACATCATAGAAAGTTTCGCGGAATTTCGTCGAGTCTAGATAGATTCTTTTTAATTAATTAAATTTAATTAATTTTCCTAAGGTACCAACCAAAGCCATTCTCAAGTTGGATACCTCAACTAGGTGACATCAAGGCTCTGAGTGATGACATCAAGGGCCTTCAAGGGTTAACATCATGGTGGGAGGGAAAGACCCCCCTAGGTCCAGGCTTTCCCAGCTGTCTTTGGTGGAACATCCTTCTCTCTCTTCGGTGCAAGCCTCTAGTATATGTCTACCCCTAGTTGGGGTCTCAGCATCCATCTGGTGGGATTTTAGCAGAGGTCCGAGCTAATCATCTCCCCATATGTACATGTCCGTCGGGCGTGGTCCTGTAGCAACAACAAGTACGCCCTCCATGGGCTCATAACTCACAGGGATCATAGCAATGTCAATCACATCTAATAATCAAGTTACCCAAACATGTGCATAAAACCCCCCTTTCCCAAACAAGTGCTCAAAGACGTTATGCTATTCTACAAGCTAGGTTTGGAGAGGGTTTTAGAACGTCCTATTGGGCTAATTCTTCTTAGGTGTGGGATGTTTCCAGATGAAGACCAGTCTAGGTCATGTAAGTGCATGAGTTGGTATGGGGATGTTTGGGAAAGGGGTGCAGTGATCGCAGGGAAATGTAGGGCTTACCTGTGGGTGCCTTTCAAGAGGGTGAGTTGCACCTTGTCATGGATGCAAATGTTTCCTAGCCCATTCAATGCCTTTTTACTTTTTAATCTTATTGCTTTTTCTTTCAAGAGAATAGCTGGGGAACGCTGTTGTGGCATGGTGACCAGTGGTGAGAGTGTTACCCACAAGCATTTCACGGAGATGAGAAGGTTGGCTCGTGATGAGACCCCCTTTCTCTTGGCTATGCCACCAAGAGCCACTACCCTGGCGTGGTGACCAGCTGAATAGTAATGTCATACCGCTACATGCCCATGGACCTAATAGGATGGCTCGTGATGAGACCCCTATCGTCCAACTAGATCTTGAGTTTATTTATTTTATGGGTCCCTTCCTTTTTCTTACTGAGAAGCCTTTTATTACTTTCTCGGGGATCCCTGGGCGAAGCATCTGAAGGTTTGATTTTTTGGCTTTTAGCTTTTGCCAGCTACTTTTACCCTTTGGGCCTTTAGCCCATTCTTCCCACAAGGCAAGGTACAACCCTTTGCTAGCTTGGCAAACCCAATGCCTGAACCAATGCAGGGGATAGATGAGAGGGAAGATGATGAAAAGTGATAAGTATGGTGGGAATGTACGTTGACCTTTCATAAACCCACCCAGTGGGAACTCACTCCTAAGGGAACCAATTTGCTAGGGCATTCTGTCATCCCCCCTAGGTATGGACAAGTCAAAAGGCATAAATTCCAAGCACATGTGATGAAGCAAAAGAGAATTAAATGCACATATTCAAATGTTTTGAGAATCATAGTGACACATACCATGAAACCCAGACTCATTATCTCATGGAGCAAGACCCACTGCTGCTTCAGGACCAGGCCGATGGGATGGATGTTGTTGTTGCTGATAGGATGGAGGCGTTGAAGAAGAAGGATGGTCCCTCCAGGGCCAAGCTCAAGTCAATATGGCTCTCGATACTCCATGTCTAGGACCTGTGGGCCTCGAGACATAATCTCCTTAGTTATCCCTAGGCTAGGGGATAACATCTGGCTCCAACTCGGGGACATGTGCTCACTGTAGAGCGCATGAGAACCTCATCATCTCTAGTATGACCTGTGACCTGCTAGATCTCAACAAAATCTATTAGTAATCATTTGGGGTGGTGATATCACCCCTGGCTCATATATGGTACAAGTAAGCAATGATATATACAAATGCAAATACAACTACTCTAGCATGAAATGCAGATGGTATATACAATGAATGCAAATGCCTACCTAATTACCTCTACTTACTTGTTGGTTGAATGCTAGGTGTAGTCAAATAGCCAATGAAACCATCCTAGCAATGTCTCTTAATACCTACCTCTATGCTTCATCATAAACCAAAACAATGATAAGTCAAGCACAAAAATAACATGAGTTAGAAAATGTATTGTACCATTGGAAAATGTAAAGTCTAGCTCATGGAGGTAGGAGGGAGGGACAAAATCATGCCAATTCATAACTTTAGGAAAGCGCTCAATCCATCTCAGAAAGGGATCGTGAAAAATCAAAGGTTCAATAAACCGACTCAAAGAATCTGAAGGTTGGCTACCTTGGATGTCTTCACAATCTGAGGTTTGGGAAGGGACTAGCAAGAACCTAGGGGATGACTGACAATTTCTTAAGGTAAGGCTGAAAGAGTGAGATAGCAAACTTCTTCTTGAGGTATTCAACCTACCCTTGAATTCTAAAAGTGAGCTTTGCCTCAAAGAAAGCTTAAGACAAAGGACATACTTCCCAACTACATCTTTAGTGATATATCGAGATAAAATAGTCAAAGGGAGCTAGGAGACATTATCATAAGGATCATTCTCTCGGCAAGCAATGTCGTCACCTTTATTAATATCTGAGCACCATGGTGGTCGATAATCTTCTTCATGGAAAAGATCCAAGTGCTCAAAGGAATATTCATCAAAATCCTCAAGGTATGACCGAAAATCATTAGAACATATCACCAAGTCATCCTTGGGTGTTTGAAAAAAGTTCATAACCATATCATCTCCTTGTTGCCAAATGTCAAATTTATTAGTAGCCTCATATGATAATGGTAAAGGCAACTTTTGGAAATGACCCTCAATGTCGTAAATGGGATCCCCATCATATCCAATCACATCCCATTTACGCTTTCCGACATGTATGAATTCATCAATATTATCAACAAAGTCATCACCTTTATCATAACATGAAGGGTTTAAAACATCTGAGGGTTCCTCCAACACTTCTTCACTTTCCAAATCATAAAATAAAGCATCATCATACTCTTGGAAAGGAAAATAACTTACCGTATTTACTTCTTCTTGTGCAGGAGCTTCGAGGACTTGGACAACTTCATCAAATGGAACAACATGCATCATTGTTTCGTCCTCATGACTTGCCCCTGCATCTTCAACTATACAACAAGGAGGACCTACCTTTCCCGAGGATTCCATTTCTCCTTCACTCTTTTGAATCATAGAATAAGGTATTATCAAAATCCTAAGAAGGAAAGTGACTAATCTCATCCTCTTCTTCTTGTGCAGGAAAAATAGGATTTGGGATGGCTTGGTCAGAGGGAGGAGCATGCATTAATACTTCATCATTATGTTTAATACCTTCAAGCTCTCGCTCTTCAACTAGGTCCTCATTGTCCTTGCTAGAAGCATGAGTAGATTCTTGTTCCTCCCCATGGGATTGGTAACATTCATCAAGACTCCCTTCCTCAACCTCTTGTTGATTGATGTCTTGTTCTAAATCTTCCGGGGTTTCTTCAATAGATGTCTCAAGGGAGGGTACTCTCTTGGGAATATCTGGGGTGTCTTTGGGCTCACAAGACTTGACTTTTGGAACAAAGGATTATTCTTTGAATGAGGAGATGTTGGCTTCGATTTCTGTAGCCATATTATAAACTTCCTAGATTGTTCCAGGGGCTTCATCTTTGATAGGGAAACTTATTTGTCCCATAAAGGCTTTGGTGTAAAGAAAAAGAAGAAAGTCGTGTGACGGGTGATGGCTTACTGGGATCTGTTGTAATAGCCTTTCAAATTTGTCATGAAATTCTCCAACAATTTCATTCTTATTCTTCTTCATGTGAGTAAGTTTGTTTAGCAAAACACAAGGATCCCATTTTTCGAGGAAAACCTCTTTCAATTGATCCATGGTGGCAATACTAGCATCAGGGAGGTCTTCATACCATCTCTTGGCATTATCATGAAGAGTAGCAGAGAAAAGTTTCATTGCTAGGACTTCAACATCGGTCACTGATAGGATGAAGTTGAAAGAAAGCATAAAAATCACACATGTTTATTAGGATTCTCTTCATCACTACCAGTGAATTTAGGGAGCCATTTTTCATACCTCAGAGACATTAGTCAAGGATACCCTGGTATTTTACTCATATCCAAGGGTTTAAAGTTTCCTGGGTCCCATTGAGAAGTCATGGTTGGCTTTGTCATTAGTGGAGTCGCCAGATAATTTTCTTGAAACTATCAAAGGGATGAGGGGATCACCCTCAGTGGAGTCGCTAGGTAAGCTTTGTAAAGCAAAGGCTTTTGAGGAAAGGCTTATCGAAAAGTGTAGTCTTTGAGGAGAGTTGATTCAATGTTCCTCGGCAACGGCGCCAAAATGTTATCGCGTAAATTGTACTTGTCCAAAAGGGAAAGGCAAGTAGAGGGCAAATTGGCATAACAAAACGTTGTCTTATCACTATCACCTTAATAAGACACCTCTTTCTATTTAGGGGTGAAAGCCCAGAGGAGACATCCCCGGTGACTTGGGGGTTTGAGAAGGCAAAGGTTGAGGTATCAAGAAAAGTTATCCCCTCTCACAAGTCACACCGATCAGAAAGTCCCAAAGGTTTAAAAAAATGAAGCAATGATATGCTTAAGTGTACCTGCCCAGAACAAGACAACAAGAAAACACTATTTTTTGCAAGTATAATTGATGTTAGTGCTTCATAAAACCTTGGACTTGTCAATGAAAGCAATCAGTTGATATAAGATGAAGCAAACATAAATCTATAACAACAATGTATATATGATGATGGCTTCACAATCAATGCCTTAAATAAGCTTCAAAATGACCCAAAATGATAATCTAACAATAGCAATATGCTAGCACTTGTCAGAAGCTAATGAGGCAATGTAAAAATCAACTTTAGTAATTGCTTTTAAGAGCTTTTACTGTTGTAATAATTGGCTGTAGCTTACTTTTGTAACAACAACAAGAATGTTAGTAGATTAGTCTAATCTAGGGTTATGAAAAGTTAGTAAATAGTTTGAGGTATAAGATTTAAGGGTTGTGCTCATCAATCAATCAAGTATAAGGTCTGTTGACCGCCTCTTCAACTAGGGGGTCAACTCCATATACCATGAAGATATGCATCAATAGATGCAAACATGTCGAAGACTAATTGGTTCTACAGGGCATTTTTTTGCTCCAACACACAGTTTTGTAAGCGGGATTACCGCACCCCTGTGCGGGTTTATAATGTAATAGGTCTACATGGATCATGTTAGGTCAATTTCCTTAGGGTTTCTTCATTAGGAGAGTTCCTTTCATTGAATGTTTTTTATCCTCAGGAGGTTAATGTGGCCTAACCAGCCAGGTTAATCTCCCTTGAGTTTTTCACTCCCACCCAATAAATCCTCCAAAGTGGTGAAAGGCGTTCTAATGAAGTCATTCCTAGGTAGGTGTTTAGGAATGTTGTAAATGACCATGTAAGACAACATGCGAAATTTCGTGGAATTCCGTCAAGTCTAGCTAGGTTTTTTTTAAGGTTCTGAATTAATTAATTAATTCTGGGTAATGAATGTAAAACTTAGGTCCTGAGATTTTTGATAGGGGTATTTGTACTCAAAAGAAAGCTAATGAGACCCCCTAAACCCATGGACCAAGTTTCAACTCAGTCGGACAAGTTTTGCTAGGTTGTTTGTCCACTTAGGAGTTTTTCGAAAAAAAAAACGACGATTTTAATTACCAAACCCAAGACATGGGCAAATGCCAATTTTGTAATAATGAGTCAAATTAGGTGAAGTAAGTGGCAAATAATGATGAGAGGGAGCCCACCATACCTTTCCTACCCTTTTAAACCCCCATTTAATTAAAATTACATTTTAATTATTTCCCAATTAATGGGTACGTACACCCTTACCCACGTGAGTACTTAATAACTCATTTAATAATAGTAATGGGTTGTGGGCCCCTCCTTATGAGGTGCACCCTTTCTCTATCCACTCACACGACCTTTGCCTTACCTTCCAAGTCACCTCTCAACCCTCACGCACTTCCTCCTACCTCACGTTTTCCCCTTTCTCACATAAACTTACCTCACGCACTAACTCACGTAGACTCTCACTTAATTAAAAGCGTGGGTCCCCATTTCCCTTCCTCCACCTCTCACGTGCCTCCTAGGCGTGTGCTTCTCTGTGCCATCCACACTCCTTCCACGTACCATCCCTTACCTCAAGTCTTTCCCTTCATGCACACGCTTTCCTTTTTAGAATTCACGCATTCTCTTTTGGTAAATGGGAAGAATCTCACATAGAAGGAGAAACATCATTTTTTTTTGGGAGATGTCTCTGGTAGACTTAGAAACAACTCCTTTCAAAGCAAGCAACCCTTCCTCATGACCAATACGCCCTCTTTTCTTTGCCTTGTCACCCATCCTCTTCCTCACTTACCATTTTCGCCCCTACCCTAAAAGCTACATGCCTTATTTAGCTTGAGTTCTTTCCCCTTGGATGTTTGACACTTGTCAAAGATCCAAGAGGGGTCTCTTGGTCTCCCAAGGCTATATAAGAAACCCCTCACTCCCTCATTCAACATCATTCTTCACAGTATTGTTATGCTACTGAATTCTTCCCATCCCTCTCTCTCTCTCATTACTTCCACATTGCTTCACTGGTTTTGGATCTTGAAGAGCTTGTAGCAACATTGATGCTACAACCTCTTCCCATTTAATAATACAGAAACTGCTTTGGAGGATACTGTGGCGTTCAAGATTAGTCTGGATTTGCCACTCATTGTGAGGTGATATCATT
>JASDQU010101808.1:316569-337204 GCA_032191745.1 Picea mariana
TGTCCTTTCTGTTTACATGAGCAATTGGTGTACTTGTTGAATATATTGTCTATTTGCTTATTGTGGTGTGGAACGGGGAAGTTTTGAGTATCCCACTTGGGGAGGCAATACTTCTTTCGATCCTTAAGTGCTTTTGTGATTGTTGCCAGTGAAGGCAGTCCAAATGGAGTAAGTGTCATTTGGGGCATGCTTGGCTTATGTGTGTAAAGTGTTCATACCTTGTACATCTTGTTACTTTGGTGTATCTTTGTATCTAATTGACATATCTTGTATCTAGCTTATGTATCTTTGTATCTGATTTGTAGATCTTGTAAACATTGTAACACCTAGAAATTCTTTTGTATAGTTATAATCTGTGGTTTGGGGTAGCTTAATTCTGTTTCACTTGTAAAACTTTTGTAATTGAACCACCCTCAAACTTAGTTGACCCCATTGCCCAACTTTAGGCACTAGTCTTAGTTGACTTAGGGAAGGGACTGATTTTCATGTAGTTAACTTGCACTTCGCATTTTGCTGCTTGATCATCTTAGGCTAGTTTTCCACTTTAGCCTTAACGAATTAAAACTAACTCCTAGAAACTTTAACTCTAAAACCAATCTAGTAACTAGGGACAACCCCCCTTGGCCTCTCTAGGAGTAAGCCTAGAAGGAAGAGGTTCTAGTCAAGGTGACAGTGTGGACTAAGAACCTAGGCATTGTGCCTCCAAGGACACACTAAGTGAGCAGGACTTAGCTCACGTTAGCAAGTGTGTATTAGGACGGCAACAAAGTCAAAGTGACAGCGTGGACTTTGAACCTAGGCATTGTGCCTCCAAGGACACACTAAGTGAGCATGACTTAGCTCACGTTTGCAAGTGTGTACAAGGACGACAACAAGGTCTAGATCAGTGTCTTTAGGGCTAATGGAGTCACTCTCTGCAACAACAATCTTGAAGGAAATAAATGATAATGTGTGAACTAAGGACAAGAGGGATGATGGTTGAGGTGTTGGTAACCCAAGGCCTCAATCAAGAAACCCTAGAAGGAAAACGGCTACTAGGAAGTAGGTAACCCTAGGCCCTAGTGGTTTTTCTTCTTCTTTAGCTCAAGCTTGAGGTAAATAAAGGCTTGATGAAGCAAATGATGTTAGAGTGCTACAATGGTCGGGCTCTAGCACGTGTTTCAAAGGATAGGTTTTCTAGCAAAATCTAGTAGGTGAAAATCTATTGAGACAAGGACAATAACATGTGCTTAATCTCCTAGGGTTTTAAACTAGCAATTTCATAATCTTAGTAAAATGCAAAGTAAAGATACTATAACCATTCAAAGGAAAGAAGAATTGCATAAATTCACTTACGTTCACCAAGAATAATCTAGCAAATACCCTAGTTGAAGACTTTCCACCAAGAAAATGCCAAAAATCACCAAGATAAGCCTCCTCCAAGAGTTGCGCACCACTTAATTTCAGCCAATAAGCGTTGAAGAGTCTGAATTTCAGACCTCACTTGTGTGAGTGAAAGAATCATGAAAAAATACAAGGGATTAATCCCTTATTTATACAATCAAAATGACCTTTAATTACAAAATTAGGTCAAAAAGGCCGACATGGCCAGTTTACATGAAAAATCCAATTTTACACAAAATTGTCAAATAAAACCCTAATTTTATCTTTTTTAGGGTGACATCATGCCCCTTTATCACACACCC
Source organism: Picea mariana (assembly GCA_032191745.1). Taxonomy (NCBI): domain Eukaryota; kingdom Viridiplantae; phylum Streptophyta; class Pinopsida; order Pinales; family Pinaceae; genus Picea; species Picea mariana. The sequence goes on from JASDQU010101808.1 coordinate 318,255, forward strand.
ACTACGGTAACTAAGACTTTTTGCCCTTTTTCTCTTTTCTTCCTTCTTTATCAGGGAACAGAATCCCCAAGTTTCTTATGGGGCCTGGTGCAGACCCTACCTTCCCTCATCCTTCCCCATGTGATCATTGGCTATGACCACTGGCCTTACTAGAAGGGCGCATGCAAGCGTTTCCCTGTTCTCTGTCTTTCAAAGTGCCGAAACCCAAAAAGAAGGGTCTAACCGATCGTCGAATTGATCAATGGCTCAGAGTATATCCCGACACTCTACCTTTCGGGGTTTCGCATACCGGAAGGTGAGGGGCTCATACCCTTCGATTCCCCGTGTACCGAAACACCGAAACCTATATATCTACTAAGCTCATTTCGGGGTTTCGCAAGTCGGGGTTTCGCAATATGCGAAGACAGGAGGTCTCACACTTGAGTTTTCAGGAGCCGAAACTCCGAAGGCTATCCACTCTGCTCAGCTCATTTCGGGGTTTCGCAAATCGGGATTTCGCGATATGCAAAGACAGGAGGTCTCGCACTTGAGTTCCCGGGAGCCGAAACTCCTAAGCCCTATCCACTCTGCTCAGCTCATTTTGGGGTTTCGCAAATCGAGATTTCGCAATATGCGAAGACAGGAAGTCTTGCACTTGAGTTCCCGGGAGCTGAAACTCCGAAAGCTATCCACTCTGCTCAGCTCATTTCGGGGTTTCGCAAATTGAGATTTCGCGATATGCAAAGACAAGAGGTCTCACACTTGAGTTCCCGGGAGCCGAAACTCCGAAGCCTATCCACTCTGCTCAGCTCATTTCGGAGTTTCGCAAATCGGGATTTCGCGATATGCGAAGACAGGAGGTCTCGCACTTGAGTTCTCGGGAGTCGAAACTCCGAAGCCTATCCACTCTGCTCAGCTCATTTCGGGGTTTTGCAAATCGGGATTTCGCGATATGCGAAGACAGGAAGTCTCGCACTTGAGTTCCCAGGAGTCGAAACTCCGAAGCGCCGAAACCTGAGGGAATCGTTCTCTCAGGTACAAGGCTTCCAGACTTGGACTACAAAAATCCTTCAATGGGTTCTTGGATAAATATCCCCAGGCTGGGTGACTTGACTAAAAGGCCTTCTTCAATTACCGAGCTATGAACTCTGTGATAGCGGTGAGGTAAGCTCGTATGGTTTCTAAAACGGTAGTCCTTTAAAGGAACTCACTTCGGCCCTGGAAGGTGAGGGAACTTCCTGTGGGGAGGTGTCTTCGGGAAATCAAACCAGGGCATAGCGCGGGTCAAATACATGGGACATATCTTAAGGGAACGACTCATAATCTGAACTTATTCATTCTCTACATAAATCGATTATGGTCATATATGTATGAGTATGCATCCATTATTTCTGGTCAAAACACCAGGCAAACACTGATATATAGAAATCATTTATGAGTGTACAAACATGAGCATGCGTCCATTATATTCAATTCAAGACACGAAATATAAACACTTATCAGAAAAACACCAAGTGTGACGGGACTGCTGAGAGGGTTGCTCGTTTCCACCCAACCGTAGGCTCAGTGATTCCAATCGGATTTACCACTAGCCACCCCCGAGCTGGACCACGATGCTTTGAGACTCAGTCTCCTACTTCCTGCTCGTTGGAAGTCGAGGACGAAGGTTACTCTCCTTCTCCTCTGCTCATGACTCACTGTATTTTCCAGAGTTCCTCTGGTTCTCCTTCCGCGATTCCTGTCGCGCGCGCTCCTCACACCCCCTTCCACACTTCTTTCCTTGCCTTTTTTTCCTGTGAGGTTGTGTGTGGCACGAATTTCCTTGTTCAATGGTTAGGTCTGAGAGCTTCTACGGATGGGCGGTTCGCCCCCATCCCCTCATTTACTCTTGAGGAGCCTCCCGGGCGGGTAATTCATTCAGGGGTCTGAGAGTGAGCTTTGGTTTCCGAGCATGTACAAACCAGTACAGTTTCGATTCAGTGGAAGTTAACGCAGCCATTCCCGGCCCCTTCCACCACCTATCATTAGCCATCATGGTCTCTTTTAGCACATCCCCCTCCCAGCAATCATGCGACACATATTCATGATATAATTTTCATTCATCGACCTTTTATACAAAGGTCTGTCAAATCAAACATTTACATCCTTTGAGTTTGCCATAGTTTTTGGCCAATATAGTTATTTTTATAGATTGGGGGAAACAGGGTGTTACACCCTCCTAGGGTGACGCTAGCCTCCTTGCTGGAATGTTAGCCCTCCAAGCGAAACATTGGGGTTCAAAACCCCTCAGGAACTGCCACACGTGCCAACCAAAGCAATCTTCAATCTGGATACCTCAACAGGGTGATGTCAAGGCTCTGAGTGATTACGTCAAGGGCCTTCAAGGGCTAACATCATGGTGGGAGGGCAAGACCCCCCTAGGTCCAGGCCTACCAAGCTGTCTCTGGTGGAATGTCCTCTCTCTCCGGTGCAAGCCTTTGGTATATGTTTGCCCCTAGATGGGGTCTCAACATCCATCTGGTGGGCTTTTAGCCCTATGGAGGTCCGAGCTAATCATCTCCCCATATGTACATGTCCGTCGGGCGTGGTCCTGTAGCAACAACAAGTACGCCCTCCATGGGCTCATAAGTCACAGGGATCATAGCAATGTCAATCACATCTAATAATCAAGTTACCCAAACATGTGCATAAAACCCCCCTTTCCCAGACAAGTGCTCAAAGATGTTATGCTATTCTACAAGCCAGGTTTGGAGAGGGTTTTAGGACGTCCTATTGGGCTAATTCTTCTTAGGTGTGGGATGTTTCCAGATGAAGACCAATCTAGGTCATGTAAGTGCATGAGTTGGTATGGGAATGTTTGGGCAAGGGGTACAATGATGGCAGGGAAATGTAGGGCTTACTTGTGGGTGCCTCTGAAGAGGGTGAGTTGCACCTTGTCATGGATGCAAATGTTTCCTAGCCCATTCAATGCCTTTTTACTTTTTTATCTTATTGTTTTTTCTTTCAAGAGAATAGTTGGGGGACACTGCCCTGGCGTGGTGATGAGTGGTGACAGTGTTACCCACAAGTACTTCACAGAGATGAGAAGGATGGTTCATGATGAGACCCCCTTTCTCTTGGCTATGCCACCAAGAGCCACTACCCTCACGTGGTGATCAGCTGAATAGTAGTGTCATACTGCTACATGCCCATGGACCTAATACGATGGCTCGTGATGAGACCCCCTATCCTCCAACTAGGTCTTGAGTTTATTTATTTTATGGGTCCCTCCTTTTTCTTACTAAGAAGCCTTTTATTGCTTTCTCGGGGATCCCTGGGCAAAGCATCTGAAGGTTTGATTTTTTGGCTTTTAGCTTTTGCCAACTACTTTTACCCTTTGGGCCTTTAGCCCCTTCTTCCTACAAAGCAAGGTACAACCCTTTGCTAGCTTGGCAAACCCAATGCTCGAACCAATGCAGGGGATAGATGAGAGGGAAGATGATGAAAAGTGATAAGTATGCTGGGAATAGACGATGACTTTTCATAAACCCACCGAGTGGCAACTCACTCCTAAAGGAACCAACTTGCTAGGGCATTCTGTCATCCCCCCCAGATATGGACAAGTCAAAAGGCATAAAGTCCAAGCACACGTCATGAAGCAAAAGAGAATTAAATGCACATATTCAAATGTTTTGAGAATCAGAGTGACAGATACCATGATACTCGGACTCATTACCTCATGGAGCAAGACCCATTGTTGCTTTAGGACTAGGTCGATAGGATGGATGTTGTTGCTGCTGACAGGATGGAGGCGCTGAAGAAGAAGGATGGGCCCTCCAAGGCCAGGCTCAAGTCAATATGGCTCTCGGTACTCCATGTCTAGGACCTGTGGGCCTCGAGACATAATCTCCTTAGTTATCCCTAGGCTAGGGGAGAATAGTATCCATGGGTTGGAGTTTACATCAGATGAATGTAAAGACTGTTATTCTCAATAGAGTAATTGAAGAAGAAGCATATGTAGAGCGACCTCAAGGTTTTGAGGCATACCAGAAGAGACCCTTGTATACAAATGGAAGAAGACCTTGTATGGATTCAAGCAACTTGGTGCAAAGCCTCTCATGTACAACAGAAGTGTGGTGAAAATTTCCTATGACAGAGGAAGTATATTGAAATGGTTCCTCAGAAGTCCGGGATGATGGATTGAAAATCCATGGCAAACTCCCATGATGACAGATCTGAAGATGTTGAGAGACTCTGATCTAGTAGACCCGTCCTTGTATCGACAACTGAATGGCTCGTTGATGTATTTGGAGAATACTCAGTTGGATATTTGCTTTGCTGTGAAAATAGTTCCAGGTGGAACCTAGCGATGAAGAATTGAATAATTGCAAAGCATGCCTTGAAATGTCTTCATGGGATGTTTGAGTTATGATATACAACTGCATGGATTTATCGATTCAGATTGGTCAGGGAGTGCAGATAACAAAATAAGTGCTTCTTGGATATGTTTCAGTTTGAGCTTTGCCACAATATCATGGGCTATCAGGAAATAGAAGTTTGTTGCACTCAGTACTGCATAAGCAGAGTATATAGCAGCTTGTGATGCTTGTACGGAAGCAGTGGCTTCGTAAGCTGGTTTCTGGGCTGTTTGATCAAGTGTTGGATTCGACCATGATATATTGTGATAATCAGAGTTGTGTGAAGCTTTCAGAGGACCCAGTGTTCCATGACAGGTCAAAGCACATTGAGATCGAGTATTATTTCTCCATGATAGAGTCCAGAAGGGAGAACTGGTTCTCCAATATATCTCCACAGATGAGTAGATAGCAGATGACTTCCTTATTGGACAAGCTGGTACTTGTGGAGATGACTTCCTTATTGGAAAAGGAAGAGATTACTCCCAGGTTGGGAGGGAGCATTGATATGATATATGGGCAGTCATTTTCCAGTTCAGAAAATGGTCCAGGTTGGGCAGTCATTTTCTAGTTCAGAAAATGGTCCAGGTTGGGAAGTCAACTTCCAGTCTGGAAAGTGGCCCAAGATTTCTGACGGACATGCATTTTCTAGTTAGGAAAATGGTCCAGATTGAACAATCATTTTCGTAATGAAAATGGTCCGTTAGATTGTTGATGTACCATAGACAACGATTCCCCTTGTGGCCAGTGTGGGGGAATGGTCTAGGAAAGTCATTATGCTTGGCAATCACTCTGAGTAGTGGTCAAGCAGAATGGTTAGACTCTTTGGGCAATCATTCTTTCGAAGTTCATAGTTGTGAGCAGTTTTGAAGAATGGTCTGTTATAGGAGGTTGGTGCAAGACAGTCATTTCCATTAGGAAATGGTCCAGAAAGTCATTCCCTAGGGCAGACTCATTCTTTCCAGGTTGCACTATGATTAGTGCCGGAAGAATGGCCCAGTTAGGTGAATGGTCTAGGCTCAGAAATTAGGGACAGTTATTCTTCTATGCTTGGGAAGAATAGTCCAGATAGACAGTTATTTTACTTTCCGAGGGCAGATGCTCTTCCAGATCTCACAGATGTGAGTGGAGGAATGGCCCAGATGACTCAGTTTGTATCATGATATTGTTTATACAAGTTGATATCAGATGATATGATTGTTTTGGAGATTGTATGTCTTTGGACAGTAGTTGTATGCTACGGTGGTGTATGTGTCCCACTGGTAGTGACTGTGTGTCACTGGTTAGTAGTCGTATGCTACTAGGAGTGGTTGTATACCACTAGGTAGTAGTTGTGTACTACTATGGATATACACTATTGTGTTCTATTGGATAGTGTTGTAGCAGTTGCATGCTATTATCTGATTGCCATGGAGACTACCACTAGTGGTGGAGATGATTGACAACTAGCTGGATAGTCAGTGTGCTGGTGGACAGACATTGTCCCTGTGGAGAATGGTCTAGGTTGATAGATTGCTCACATATCATGGACTGGAATTTTCCTAAGGCACTGGTTGTGGCCTGATTAGGAAAATTGTTCAGGACCGATATTTTCCTGAGGCATAGTTATTGGCCCGATCAGGTTGAATAGTCTGCCCCCTAAGGACTTGACGTTCCGATTAGGGTGGTTGATACAGGACCGATATTTTCTAAGGCATATAGGTAGAGATGGATCTCTATGGTACATATGACCAGATTAGAAAATAGTACGAGATTGACATTCCTATAGGAATGGTGTCTATAGCCCATGGCGTGGATTTCAACATCTGTTGGGACAATCATTCTTCTAGGACGTATGTCTAGGTTAGAAGAATGGTCCTTGTATCACTATGTTAAGTGAGTGACTTATTCAGCATCATAACCGATTACTCAGATGGAGTATGGCTTCGAGAGATGATGCAGTTGATGCTATCAGATGATACTGATAATGGTGACGTTGCTCGTAATTTAATCTACGTGATCATGAGATAGCCTGTGTGGCTATGATGATGATACCGGTTGAATGGTCTATTTGTGCTCAAGACTATTGCCTTAAATACCTCCCTAGCTAGGAGGGAGTGTTGATATTATGGTAGTTGCAGGAGCTAGTAACCTCTACGTGTAACCTTTGACGAGACTAAAATATTCCGAGAAGCAAGAGAAACCCTAAACAAATGTGTAGAAACCCTACAAAACATGTTAACTCAATAAAAGAATTAATTTGTAAGTGTTAACCTCTAAAAGAAGAAGTCAACCTGGACAAGTGACAAAGAGCACTATAAATAAGAGGGCGCTTGAGCTCATTTGTTCATTCTCACTCTCACAACTCACACAGACTAGTGGTGCACAAGTTTTGGAGAGGGAGTGCAGCTGCAACTACTGCAACTTGGACTTTGGCTTTTGGTTATGGTTTGGACTTTCTGCCTTGGTTATGGTTTGGATTCTTTGCTTGGTACACTAGCCTTGGAGAGATACACTATCTTCGTTGGCTATTGGTTTTAAGGTTTACTTCCAGAATTATTATGTCTGTCAAGGTTAAAGGTGCTCGGGGGTGGCTTCGCGCTTATGGTTGGGTGACAATATTCCTATATTGTCTATGGAAAAATGAACACATCTTTTTTATTCTAACAGGAAGGAGGTCCACCACAAGGGAGACTTCCTTGGTGACCTCAAGGGATCAAATAGCAAGATTAGTCGAGCCTACAACCCCCTATCTTGGTCACTTGAAGGTTAGGTCTAGGTCTAGGAGAAAAAATAAAGGTAACAAGGTAATTATTTCACTAGTACGAGACAATAAACAATTTGAAGCATATTATAGACAATTACCAAGCTTTGAAACATGACACGTCCAAAATGGGCTTCTTGTCGCGAATTCGGCATGGGGACATGGATTCGTGTCCGACACGAATTTGGGTTGTGTACTTTGCATGTGACATGACCCAAATTCGTGTCAAACACGAATCTTGCATGAGTCGTGATTTAGGGACATGTGTCACGGGTTTTGGGAGGTCTGTGCCCTCTAAAAAGCAGTTTTCCCCTTCTTTTTTCATTCTTTGTTGAATAGGTTGGGGTTGTGGGTGAATTTAGTGAGATTATAAGAGGGTTTTGTGCAGGTTTGAAGTGATTCCAAGTGTTGGTGAGTGGATTTGACTACCAGAATACAAGTTTTTTCCTACAACAATGATTTTTCTTCCTCTTTCAATAGAAATAATGGCTCAATCATCAAAGGCAGCAGGAAAAGGGAAAAGGAAAGGGAAGAATCCCAATGTTGGTGTTGTCCCCCCTCCTACAACTTCATCACCCTCTTTTAGTGTCTCATCTGTTGCAAGTGGAGTTGGAAGTGAAGCTTCCAATGCTAAAAAAATCACTACTGCAACAAAATAGCAGGGTCGAGACAACAAATATCCATTGTCGAAGTATGTTACAAGGAAACAAGGAGATGGGGCCAAGGTAAAGAGGGGAGGGAATGTTTTGTGGACATGTGGCTTTTTCCATAATGAATATACAAGTACCTATTACCGAGTTAAGGGCTATTTGTTGGGGCTGCCTTGTGGACTTGGAGCATGTAAATTAGTGAGTCCATCCGAACAAAGAGAAATGGTGAAAGAGGACGTTGTTGGCTTGGGAAAGGTGGCAACAACATTCAAGAAAAGCCAAAAGGATGATCCTCTTCCATTCTTGAAGAAGTCATCGAGCAATTTTAAATTTGGGAGTGGGAACGCAACTCAACAAGCAAGAAAGTGGGGGGCAGTTGGTCCAATGGACAAGATATTTCAGTGAGAGAAGTGAGAAGAGGTTGATCTTACCATTGGTTTATTTTTCTATCTCAACTTCATTTCCTTCAATGTTGCACGGCCTCCTTTGTTTCTTGAGATGTGTAGAGCTCTAATTGATCAGGCTCCAATCAGATATGTACCTCCTAATTCAGAGAAGCTTAGAACCACATTATTGGTTAAGGCAAAGAAGGAAATGGATAAAATCCTACAGCCTATCAATTCATCATGGCCCTCAACAGGTGTCAGTATTGTTTCCAATGGCTGGACATATGCAACACGACATCCACTCATCAATTTCATGGTGTCTTCCTTGAATGGAGCATTTTTCTTGAAAGCGGTGGATGCTCTTGGAAAATACAAGGATGCACAATATATGGGTGAATAGTTCATTAAGGTTATTGAAGATATAGGTGTTGATTCTTATGTGCAAATTATTATAGATAATGTACCTATTTGCAAGGTTGTTGGCATGATTGTGGAAGCAAAATATTTACAAATATTTTGGACACCTTGCATTGTTCATTCTTTGAATTTAGCACTTAAATCTATTGTTGTGGAAGTGACATGGATGGGAAGTCTTATTGAGGATGCAGGCCATCTCCACAATTTTGTACAAATCCATACCAATGCCCTCACAATCTACAAAGCATACACACATCTATCATTGTTGAAGATTGCAGATACTTGGTTTGCCTCCTCATTCATTATGCTTAAGAGGTTGAGAGAGGTCAAGAGCGCTCTTGGGGCCATAATTATTTCAGAGTATTGGTCTTTTTGGAGAAAGACAGATCAAGATTCTTCAAAAAGATTCAAGGATACAGTGTTAGATGATGGTTGGTGGGAGAGGGTGGATCTTACCATCAAGATCATGGACCCTATCATCTCTTTGTTGCGGTTTGTAGACATGGACCAACCCATCCTAGGAGAGGTTTATGAGGGGTGGGATTCCATGATTGAGTTCGTGAAGACCATTGTTTTAGAGCATGCGTGCCTTGAGTATGGGACATCAACAGAGACCTTATTCACCACCATACAAGATATTCTTATCAACAGGTGGGATAAGAATTGCACACCTTTGCATTGCTTGGCTCACTCATTGAATCCCAAATACTATACTAATGATTGGCTCAATTGTGGACCTTCACGCAAATTCCCTCCTCACATGGATGGTGAGATTTCACAGGGGAGGAAGGATGCATTTAGATGGATATTTCAGGATAAAGCATACCTTGATGAGGTGGATGAGGGCTTCATAGAGTTTTCCACTGGCACTAGGAGATTTGGAGGCTATGATGTGCTCAGAGACAGGAGGGCTAAGAAGCCCTATGCTTGGTGGGTAACTCATGGGGCAAAATTCCCTCTTTTACAACAGTTAGCCATGAGGCTCCTCTCTTGGGTTACTTCATCCTCTTGTTGCGAGAGGAATTGGAGCACATATGGGAATTTGTATAGCTTGAAGAAGAGCAGGCTTGAGCAGTCCAGGGTAGAGACAATGGTGTATGTGCACAAAAATCTTCGTCTTATTTACAGGCAGAGAGAAGAGTGGGTGAAGGGAAAGACAAAGATGTGGGATGTGTTTCTTGATGATATGGGTTTAGACAATAGTGTTGAGTTGGCACTAGCCAACTTGGATCTTAATGAACCAGTGCTAGAGCCAATCACTTTTGATGATGGTGATCCTCTTGAGGGGTCATCCTCCACACCAGCAGATGTATAGACTACATTGGATATAGAGGAGGAGGATGGAGGAGAGAGTAGTGGTGGTGATACTGATTTTGATGACTATGTCATGGAGGACTAGTATTATTGAGTCTTGATAGTTCTTCCATCTACGGTTCTAGTATCTACCCTATGGCTATTTTGTATTTTCCAGTGGCATTCCCACCTATAGTATAAGTGACTCTGACTCGATATTACTATCTAGTATCTATACATTGTAATACATTTTGATTTTGATGACTTAATGAGAATGCTACATCTTATGGTTATAATTTCTTGTGTATTCAATGTTTGTCATTTGATCATCATTGATGTTACAATATATAATGAATCATGATTTATCATCTATGTTACATGTTTAAAGTTTTGTATCATGTAAATCTTCTAGTTTCTAACGAAATATGAATCTTTATGTCTAAATTTCATTTTTGTTTGTAATTTTCAATTTTTTTTCATATATATATATATATAAACGTGTCCTCCGTGTCTTTCTTTCAAGGTCAAAATTTCACGTGTTGAATACTCGTATTTCCGTGTTATTGTGTCAGGTGACAATTCTTAATAGATCCATGCTTAGGCTAAAGGGGAAGTGTGCTTCTAGGTATGATAACTTTTACAATACATTAGCACAACTTTTACTTCGTGGTAAAGTGAAAAGACCTAGGGGTTCCCTATGTCATGTGTACTAATAGATCCACTCCAAGACCCCCGCACACCCACCTTGGCCATAAATGACCTCTACGAGATGGTTAGTACGAGCCATAAGTGCAGGGACTATCTTGAAATGGGGACTAAGAGGACGGGCCTTGACAAACCACAAGGGTCTAGAGCTATGTTACCAGGATATGGATACGGATACAGATCCGCCAGATTTTTGAAAAGCTAGGATCCAGATACGTGAAGAACAAAAATATATAGTAATTATTTTTTAATTTAAAAAAAAAGTATTCAAAGTTCAAAATCAAAACATTCATGAATCACAACATTAGAACTGAAATCATTTATAAATATGAACACTGAAATGATGCATCTTGCCTATACAAAAAGGATAATGCTATTATCCGGATACTGGGAGAATCATAATAGTAAATACAAGATTGAGTGTCTCATCAATGATCACTCTACTAATGTGATAATGTAGAGTAGTTCTAACTTCTAACTACATATCCTGAAATGGGTCTACATACTCATCATTTGCATATTGCAACTCTACATCATGAATAGACAACGGGGGACCAGGAATGTTAGAAGTTGCAACAAAAGGATGAACCGGTGGTGTAACATCCTCAAGTAGGTTGATATGAGTCATGGCATTCAATGCCATGTTTAAGTCGGATATATCAGGCTCCACATTTCACATCCTGCTCGGACCTTTCTTATACTCTGGACTAGTATGTGATAGAAGGTGGAGGTTGGAATGAACATATACAAGATCCTCAGCCTTTACTGCTCCCAGTCTATTTCGCTTCACCGAATGGATGAAGCCATATGTGCTCCAATTCCTCTCAGTTGATGAGGAACTGGCAACCTGTGATAACAACCTCGTGGCAAGAGTTTAGAGATGAACATTGTCCCTGCCGTGGAAGCCCCACCAAGTGATAGGATCCATATGCCCTTGATCATCCATGGCTAGTGGATCTGAAAAGTTACCAGTGGATTGTAGAAATGCTTCAAATTCCTCGCGTACTTCCATTACAATTCCCACATCCTTATAGACTTTCCTCAAAGTTGTTTTATATCGCTGTACCACTTCATAATCCTTGTTTGGGGCTGTTCTACAAGGTAAAGACAAAATTTTGGAATGATAGTATTTAGGGTGTAGTGCATAGGCCAAAATGTTGAATTTTCACTATGCTAGGCCCAAGCATGAGGTTTATTTCGTTTAGCATGTACTTGAACCATAAACAAATGCAACAACACCATACACAAGTGTTGCAATTACTAAGATCACAAGAAGAAACCCTTCTCAACAAGGGAGAAAAACCCAACAATCCTTTGCTATATTCTAAAGAGAAGATCCCCCAACCATAAACCCTAGATGCACACAAGAGGGTGCTTCAACAACCTTGAAACTAGTGCCCAATAAAGGTGTGCACTTCAGCCTTTACACTACAAGTGTTGCTGAAATTTCCAAAATGACAAGTGACAAGTGTGAGAGTGTTTTTCCTCAATGGGGAAATCACCTCTATTTATACAAGACCAGACACAACAATAGGTGTGTCTATTGGCACAATAGGGCCGACCTCAATAACTCAGTAATATAATTAATTATTACATAAACCTTAATTATCTTTCACATATGGTGGGGCCGACTTGTACCCTTTACATCACAATTAGGGTTACAAGTAAATCTTACACTTAGACAATATAGCAAGGGATCCACACGTCCACCTTTGCTCAACCATAAGGACATTGTACTCAATAGATCTCTATCTCAACTGAGTCCACAGGAGTACAAAGGAAGGAGACCACACATCGACTCAACTCTCACAGAGGAGAACGATACACCCATCACATGGGCTCTCACAGGTCGGCTCAACTCAGTCCAGAGGAGAACGTATCCTGGAGAATGTCACACGACGCTGCAATCATCAACACTCTCTCTCAGCTAGGGAGGCATTCTCCACCAGGCCAAGTCTCTCACGGAAGTACTCGAACTTCGTCCTGGCAAGCGGTTTGGTGAAGACATCTGCAATCTGCTCATGTGTAGAAAGGTACTACATGTGTACTGCTTTTCTCTGCACCATATCTTTGATATAATGGTATTTGATCTCAATGTGTTTCGATTTATCGTGAAACATAGGATTCTTTGAGAGCTTCACACAATTCTCGTTATCACAATGAATAATGGTAGAATCCATCTCATGATCAAATAAATATGCAAGGAGCTTGCGAAGTGACACTGCTTTGCAGACTGCCACACTCAACGCTATATACTCTGCTTCTGCAGTACTTATAGCCACAGAGCTCTGTTTCCTACTGCACCAGGAAACCATGGTAGATCCCAAGGTAAAACAACAACCAAATGTGCTCTTTCGATCCACTACACTCCCTGCCCAATCTGCATCGACATATCCCTGCAATCTCATGTCTACACCGAAGGCGTATCTCAGGCCATATCCAATTGTGCCTTGTACATATCTCAATACATGCTTCGTTGCTATCCAGTGAGTCTGTCTCGGTTGACTCATGAACTGACTAAGTACATTCACTGCATAACATATATCAAGTTTGGTGGTAACCAAATACATCAATGATCCAATCAACTGTCGATAAAGGTGTGGATCAATCTCTCCTGAATCAGTAGAAGCCTTGTTCATTTTCTTCAGATTCATCACCATCGATGTAGGCATGGATTTGCAATCTTTCATACTGAATTTCTTCAATATCTCCACTGTATATTTTCCTTGACTCGGGAAAATCTCATCAGTCTTCTGCCATACTTCTAGTCCCAAGAAGTAGTGCATCATACCCAGATCCTTCATCTCGAATTCAGAAGTCAATACTCGCTTGCATTCAACAAAATGTCTTTCTGAACCAGTGAGGAATAAGTCATCAACGTATAGGACCAAGATCAGGCACTCGTCACCAACAATGTGGTAATATAGGTTTGGATCAGCAACACTCTTATTGAAGCCCAAACTCATCAGGAATACATCCATCTTCTCGTACCAAGCACGAGGTGCCTGCTTTAGTCCATACAGGGCTTTCTTCAACCTGCACACATTAGATTTATGCTCATGTATCACAAATCCATCTGGTTGCTCGAAGTAAACCTCTTCCTCAATCTCACCATTGAGAAAGGTTGTCTTTATATCCATCTGATGTAGTTTCCAACCCATGGATGCTGTTAGGGCAATGATCGTACGGATGGAAGTGTATCGGGCTACTGGAGCAAATGTCTCCTCATAATCAATTCCCTCCACTTGAGAGAATCCTATGGCCACAAATCTTGCTTTGTACTTCTCGACACTTCCATCAATTGCATGCTTGATCTTATAGATCCACTTGGAAGTCACTACAGACTTCCCTTCTGGTCTCAGAACAATATCCCACACATCATTCTTCATGATGGACTGATACTCTTCAGTCATGGCATCTTGCCATACTTCTTGTCCTGTTGCTTCTCCATGACAAGGAGGCTCATTATCAATGATGTGGCTCATGGATGAAACATGGCTCGAAAATCTTTGTTGTCCCTTGCTCTCTCAGAATGTATCATGAGGAGCTGCATGTCCCTCTGCCTCCAACAGAGTCTTGTCAAGCCCGTGTAGACTTCTCCCGACCTACTGCCAATGTCTCTGGGAATCATCAGTTGGAGCTACAGGATCAACTAAATCAACTGGATCGACTGGATCAATGGTTGTCTCCCTCTGAACTGCTGAAGGGGGAGAAGGTACTGTCTCGCTGTCATTCTCCATCTGAGATTCTTTGGATCTTCGAAAGGCTATCTCTTCCTCAAAGATGACATCTCTGCTCACCTCAATCTATCTCTGACCAGGGATGTATATTCGATATGCCTTCGAAGATTCATTGTACCCCACAAATGTACTTTCTGCTCAAATAATTTTGACTCCCTTTGAAATCGGAAGGATGAACATCTTCCTTTTCCCGTGTTGCTAACCTGGAGACATCCCATGTCTTCTCAGGTCCTCTACTACCTCTACAGTACTTTGTTGGCCTCCCGTAGGGATAACAATCAAAATGGCCTCCTGTACTAGGATAATAACCAACCAAGAAAATTTGGACTCTCATACTAGGGATAATGGTCCAAGTCATGAGGGCTCCCACACTAGGGATAATACCCTTCATTATAAAAAATACAAGCAACTACAGGGTACTGATGAAATCAAATAAGGAATGTAGTACAAAACTTACCTTAGTCTACAGTCATGCTCAATCTTGATTTTGGTGCTCTTGAGAAGGCTCAAAAGAAGAATGCCTCATCTTTGATGTCTTCATCTCTCTGATGTGGCTCTGGATCAACATTAACAGTGGAGGCAAGTTGTCTTCCTTTCTTCCTGGTAGGATAATCTCTTGCAATGTGTCCATACTTGTCACATCTGAAACACTGGATCTTTGATTTGTCTTTTCTATGATCATGACCTGAAGCTGATGAAGTCTTCTTACCTGTGAATGCTTGACTGAAGCTTCTTATATTCTTTCCTCCTTTCTTTGTATGAAAGGCAAGAGCATGATTGTCATCATGAGGGGAGTCTTGCACTCCTCTCACTATAAGTCTGATTTCTTCCTGGGTACAGTTTGTCCATAGACGATCAAAAGTAGGTAGTTCTTCTCTACCATTGATACTTTGAAGAATGGTTCCCAATGCTTTGGAAGAGCATTGAGAGTGATCAAGACAAGTTCTCTATCTGATATAGTTTCTCCAATGTGACCTAGCTGATCTCTGATCCCTGAAATCTTCATGAAGAAGGTAGCAACGATGTCAGCTTTTGTCATCTTGATATTTTGAAGCTGGCTCTTCAATGTAAGAGCTCTGAGGGTGTTTTTACTCTCAAACATATTCTTCAATGCATCATACATCTCATAAGTTGTCTTCACATTGGCAATACAAGGTAGGAGATGATCTCTCACTGAGTAGATGATTATCTTCCTTGCCTTGACGTCATCTTCCTTCCATTCTCCCTTCTCTTCATCGGTTGTTGTTTCCGGTAGAGCCTTTTGAATCACACTCAATAGGTCATCCTCTTCCAGGGTGATCTGTAGTCTTGACTTCCAGGAACTGAAGTTGCTTGATCCATCAAGCCTATCTTCCACCAAGGTTTTGTTCCTCATGGTTTGCAGATTCTTCCACAAACCCTTAGCAACTAGGCTAGGAAACCTAACGGCTAGGCTAGGCTAGCAACCTTAGGTTTCGTTGGACTTATGACTACCAACAATAAGCCTTTAGAAGGTTACAGGAACACTGGTGAGATGTAGAAACCCTAGAACCGAAATTTTTGCAGAAAATTGCAGAACCCTAGAAACCCTAGGGCCAAAAAAAATTAATTCTCGGAATTGCACTCTGAGAGTCTCTGGAAATGCGTTGAAGGAGGTCGTACACTCCTATACCAAATTTAGCGCCAACGTTTCGGTGTAGGGTGCTGAAACAACCAAAAAAGAGAGGGTCATACTTTTTCTTCAGAAACCCTAGAGGGTTGTACGGATTGCAGAAAAGAGGATGACTGGCTTCGAAAGCTTGTGCAATGGCTCTTTCAAGTCCTATTCTCTGGTTCCATGTTGAATTTTCACTATGTTAGGATTAAGCATGAGGTTTATTTCATTTAGCATGTAATTGAACCATAAACAAATGCAACAACACCATACACAAGTGTTGCAATTACCAAGATCACAAGAAGAATTACAATGCACAAGAACATAAGAAATATCCTGGGAAAACCCTTCTCAACAAGGGAGAAAAACCCAACAATCCTTTGTTATATTCTCAAGAGAAGATCCCCCAACCATAAACCCTAGATGCACACAAGAGGGTGCTTCTACAACCTTGAAACTAGCTCCCAAGAGAGGTGCGCACTTCAGCCTTTACAAGTGTTGCTGAAATTTCCAAAATGACAAGTGACAAGTGTGAGAGGTGTTTCCTCAATGGGGAAATCACCTCTATTTATACAAGACCAGACACAACAATAGGTGTGTCTCTTGGCATAATAGGGCCGACCTCAATAACTCAGTAATATAATTAATTATTACATAAACATTAATTATCTTTCACATATGGTGGGGCTGACTTGTACCCTTTACATCACAATTAGGGTTACAAGTAAATCTTACACTTAGACAATATAGCAAGGGATCCACATGTCCACTAGTGCTCAACCACTAGGGACACGCCCACCTGTGCTCAACCACAGGGGCGTTGTACTCAACAGATCTCTATCTCAACCGAGTCCACAGGAGAATCATTTGGAGTACCATCTCACGCCTGACTCAACTGAGTCCACATGAGTACAAAGGCAGGAGACCACACATCGGCTCAACACTCACAGAGGAGAAGGATACACCCATCACATGGGCTCTCACAGGCGACTCAACTCAGTGCAGAGGAGAATGTATCTTGGAGAATGTCACACGATACTGCAATCATCAATACAAAAGGTGTAATGGCGTGGTCATTTTGTTCCATCTTTTGGTAACTATGTCCTTCACTTCGTTGTAAAATACTTCAAAGGGGTCACTTTCACTTGCCCTGATAATTTCCCTTATCTTCTCCAGCATACTATCTATATTTTCAGAGACTTCCCCCAAGCAAGGCATATCTATGTCAAATGTCCTGATCATTGTCGGGATTGGTTCTGTAAACTGTAGAAGGTATTGGACCTTGTCCCACCATGCATCATCAAGAATGATAGACTTAATTCTTTGTCCTCTATCAGAAGTGGAAGTCCTCCACGATTCCCAAAGAGGATCGATGACTATTGCCTGCAATGCTTATCTGACCTCCACAAGCCTCTTTATGAGTAGAGTGTGGGAGGCAAAACCGGTTTCAACAACCTACATAACATTTGAGAAGTCAAATCTCAAATAAAAAATCGTATACAATCAAAATTAAGAATTCGTAATGCAAATAACATTGATTAAAAAGGGAGTACCTTCAGTAGCTCCAATCTTGCAAAACCCCTATATATAGCTTGGGACATTGAATGATTGGTAATAAACATTTGAATTTCTTTTGATGCTACATATATTTTGTTGATCCACTCAATCTTGGCAAGCATAAGGTTCAACGAATGTATTGCACATGGAATCCAGAATATGTGATCATACTAACCCTCCACAATCAAGCCTACAGCTCTACAAACCTGTGCATTGT
The DNA here is from genome assembly GCA_032191745.1 of Picea mariana. Lineage (NCBI taxonomy): Eukaryota > Viridiplantae > Streptophyta > Pinopsida > Pinales > Pinaceae > Picea > Picea mariana. The sequence goes on from JASDQU010101808.1 coordinate 335,969, forward strand.
CCGTGATGACTTGGAAAACATTCTGCGACCCCACACTTTCTATTGCATTAATCAGAATTGTGGAGATGAATGTTGCATCTTTCTCCACTCCACTGCAATCAACAGTCTTCAAAAACATTGTCCCTTGGGGGCATATTGCAATAACATTGATCAAAGGGCGATTTCTTTGGTCTCTCCATCCATCATAAACGATGGGCACCCCAGTTTCTGCCCATGTGTCACGGATTGACTGTAATTTTCTATCCACAGATTGTCTTTCTGATGTTAACAAGATGGTGCAGACCTTTTCATAACTGGGACTCTTGTACCCTTTTGGCGCTCAATTAACTGCCTTAATCATTTGTTGCCAATAAGGGGAACATACCAAATTGAATGCTAGCGCATTTGCATAGATGCAACGGGCTACATACTCACCAGCTACTTCTTTGCCCTGGTTATTGAATGCTGCTTCAAGAGGTCCAAGAGTAGGCCTTTTATTAGTTGTCACAACTGGTCTAGATGACAGCAGAGGCTTAGCTGTAGAGCCTTGCACAGGGATTTTTCCCTTAGTGAGTCTCCTATCAGCAACATCTTGTAAAGATAAATAGAACTTAAGCTTTGTGGGACTCAAACTTGGCCCAAGTTTTCCATTTGGAAAATTTGGACCGGTGCATACTGACACCCCTGTTTTAGTCTCCCCAGTGAGATGGCCCTTCACCCTAGTGTATGAGCCATTTTTGACAAAACGGCATTTGCTGCATCTCCATTTGTATGAACCACCCCTAAGAGCTTTGCCAACAATTTCCACATTTGCCATAAAGGAGATTTTGGGTCTTTATTGACAATGGATTCATGTGGTGCATTTGGCCCTTCACCCTGCTGATGTTGTGATGGTTCCATGTCTATCACATTGCGTATATAATCAAGTATAAATTATAAGTTATAATTTATAATAGTAAATACATCATGGCAGTGACAAGTGAAATAGTAAAACTGTAAAAGCAATATAGAGTAGCAATCCTAAAAGACTAAAAATTTTAAACAATATTGAGAAGCAAGCAAATAGCAATATATGTTGGATATACTAGTATGGAAAATTTAGTTATATTTTAAAAAGATTTAAAGCTCACCCAAATGATAAATAAGACTTGGTCATACAGTGAACTTCTTTATAAAAAACTTAACATTTAAAAAAAGAAGCTAACTTCTCATATAAAGTGATTATTAAATCTGTTACATATATATATATATATATAT
>JASDQU010101808.1:337612-348725 GCA_032191745.1 Picea mariana
TATATATATATATATATATATATATATATATATATATAGCACTCCAACGAGGTCACAGCGGGCTCTTGGACAAGGACGATAAACTGGTTTGGCAAAAAGCACCCCACGGGGTCTACACTCAAAAACTGGGTTACATAGCACTAAATGTCGACCTCCTCCAAAGAGAACTGTGTTGGTGGTGGAGTAGACTTTGGAAACTCAAATCCCCATTAAAAACCAAGATTTTCATTTGGTCTGCTTTGGTAAACAAGGTTCCCACCTGGGACAAGATGAGAAAGCGTCAAATCATCGGGCCAGGTTGGTGTCCTCTTTGGAAAGCTGAAAATGAATCCATTGCACACATCCTCATCTTCTGGCCTTTCACATTGAAAGTTTGGGGGAAACCTCTTTGCTCCTAAGACAACCTTGTGATTGGAAAAATTGGCTTCAAAACCATTTACACAAGAAGATAAAAGCTCTGCATCTTATCATCAGCCGAGGTATTTGGTTGACAAGGAATTTGGATATATTTCAGGACAAGGCATCGGTTCCCGAACTTACTGCAGCAAAAAGCCTCTCGATCCTTGAGCATTTTCCCCAGGAAAAGAACGTACCCGCTATCCGAGCTATTCAGCTTGAACACATAGACTCTACTTTGACCTGGGCTTACTTTGACGGTGCATCACAAAATCTCCTCTGTGGGGGGGTGGGGGAGGGTTGTATTGTATATTTCTTAAACTCATTTTTTATAAAATAAAAATGGGGCTGGGAAAAGGCACAAACAACTATGCTGAACTGATGACTCTTCTTCTATTACTCAAATACGCTATTGAACAGGGGTTACACTCCATACAACTTTTTGGTGATTCCATGAATGTCATCAACTGGACTCGAAAAATTCAGACTTGCCACAATATTATATTGCAACCCATATTGGAGGAAATTTCCAATATTTTGGATTCTTTTGACACTTTGTCCTACGACATGTTTACAGGAACCGGAACTCAGCAGCAGATGCTCTGACAAAAGAAGGAATCACACTATCTTATGGACATTGGCACATAACAGAATCAAACGAGGATGTTGCTCAAAGTTTCTACCACCGACCTATCATTGATGAACCAGATCAAATACAACTTTAATAGTTTGTTTACTCCTTCAAGTTTATTCACAACTTCTTTGAATATACTAGAACAAAACCTTTTTAGTCCTTTTTGTATAATCACTTTTAATGTTATGGTTTTCTCTTTAGGCCTTTGGGGAAGGGATTGTAATAAATTGTCCTATATGGACTGGCATCTTAAAGGACCTAAGGAGAATACTATATATGTCTTGAACAGCGCACCATAGGCTCTTGGGTAGTAACCCTCACACTTTTTCTTCCTTTTTTGAATGTGCTCTCCTAGCACCTACAAAATGTAATTATGTCTCTCTGGATGAATAAATTACGCTTTTTTCCGAGGAAATATATATACTTTATGAAATTAAATTTATATATTTTATTTTTATAAAGTATATATTGTATATAATAGGCTTATAAATCTGGTAACATAGGCTTATAATATAAATCTGGTTGCATACGATATGTAGGATTATAGCCCGATACCAGCAGGTAGGCTTATAGCTCGATGATAAGCATAGGATATGTAGGCTTATAGCCCGATACCAAAATTAATAAAATTTAATAAACTAGTTACTAAATAAACTTAATAAAATTTAAAAACTTAATTAAATAAACAGAGACCAACCTCAGACTGCAACCTTGTCGTTGGCCTTGATTCGGCGATTCCTTGTCGCTCGCTGCACTAACAACACTCTCTTTGTTGTTGGCTGCGCTGAAACACTCACCCCTCACCGTCTTACAACAGTTGTCTGTCGCCTCTCACTGTCGGAAGCACACACTCAGAATCCCTCAACAGTTGCGCTCTGAACAATCAGTCACAGTCAAAAAATTAAAAATCCCTGTGTGTTTTCATGGTGGGGTAGTGATCGTATTATAGTGGGACAGGATGTCTAGGGTTAGACAAATGTCAAAACCCTAAACGAAACCGCCAAAGACAAAAATCTAGCACTAAAATTTACTTTATTTCGGGATCCGCACGTGGTCGACTTTCTGGACGTTGGATCCGCCTCCAAAAGCCTCGGATCCGCCTCCTTTTCCGCCGAAACGGCTCCGTAGCAGAGGATAAGGTTCCGATTTTTTATGAAACGTGTGCCTGTTGAATCCCACGCGAATCCAGACGGATCCGAATCCGGATCCGGTTCTGAACCGTGGATCCACAGATCCTAAACTTAACCCCCCCGTTTCCAGGAACATAGGTCTAGAGAAACAACCTAGATGAAAAAAACACCTTACATAGATCACTAAGCATGGTGTACTAACAATACATAAGATACATGGTCACAACTTTTGGCTCATCATGATACAGAATACAAATCCTTGTGATGGCACACCTGATCACGGAACCCTGGGCTTAGACACCATCTCAAATCATGCACCAGATCAGCTTAGATGCTGGGACAAATCTGGTGAAAAATGCAGTACTCCTGATGTGAAACTGAAGGGTAACAGTTTGAATGTAAAGATATGAGGGGATTGTGGTATCATTACATGCCAGAATAATGTTATCAGGTTTCTATCTCTTAAAGTGATAGACATCAATAACAACTTGTGTATTGGTCAAAGTGACTAACTTGTAATAAAAAGGAAAGTATGAGCTTGAACATGAATTTTTTCTATGAGAAGCATTTCTTTTCCCAATAGAGTTTGACCTTTTGGCTCTAGAAAACTAAGTACTTGGATTTATTTTCTACAGACTTGAACAACCTTTTGAGACACCACTTTTCCTTTTCCCCTGAAGTCACGTTGTAATGTGGTGTCTATTTGGTGATATATGTTAATTTGTTTTGCAATAGGATAAAATTCCCTTTATCTTGTGCCAAACTTGACTTTGTCTAAAATGTTGAAGTTGATGTCCTTGTCTCTTGTGGCTGAACATCTTTTGTATACTTAGAATTTGAGGAATTTTTTTATATCAAAGTTCTGTTTTGTCTGATACAGCTGGTGCAGCTGAATGTGTCCAACAACCATTTAAGGTTCCTCCCAGAGTCAATTGGAAGCTGCTTCTCATTGGAAGAGCTGCTGGCAAATGGTGCTTTGTAATCCCTAAACTTCAGTTGTTGCTCTCAAAAGTTTTCTGTAGTATGATTTGGCTTCAGTTCAGTTCTTGAAGATAGAATAAAGAAAATTGCATTGTTCATTTGGTTACCCGTAAGTTAAGTTCTTTTATCTTTTCAGATGTGCCATGTTCTTTCTTTTCTAGTGTAGTAGACATTTTTGGTTTCTTATGGTGCATTAGTTATAACTAATTTTCCCATCAGAGCTTATTTAGACCAATATTCCAGAGAGATACTTAATTCAAAGAGCTTGTGCATAGATGAAACTTGATAAACTTGCGAATTGAAGAGTGCAATCTCAATATCCAGGATGCTCATCTCTCCATTAAATTCTGCAGCCTGTAGGATATAGGTCTTATGCAGAATAATTTTTACAGAAACGGATTTTCATAGGAAGTAAAACATTTTTACTAGTATACACCATAGCACTGAGCTTTCGGGGAAAGCCCTGAAAAATGTCCTTTATGGTGAAAGTTGTTAAAACAATAATTTCTAAAAGTAGGCAATATACTTGTTAACACTGGAATTTCCCTTGTGTTACCTGTCAAACCTGCACTTCAAGTGGTAAAGCCCTAAAACACATGTGCAACTTGGGGGGAACTCAAAGGGGCTTCCCACTTTCACCACAATAGCTCCCTCTCTCACTTTAGGCCAGTTCTCCTCTGGCAAAAAGGGGTTTTCCCCATGATAGGATTGCTAAGTCTATGCAACGAAGGATCAAGTATAGATGGAGAATTAGACTTAGTAAAACAGATATGTAAGATATACTTTAGATTTAAGTGATGGTGGGTTGCTAAGACTAGTACCAATCCAAAGGTTATAGAGTCAAGGTAAACAAACAAAGAGGGCTTGAATTTATATGGAGAAAACATAGTCAAGCAATGCACTGATGTGCCATGACTAGTTCAAATGGATTCTTAGATTATATCAGAGTGAGTGAGATCCCTAACAATAGATGTGCCATCAGAACCAATGTCTTTAAAGGAAAAAAATGTTGTGCAACTCAAATTGTAAAGGAAGAACCATGACATGAGATTATAAAGAAAAGCACCAAGAAAGACATCCTTCAAAGGAATGGACAGCCCAAACAGCAAGTCACATCTTCAATAACAATCTCATAGGATTAAATGAGCTATTAACATGTGTCACATCAAATCTTTTATTACAACATACATCTTCCCCAATATCCAAGATTACATCAAGGGCTAAAGTCCCTTCTCATATTCAAAGACTTGCCCTCAAAAGAGATCATTTCCAGCAATAAAAACACTAGCCACTCGAGCATAATACCATAATAATCCAAGAGAAAATAGGTGAAATAAGAGAGCCTCACATATCCTTGCTTGTACCTTCACTTCCACCTCCTATATGATATTCAACTAGGCTTAGAGGAGGTTGTCTTATCAATCCAACCATGACTACATATGAGGAAGGGCTACTCTTTATATAGAGTCTAGCTCAACTTCCTTTAAAAAAATAATATTTTTGGTTTTATAGCCAATTTCTCCTCCAAGAAATAGCAATAAAATATGTTTGAAAACCTCTAGATCCATGTCTTAGGGAATGTTAAATTATCCAACAGCATTATAACGTCTTTAAAGGCTGGACGTCCCTCTTCTTGGGCTCTTCCTCCAACATGACAACTAACTTCCCCAAAAAAGTGGATCTAAGGGATTAAAATACATTTGTTAGTTGTAGCTCCATGATTTACTCAAAGGATAAATAATAGAATATGATGGCATCTCCTAGATCCACAATCTGAGTATATAACCACCAAAAAGTCTCCTTAGGAAGTTGGGAGTTCCTCTATATTAGGCTGCTAACCTTGGATGTTCTTGATTCCAACTGTCATCCTCTTATGCTAGATGTCCTCCTCATTAGTTGTTGTTTAACCATGTTATGCCAATTGTCCTCATTAAAACTTTTCAAAGAAATAACAATAATTGGTGTTGAGGTCCACTTTTCTCCACTAGAGTGCTTCTCTTGAATTTCCACAAAGATAGCAACGAGACACAAATAGAAGGGGTGCTTCACTTACATGAATGAGTCACCAAAGGTGTGCCAAAAATAGCAAAGGAGTTGGGGCACTCCTCCCTGTTAGCACTGAGAATCACCCTCAGGTTGCAAGAGGATAAGCACAGTACCCATCAAAAGATTTGTAAATGTAAATGAGTGATTAAAAGTCAAATGGACAAAACTCAGCATAAGAATGTTTTAACTCAGAAATTTGGGCTAGAATGCATAAAGCAAATGAGGTCTTGATTAACTTCAGTCAGTGGTTTGGAGTAAAGGTGAATAGAAGGAAGACTTAGTGAGGTAGGTGGATAGGTTTGCTATTAACATCAGGTCTTCAAGCAGCCAGGAGAAGAAAAACTCAGTCACAAGAACTTCTTGAACTTAAAGTTTAAGAACATTGAAAAACATTCATAGCAGCATTATAATCAAACATTCATTATAACAGATTGATTCCTTGAAGTTACTTGAAGTGGCCCTCTCGATATTATGAAAATACCCTTCTTCCCCTGCAAACGCCAAGTATTGCATGTCTTATGCATGCATGGGAAACCTGCTAAAAATAGAACCAAGTTCCGAAGATGCCTGAACTAAAGCATTGGATATCGTGTCCCTCGTTGTCACTCTAACATTCTATAGAAAAACAACCTAGCCTTTTCTCGAACATTGAAATCAATAGATGTACTCATAAAAGTGTTGAATTCAACACTTGAATTTGCATGGGCAACTGTGTTAAGCCCTAGATAAAGCCCATGTTAAGTATAAAATCCCTTATTAAGCCCTGGATATTGAATTATTACATTTAAAGTGTTATATTAGTAGGTCGACTAGAACCCTTCATTGTACCCTTTGTCTCAATTCTCTTATATATATATATATATATATATATATATATATATATATATATACCAAGGAGACCGAGTCTTATGATCATTTAATCTCATCTTGTACATTGAATATATTGTAAAAGGAGGTTTCCCCCTTGATGGTGTTGGTTCATAACATTTGTTACCAGAGCATCGATCCTAGGGTTTTGCTGCTTCAAGTGAGTCGTCTTTGCATTTTTGCTATAACTTTTTTTCTGGGACGTGTCAGACAACGAAATTTTGAGAAGACTAAGGAAAGATATTGAAGAATAGGTGGTAAACATTTAAGGTTTTGATTCGTTATAGTTTCGAAGATACAGCGTGTGGAAGTTAGGGTTTGTGACTAGTCCTAAAATTAGTCTTAAACAAGTCATCTTTTTATTTTCGTCATACAAAACTTTCGATGAGTTTTAGACTCGGAAATTTTCAAAATCCTGAGAAGACATATTTAATTACGTGTGGAAAAATTTTAGATTTTGAATCTTTATAATTTGTAAGATATATCTTGTGGAAGTTGGGGTTCTTTACTAATCTTGAAATTGGTATTAAACAAGACATTTTGGTATTTTTGCTATAACTTTTTATCGGTAAAGGTTCAAACTATGAAATTTCGAGGAGTTTAGGAAGTCATATTAGAGTACTATAGACCGAAATTTCAGACTCATAAGGGTTCAAATTTCAGATATACATCAAGACAAATGTCATCCTTCCAAACTTTCTTCAATTTAGGGTTTGAAAGGTACGTAACTTATAATTGGCATAACTTTTGATTGGAAGATCTGTTTTTGGTGATTCAAAATTTGTGATAAAGAGGAACATAGAAGAATTATTATTTTTCACTTGGCTCCAAAGGTTCCTCCAAAATTTACTTCACCAAATAAACCTGTAGAGAGATCAACCATGACTCAAGAAGAAAGAGAAGAAATTTTTCACCAGATTCGAAAGGTGGAAAAGAAGATGCTAGGATTGCAAAATTCCATGTCTTCCATGATCTTACATACTCTAGATGAGAGACTCCCTAAAGGAGATATCAAAATGAAATGAAACCATGAAAATGTAGAGGAAATGAAGATCAAGTCCCAGAATCATGATTATTCATCACTTCAAGATCCACATCATTGAGGTTTCAATGTGGCACCAAGGAACTACTTCATTTCAAAGATCGATATGAGGAAGTTTGATGGTAAAGATCCTATAACATGGATATTCCAAGTGGAGCAATTCTTTGATCTACACATAGTGCTAAGCTTACAAAAGGTATCAATGGCTTTGTGAAAGAAAAAAGAATCCTATTATCTTTTGGTCCATTTTTACAGATGAATTGATATCACATTATGGGGATATTAAGAGAAATACATTCTTTAGTCAAATGATAAATCTTCGGCAAAAAGGTCTAATTACAGAGTACTTTCAACAATTCTAAAAGCTCAGTCTTAGGGTAAAGAACATTCTTGAGGATAATTTGTTAAAGGAGAACATTCAACATGAGGTGCGTCTCTCTGAACCTAAGTCCCTACAACAAGCTTTTAGTATGGCAAGGAAAGTGGAAAACAAAAATATGGCTACTAGAAGAGTGGCCACTAACAACTATAGAGAGCACTATATTCCCTCTCCTAACCACACTCAACCGACAAGGTTAACACCTCAACAAATGGATGAAAGAAGAGCAAAGGGACTATGTTTCAATTGTGGAAACAAGTACAGTAAGGGGCATAAATGTGGTGAGAAGAAATTATTCTACATAGATTGTGAAGAGGAAGAAGATCAAGAATTGGAACCATCACTAGATCTAGATCTAGAAGAGACTATTCCAACGATATCTTGTCATGCATTGGTCAACATCAGTACTCTACAAACCCTCAAGATAGAAGGATATATCAAAAATACAAAGTTAACAGTGTTGATTGATTTTGGTAGTACCCATAACTTCATCAATTGCAAATTAGCAAAATGTCTCAATTGCTTTGTATTTCCAACACCAAAGTTTCAAGTAATGATTGCAGATGGAGGTCCCATAAATTGTTCAAGGAAGTGCCATATTATTAAGCTCAATATGGGGGAGTATTTATTGAATAGTCCCATGATTGTCATCCAAATGGGTGGTGTTGATGTTGTATTAAGGGTCCAATGAGACGAACAAAGTTCGCTCACACAGGGATTATCCAAAATACTTGGAATATAACAAAGTAATCCATATAGGACTGTAAACAATAAATGAATAATAAGATATAAGATAGATATAATGAGCTGATTACAATTGAGAATGAGGGCCTGCTTATATACCCACGCAGGGGTGCCCTTTACCAATAGTCATGTCCTTTGAGACATGACCTTTCATTATTAATAATTATTATTTATTAACTATTATGTTATGAATATCTATGGTATATGTATATTTTATGTTCATAACATTGCCTTCCCCTTAAAAATGCTTTGTCCTCAAAGCATAAGCACTGGAAGGCTTCCCTTTGAACTTTTGTTCTAGCACACAATGTCTTCTCAAATCTTTTGTGCTTGTAGTTGTAACTCTCGATGAAACAAGATGATATAACCTTCGAATTCCCAAACTAATGTGTTGCATCTTTTGGGGAGTGATCCATCCCAAATCTACTTTCAATGGAATTGTTTGATGATTGATTGTTCCAAGTTGTTGATTTTGTCTTCGTTCTTTTTCAGTGTAGTATTTTATTTGTTGGGAAGAAGAACATTGTTTATTTTCCTCCAACTTGTTATGTTATTCTTTAAGTTCTTCATACCTTTTATCATTTTCCTTTTGTTTCTTTTCTATTTTCTCCAATCTTGAAATGGCCTCCAACATTTTCCGAATTACCGGTGGGGTATTCTTATGATCAATGTTGACCAAATTTAATTACCATTGTCATGTCTTTTAATCTTGAATTAATGACTTGGATGGTTTATTGGCTTCACTTGTACAGTGCAGTAATTAAATTGTACGATCTATTTAATTAATTAATATGCAATTCATTAACTAGTCATTGTATGGACACAACAAATGGCTATACGGATGTGGTGACTCTTTAATTCATTGTACGTCTCTTTAATTTCACATACGGATGACAGTACAAACGAGTCAGTCGGCTATGTGGACGTGGAAAACGGTTGTATGGACACGGCAGCTGCAGAATTGGCTATACAATTGAAGTGCATATAAACTGTAGCAAGATGTGGCCATTGGTCATACAGTCGAGTATGACTACTGATACGAGTGGCAACGCCTATGGTTGACTCGCTTTTATACCAGACATTATAAGCACAATTTTATATGCTCGATAATTAATGAATATATATAATGTTTTACCTTTATCTTGAGTTATTCTTCTTCAATCAAGGGTTATTATTATCGTTCTAATACTCTTGTTTCCAAATATAATGTGGAATGACGCACCCCTTCGAYTTTTTCTTTTTTATTCTCAAGTATGAATTTTTCAAAGMATCGTAGCTTTGTTKGGATGCGAGGGTACTTACATTTCTTTGTGGMTRTAAATAACTAGATGAAGCCAGTCAAAAAATGCGTTCGTCGATGACGTYTCAATATCTGGWYGATGAATATTAATTTACTGGGTAATCCTTGTCATGGTTTATGCGATTGCTTGTTTACATAAATCCTGGTGCCACTTTTCTTTGCTTCTATTGACCGAAAATGGTGGTCGAATTACTGGTATGACTGTCAACAAATAATGGCACGAATTGTTTGGGAGCGGGTTACAGGAATGTGGGGAGGCTGCGGGAGAGGTTACGGGAGTGTGGGGAATGGGAGCGGGGGAGTGGAGAGGAGTTAGGTGCGGGGGAGTGGTCACTATGGGAGTGGGGGGTGAGCGGGGAGGGTTTCAGGTCTGGAACGGGAGGGGGAATCCGCGGTAGTGGATGGAACTGTGGAATAGGGGAGGGGGACGGAAAGGAAGGGGGGAGGATACGGGGGTTTAGAAGGGCCGTAAGGGAAGGTAACCGGGGGGGTTTGGATGGGACGGGAAGGTACAGGTTTCGGAAGAGGGGGAGTGTATGTGAGGGCGCGGGGAATTGGGTACGGGGGGTCTATGGGGTGTGTGTCGGGAGGGTATGGGGACTTGGGTGTGACGAGTGTATATTAAATAAGTATATGAATATTTAATAGAATTTCTGTAGTGCCGATTTTTTTTTTTTTAATTTTAATTAATTAATTAATTAATTTATTTTTATTTTATTTATTATTTGTTCTTTCCTCAAAGAAATTGATTTTTAAATGGCCAAAGCCCGGTGTGGTCAAGGACCAGATTTAGAGAAACTCTAAAAATTTTGTGTTTGGCTAAAAGCCGAATTATGGTCAAGGATGACCACGCCTTTTTATTGTATTGGGCTTTAACTATCTAAATAATCTTGGAATAATGAAACGACGGATTTATTCCCAAACGGTAGCTAGCTTTCAAACTGTGTTAGCAGAGTCCTTGATGGCAATTAAATGATTTTGTACAGGCTGGGTGGTAAATGTCGGATGGGTAGTGTGTGGGGGCGGGGGCGAGGGTGAGGGCGAGGGCGAGGGCGAGGGTGGAAGCTACGGAGTGGACAGGACGGAAATAGGGGTGGTTGGTGTATCGAGTGGGAAGGCCAGGCTGCGGGAGTGGATGTGGCTGAGTGACAAGGGTTTGGGGAATCGGGGGGGTCACGGGATTGGGGCCACGGGATAGGGAATCAGGGGTCACGGGATAGTGCGGTGGTGGTGTATCGGGTGGGAAAGGAAGGGTTGCGGGAGAGGGAAGGGGGACGGGAAGGGAAGGGAAAAGGGTTACGGGGGTGTGGAGAGTAGGAACAGTGGAAGTGGGGAGAAGGGGGTGGGAACAGCGGGTAGTGTTTACGATACAGAGTTATGGGAAGGGAAGGGAACGAGGGATAGGAGAAGAGTTACGGGGGGTTTGAAGGGGACAGGGTAACGGAATTTTAAGGGGACGGAAAGGGGCACGAGAGATAGGGGAACGGGATAGGAAATGGCTCGGGGGATGGATCACAGGTCGCGGGGGTGGAGGGTACGCGAGAGGGGGTGGAGAGAAACAATACGGGGGTAGAGGTTACGCTTTTTTTTTTTT
>JASDQU010101808.1:348775-360741 GCA_032191745.1 Picea mariana
TTATCTTTTTTTCAATTTGATTTTTTTGGTTATTGGGCCAAGGGCCTCTTTGGTGGTCAAAGACCAGATTTCTCAGAGAAACTCTGAAACGATGGGTTTGGCTAAAAGCCGGATCAGACAAGATCTGATAAAGAGGGTGGCCAAAGGCCAGGATCAGAAAACACAGCTCTGATACCAAATGGGACGAACAAAGTTCGCTCACACAGGGATTATCCAAAATACTTGGAATATAACAAAGTAATCCATATAGGACCATAAACAATAAATGAATAATAAGATATAAGATAGATATAATGAGCTGATTACAATTGAGAATGAGGACCTGCTTATATACCCACGCAGGGGTGCCCTTTACCAATAGTCATGTCCTTTGAGACATGACCTTTCATTATTAATAATTATTATTTATTAACTATTATGTTATGAATATCTATGGTATATGTATATTTTATGTTCATAACATCCAATGGTTACAATCATTGGGAACAATGGCCCTTAATTTTCAAGACCTTTTCATAAGATTTTCCTCAGAAGGAAAGGAAATTGAGCTTAGAGGGATCTAAGGGAAACCCTCTAAGGTGATAAGCTCTAATAGCATGACAAAACTACTCAAAAAGGGACACCATGGTGTAATTGCACAATTGTGCTCAGTAGATGTTCAAACATTTATATCCTCTGCTCCATTGGATCTCCAAATAATTATCAACAATCATTCCGAGGTATTTGGAGAAATGCCTAAGGGTCTTCCACCTGCCCGAGATCATGACCATTCTATACATTTGCAACCAAGAAGTGTACCACCTAACATTAGGCTTTACGGGTATCCATATGCACAGAGGAGTGAGATTGAGCGTATGATCCAAGAAATGTTAGAGGTCAGCATCATTCAACCTTGCCAAAGTTCTTTCTCTTCATTGGTGGTGATGGTTACGAAAAAGGATGGTTCAAGGTGCATGTGTCCAGATTATAGACAGATCAACAAAATGACCATCAAAGATAAGTTTCCTATTCCCGTCATTAATGAATTGCATGGAGCAATTTTCTTTACTAAGTTGGATCTTCGTTTGGGATATCATCAAATCAGAATGTGTCATGAAGACATTCCCAAATTAGACTTCAGAACACGTGAAGGTCAAAACTCTTGCTAGTTATTTGAATTGGGCATGAGTCTATGTCCAAAATGCTTCACGTCTTGGTCATTTGGCTTGTCTTCCAAGAGTTATGCTTCACTGTGTTGTTGGGTCAATGTTTCACACTTAAAATGCATTTAAATTTTTTAATGGGTAAAGTGAAAATATAAGTCTTTGTAAAAATTTCTGTGTTATGACTTTTATTGCAAATTCTGAAATTTCACTTCACACTGGAGGTTTCCCAGATCTAATCCATGCGAACTTCAATCTTAGCGCTGATCTGAATATTAATTTAGAGCAGCAAACAGTGGACACTATTTCACTTCGTTTCAACCCAACACACTATGCAGCCTAGGGGAAATGGTACCTAACATATGCCAACAAGTTTCAGCCCTTAGGGCACACTTTTGCAAGCATACACTTGAGCTGAAGTCACTTTATTTACAACAGATTTACAGCATTGAATATGCTCTTTTATCTTTTAGATATATGTTAAAGCACTTAACAATTTCAGCTCTATGTTATGTCAAATCAGCATGAACAACAAGTGCTGAAAGACAATGCAAGCTTAAAATCCAATCTACAAATACACAATTTTGGACAGTTGGAAACTTCATATATATATATAGAAGAAATGAAGTACATGTAAATACTCAAGCTTATCACTAGCTGGTACAATCTTCAAGCTCTCCAAAACCCTATCTAAGGAAAACATGAAAACCCTAGCCACCACCAAAGATCACAACAAGCAAGCATCAACACTGGCAAGTCCTTCTTGGCTCCAATATCTAGCTTGTATCATACAAGTTCTCCACACTAACACTGTTATCTTCGTTAGAGTTTACAAACCCTAGCCATGTTGCATGACACAAGTACATGGCAAGACAAGTACATGGCGAGTACAAATCATTCAAATTTTGCATGCCCCATATAATGCACCTCAAGGCTTTCTTAGAGGGTGCATATTTTTTATCACGCATTTGTAAAAGTCCAGTCACATGACTCAATCTCTACAGTAGCTGTTTTCCAGCTTTTGTCTCTATTTAGTATTTCTGCAATCATTGAAAAACCTTCTCTTATGTTTCGATTTCTCCATGGCGGTAAATTTCTCTCATTTCATTAAAACTCTTACCAAGTCTCCTGTTTCTTCTTGGAGGAGACCTGAAATTCTTAGTTGTAAATCTTGTTATTTTAGCTGTATGATTGCTGATCTTGTTTGGTTATACAGGTAATTCTATTGAGGATCTGCCATTGTCGCTTTGCAGGCTTGTTAACCTCAAGTCCCTTGCATTGAGTAACAACAATGTGAAGCAGGTATATTTTCTCTAGATCCAGTGGAGAATATAATCTTTATTTGCACCAATTTTAACAGACAAAGTGCTTTCAGTGAGACATTGGAGCACACACAAAATCAATTCTTCTTGAATAGAAAATTGAATAATAGAATATGATTGCAGCCGATATATTCTTGCTTTGTTCATTCATTAGTGCTGTGCATGCTCCACATGTGCTGTAAAATTATATTCAGAAAGAAATGC
The DNA here is from genome assembly GCA_032191745.1 of Picea mariana. Classification (NCBI taxonomy): domain Eukaryota; kingdom Viridiplantae; phylum Streptophyta; class Pinopsida; order Pinales; family Pinaceae; genus Picea; species Picea mariana. Next base: position 351,444 of record JASDQU010101808.1, read on the forward strand.
ATCTTGTGATTCTTTGATCGGGAACAAGTGAAATTTCAAATGTGAGTAGTTCAGAGTATAAGTGAACTATCCCCAATTTTCATATGGCCTTTTTAAGTTACTTATAGATAACAGGTTGCTTCCTCTGCAGTTCATTAACAAAAGGTTCAATTGTCACAAGTTGTAATGAAACAAATAGGCAGCAAAGGAACTATATTGACTCTTTCCAGTCTATGTGAAACATTTCCCTATTCTTTCCCAGCTGTTGATACTAGTCTATCCTGTGGAGAAACTTTCATCCAAAAAACCTTTGGTTCACCTAGAAGACCCTAATTTTTCGAGAAGCCTTAAGAACCCTTGTTTCCCATTTATTCAAGCTTTCAATTCATTTCCTTTCCCATGTCCATTAAGCTCAACTTCAATGGTTCTTCTTTCATTGACACAAGGTGCTGACAAACAGCGCAGAAACTTCACAAACATACACACACACTGTTCTTTTGAAATTCTCATGTTTCTCCTGTTATCGCAGCATTTGTAGTTGTGCAAAGCTCCACTACAAGTCCTCAAATATTGCGTAACTACAGAAGATCCTATCACTGTCACCTTAGTAAGAACTTCCCACATTTTAGTGATGGAAGAGGTCAGCCACAAGGGAGGTTTCCCTGGTGACCTCAAGGGATCAAAGTAGCAAGTATAGTAGTCAAGACTACCGCCTCCTCTCTTGATCACCGAGTAAAAGGTCCAGGTCAAGAAAAGATAAGACGTATAAGGTTGTTTGAGTACCTGCCCGGAACAAGAACACTTTATAGCATGTAGATGATTATTTCCAAGTTCAAACAAGCAATAAATACCTCTTGACAACACTAGACATGAAAAGTTGTTCTGGCTGTTATGAATTTGCAGCAATGAATAGTAGTACAAAAGCAGTAAATAAATTATAATAGCAGCAACAAATATTGATCAGAAATGCAACAATTGACAAGGACCACCAATTGACTAGAACAATATCCAATTGTTAGATGCAATTTCTGAATGAGTTAGACCACCAATAGATGAGTTATGCAGCAAATTAAAGCGTTATCAGGTGGCTGTAGCCAACTTTTGCAACAGCAGCAAGTTTACTAGCAAGTTGGTCAATATTAGTGTTAGTAAAGTTAGTAGAGAGCTTAAGAGAATTGAAAGATAGTGTTTGTTGATCAATTTTACCACAAGAGAGCTATGTAACCGGTGCCTTAGGGCTATGGAGTCTTTATAACAGCACATGCAACAATACTTGAAGATTAAACTAGTGGAAACCAAGAGGTAGGGTTTAAACTCTAAGGTGCTAGCACATTAGGGCCTTAGGGTTTAAACCTTAAAGAGAAGGATTGCTAGAGTGCAAGCACATTTGGGCTCTAGCAACCTTTATCCCTTCTTAATGCTTCAACTAGGTTAAAATCAAATGTCTAGGGCTAATATCCTTAAGTGCTAGCATTTTAAGGTTTTAGGAGTCTAACCCTAGCAAGGATTCCTTAACAAATTTTGGACAAAATTAACCTTGTGAGAGGAGGAAGCACTTATGCTCCTTTCTTAGGGTTTCACCAAGCAAGATGTCTAGCATGAAAAAGTAAAATTATCATGAAACATTAATAGCATGAAGTTAAAATTGCAGAAATTTCACTTACTTCACCAAGGTACCATGAGATAAAACCGTAATTGTAAAAATTCCATCCAAAAATCAGCAAAAGCATCCACAATTTGACCCTCCAAGCATAGCGCATAGGTGTAGAAGAGATAGATAGCCCAAGAGGGTGAAAATTTCAGACTTGATGTCTCTCAAGTGAGAGTTGTGATGATCAAAAATGATGTGTGAGGGTGGCCTATTTATACGAGGCCACCCTAAACCAATTTGTCCACGTAACTTTGTCAACTACAAAATAGAAGAGGGTCAACGCCTTAATTTGCTTGTACATAATGCCAAAATGAAATATACCTCAAATAAAACCCTAAAAAGGGTGACGTCATGCTCCAAGTGTGTGACGTCAAGCTCAAAAGGGGGTGATGTCATGCTCTCAAGGTGAGACGTTGGGCCTCCAAAGGCCATGTGGCATCCTCCAAGGTGAAAGAGTGTGAAATGAGGGATGCTCTCACCCCCAAGCCATGCAAATCATTCGGAACCACACCATCCACCAAACCCTAGCCCAAATGGTGATGTCAAGGGCTAGATGGTGACATCATAGGCCTCCAAAGGCCACATCCAAGTGCAAGAGGAGTGCAATCTCATCCCTACGTGATGCCAAGGTGACTCCAAAGGGAACATCCTCCATCCTTTGTGCACAATAGCTCCAGGGTGCTCTACCCATCCTGTGGGATTTTAGCCCATGTATGTGGCATAATGACTAGCTTGCTCAAAACCAAGCCCATTTGTCCATCGTCCAAGGTTCCAAGGGTGTGAGAGCCACTATCTGAAGGTGTTGAGTCACTAGATGACTCACTTATCTGAGGGTGTTGATTCACTGGATGACTCACTGCTCTCTATCACACATGCCAAAGTCCTGCAATAAGGCACAACATCCTGGGCACAACCCAAGATGACCCTCAAAGAACCATGTCAAGGCCATTCAAAACAAAGCAGAATATTAGACAAAGTAAACCAATGTTCGTAAGATATGTTAGTCCTTAAATCATGCAAATCAAGTTGATGCTTAAGATACAAGCCATGTAATCAATTCACCCCAGTATCCCCTTCAAGTATCACCCAAGCCCAAGACCCTGTGAGGGTTACCAAGTTTGAGTATGGGAGGGCCTTCATCCAGCACTATTAGGTGTGCCACCTAGACAAGAAACAAATAACTTAGTTAGAGGGAAAGGTCCTGAGAATGACAAGGGAAAGGAAAAACCAATCAAGAGTAAGTGTAAAGATGTTATGGTTTAGGGCTTCCTTCATGGCTTATGGTGTCCATCTCTATGAGCGCTTTTGTTGAGGGTGCGCTTGCTCTTGTGTTACCCAATATTTGCATGCCACCTTTTTTCAAACCCCTTCATTAGCCATCTTTCCAATCCTTGCTTTCATTTATAATTTGCTTTGAGGGTTTACAAGCTTTAGCATTACTTTTTGGGACCGGGGCGAGCATTGATTGAGTGGAGCTCAAGTTGGACCAACTTTTGATGGTCCTTATTTGCTATGTTCACTTTCTTTTTTCGCATCATTTTATTATTCTTTTATAGCAGTTGCAGTCTACCTCTAGGTCGCCAGTCCCTTTCTCATGAGAGCATGGGCCATAGCCGAAGTTTAGGATATGTGAAAGGCTTTATGATGGAAAATATTAAGTATGGTTGAGAGAAGAACGTTACCCTTGGGAGGGCCCCCCAATATTACCCCTTTTCCCTGGGTGGTGATAACACGGGACTAGGGCACAAAAGTTGACCACCAAGGTGAAACAAAGCAACCAAGACAATTTCTCAAGCAAGTGATCCACTATCCAGCTTCAACCAATGATCCTTGTCCACATGTCCACTAAATTAAACACAACACCTTGCATGAAAAAAGGACTAACCATACCTCATGGTGATGCTGCCTTACCATGCCCCATACCCTGGGTTGCTTGAATGTGACGAGCCTTGGTCAATCCGTGCTGGGATGCCATTTGTGGACATGCTGATCATCGTCATCATGGTGTAGATCATGTTCTCCATTGCGGCCCTCGAGACATGATCTCCTCCAGTTACCCCTAGGCATGGGGGGCTAACATCTCCAAATGAGTGGCATCTACAAATGGACACTGCTAGTCCATATCCATGGCAGGACTGGATCCTGAGATATTGCTAATCTGTATTTGAAATTCACAATTTTGTGCTTGTGGTTCTGTCAGTTATCTATGGCTGCAACAATCTAGGGACATCCGTCTTCACCATTTCTTGTAATATGCATCTGCTTACTACTGTCGTTGTTCTGTCTTATGCCTTCACTATTGAATCATATAAAAAATTTGAATTTAACATGTACCCTAGCCCCTAGGCATGAATATTATTAAAATTTCGTAAGTTTAATTTCTTTTGTCTGTTTTTGAGTTCTATTCTTTAAATTATAAACCAGATAGAGCACAGACACTACAATTTCATGCACAGTTCCTCTTCAAGATGCAGCATTTTGGAACCTGATGACAGTGCTATTAAACTACTCAACATCTTGTTGAGAAATTCTTATGAAACTGTTCAAATACTTTACAGCTTCCACAAAATTTGCTCAAAGACTGCACATCATTACAGAGTATCTTGCTTCATGAGAATCCAATTTCCATGGAACAATTTCAGCAGGTACAGAGTTGTTCATTTGGGTATCAAATCTTGGCCATTTTTACTTTTGTTTGATCTTTATTATTATTATTATTATCATTATTATCATCATCATCTGTGTCTGACTGCCTTGTTTGTAAATTTCTTTTCTTTGAACCCTGTGAAAGATGGAGGGATTCCAAGAGTTTGAGTCAAGAAGAAGGAGAAAAGTCGACAAGCAGATTGATTCAAATGTATTGATGAACTCGGGTGGCCTTGATGAAGGTGTTGATTTATAAACTTATGTGGAATGTTCGGAGGGGTAATACTGTAATACCCAATGATAATTACTGATTTATCACTCTACAATACTGTTTGATGAGATAGTCTAGCATCTTAGCTTAATTCCCCTGCCTACTGAATCAATACATAAGTATTTTCCTATCTTCGTAAACTTGTTGCCCTCCCTGTATATTGTTAAAATCTGGCACATTCAAACAAGAATTGGTCTGATCTTCCATCTGGAAAAAATTCCAGTATATTTATCCAGCTTAAAGGGCCATATTCATTTTATTGGCCATTTCAATAAAATCATTATTTTTGCTTATCAATGTCAACTTTTCGTAGTTATGAATAATCTGTAATGGGTCCAGTTTTGATACCTAATTAAACGTTGAAATGAATAGCTCTAGTATCAGGTTCTGATTTGGTGAGACAATATTTTAGGGCACTGTAGACCGAGTATTCATGGTTAGGCAATGTGTGTATGTAGTGCAGGCACAGTATTTCTATATTAGATTTCAGAGAGTTAAACTCTATTTGAAATACATATATAAACGATCAAATTTACTGCCTTGAAATTAAAATATTGTTTTTTCAGGACAGAAATGTTAAGGTGCAATTCACCATTATCATTGTAGTGAGCAAATGGATTCACACTACCACATTCAGCATGAGGGTGGGGATGGAAGACCATTGATCATCCTATTGCGCACACCACTAACAAAGAGAGAGAAGAGGGCCACTTGGTTTTAAGGTAAAAGTTAAAACCGAGAAACCATAAAGAGAGAAAAAAGAGGATCAAAGAAAAAGGGAGATCCACTAGGTTTATCAGGGTTTTAGATATTGATTATGTTATTACTGTAAATTATTAATGTACTTTACTTAGGTTTCAGATCAAGTTTTACCAACAAATTATTAAAGGAAAGTAAAACAAAAATCTAGGGTGTCGAAGATTCCTTTAGTAGGCTAGAAACCTTATTGTTGAAAGAGACGAAAAGATGTTTGGAAGGAACTCACCTGGAATTTGAAAAGATGTTTAGAAGGAACTCACATGGAATTCGCTGCCATAGTTATAGAAGTTGCTTGCGCTGAAGACAAGAGTTGTGACAAGGCTTTAAGAGAAATCAATGTCTCAAATGAACATACACATGCAACTCAAGTTGCCTACAAAACAAGACTTGTACCCGATCTCCAATACAAAGCAATGTATGTGCAGATAACAGTGGTTATACTACCACAGAAGATAAATCAATGGAAGTGAAGTGCCAAGTAGAGAGACCCAAGCGCCCCCTTTGGGGGATGATACCTCATTGCCCTAACTGTGATGGAGTGTTCTTTGAGGTTGTAGAGTTTGAATCCTCTAAAGTATGAGTGGAACTATGCCAACGAAGATGCACTAGGATGAATTAACAAGCCTTCAAGGTCAAAGCCAAGTGAATCACAAGAGATCCCTATAGAGGTGGAAGAGAGCTAGATCAAGATGTTTCACAAATCTGAGTGTGTTCTCTTCTTTTTATAGGTCACATTTAGTTGTTTTTACCCCTGTTTTGAAAAGTGGTGCTATCGGTAGCACCACTTTCTTGAAGGGTTAAAATTACCACCTTTTGAGACTATGGCCTTAACAACATCATAATGTTATCTTAAAATCAACCCTAGAATCGAAAAATGTGCTACCACCATTTTTTTTCAAGGTTAAAATTTCAACTTCTTTAAAACCATGGATTCAACAATTGGTATTGTTGCAACCGGAATTTTAAAATCAACCCCTAAATTGAAAAGTTGTGCTCCATGAGGCACCCCAATTTTTTTCAAGGCTAAAAAATTACTAGTTTTTTGAAATCATAATATTGACAACCAATATACTTGCAACCAAAATCATAAAATCAACCTCGACATCAAAAATAGGCACTATCAATACCACCTTCTCTTTTTCGGCCTTAAAAATGTGATATTTTTTAACCCACGGAAAAATAAAAAATAAAAGGAAAAAAAACAAAATGAGAAAAAACATGTTTTTTCTTTAAAAAAAATTGAAATCAATTTTAAATAAAAAACAATTAAAAAATTTGTCTACACATCCTCATTTTAATTTTTTTTTAAATCTGTAAAACCATATTAAAAAAGATTAAAATATGATTTAAAAAAATAAACTTGAAAAATACAAATACATAAATATAAAAGGAACAAAAAAAATATGAAAGTTAAAAATTTTAGAAAATAGGGGACAAATTGTTTTTAAAAGTTGAAATTTTTAAAAAATAGGGGGTGGGAGGTGATTAAGTGAATCGCCCATCCTCCATGGTTTCCCTCTTTGGGCTTTGCCCTACCTCCCCCACCTTGCCTTCCACCCTCCTTCCCCTTCTGCCCTCGGTGTGGTGGCCATCAAATCAAGGGCGGGTGAGGCATTTCAAAAAGATTTCAATTTTTGTTTATGTATATATAAAAGAAAGTGGAGGAAGGGAGAAATCATGCACCTCAAACAAAGAGGTTGATTTTACAATTTTGGTTACAAGTATATTGGTTGTCAAGGCCAAGGCCATGATTTCAAAAAATGTGTAATCTTTTAGTCTCGAAAAAAGTGGGTGGGGCTGCTACTGGAATCACCATTTTTCAATTCAAGGGTTGATTTTAATATTTTGTTTACAATGGTATCAATTGTTGAATCCATGGTTTCAAAAAAAGTTGCAATTTTAGCCTTGAAAAAAAATGTTGTTAGCAACACCACTTTTCATTTATGGGGTCAATTTTAGGGTAACATTGTGGTGTTGTTAAGGCCATGGTTGCAAAAGGTGGTCATTTTAATCCTGGCAACAAAAAAAGTGTTACCAATAGCACCACGTTTTGGTGTTTTTTACCAAAAAATATGGGTAAGGCTAGAATTCTCGTTTCAAGGTCACAGTTTGCATTGAGTCGGTAACTATGTTTTAGGAGATAAGGTTTCCAAAATAGGTTGTTCAAAGAGTTCAATAAAATAATTGGAAAAAAAGAATGCTATCGATAGCACCACTTCTTGAAATGGGGATTGATTTTGGTGTTTTTGACCGAAAAATGTGGGTTTGTAGGGAAAGAGTTCTCGTTTTGAGGTCACGGTTCTCGTTAAGTTGGTAACTATGTTTTAGGAGATAAGGTTTCCAAGATAGGTTGTTCAAAGAGTTCAATAGAATAATAAAAAAGGAATAGAAAGGTAGAAAGGCGAGGAAATGACTTAATACGTAGGTATATGTTAGGTTAGTTGATGGAGGGCCCAAGTAGTGTGACAAAATAGTATCACGTGGTTTGCCTCCATATTGTGGATTCTACAACATTGTGTGATGAGTTTTTAGTTCCAAGGTTCCCCTTTGTTTCGAGGGTCGCAAAACACAAGTGCAACAACCTCTTTACCCACCTATGGTACATTTTCTACCATGAGTTTAGGAAAGGTTAAGGGAGATTTGATTCATTCGATACCATACATAGAAATCCAAAATGGATTTGCACCACCATGGAACTATAGTGAAGCATCGTAAGTAAACACAAACCCAATCAAAGGTTTGTGCCCCAAATTGAATCCATAAATTTAGGAAATACTCCAAACAAGTAACTTGAGGGTTAAAGTGAACCAATCGATGACCAACGACCAAAGACCAAGAGAGGGAAGGTGGTAAAGGACACTACCAAAGCACTAGATATTCAAAAGAGATCATACATCTAGGCTAAGGTAGGGAACTCAAGGAAGGTGGTCTAGCATTGGAGGGCATCTTGAGAAGTAACATGTCATCATTAGGTGGGTCACATATGAAAATGGCACGAGTGGATTGCACATTGTACTCTAGGTGGGTAGATTGTTGTGAGTAGTCAAGTATGAATTTCACATGCTACATATTGGCCCCCTTGTTATCTATGAAATATAAATAGTATGAGTTGCAAGGAAGATAGAAGTAAGCACAGAAAAAATAAGAGTATCAATAATAACAAAGCATTGATGTATGGGGATTTGTTTGCTAGTGTTGTAACGAGAGTTAATGCATCAACATGGTTGGGGGGTTGTCTCCATTGTTCGAATTCACTTACGTTCTAGACTTCCTACATGGAGATCAAATGTAGCAAGCGAACAGATTCACGTTGCTACATGCAACGTCAACGTGAAGGTGGGGATGGATGACCACCCTACCATAAACATTTAACGAGGATAAAAAAAGAGGGTGGAATCACCACTCAGTTTTAGGATAAAATAAAAAAAATTGTAGTGAGAGTAAAGAGAATCAAAGAGAGGGGGAGAGATATTAGGTTAGAGCTATAGACCTTGATTATGTTAACCTATTGTTATCCATTATTAAGGTATCTTGATTATATTAACATATTGTTGTCCATTATTAAGGTATCTTGATTATGTTAACCTATTGTTGTACATAATGAAGAGTTATGATAGTGATCCACATCTTGAACTAACCTACAAACATAACTCAACTTCCCTTCAAAACAAGACTTGCAGTCGATCTCTTATACAAAGCAATGTATGTGCAAATAACATGAGATCTACTACTACAAAAGAAAAATAAATGAGATTGTTGCATAGAGAGATCCAAGTGCCCTCATTTGTGTAACGGAAATTGAGCGCACACAGAAACTAAGATAACTTGAATAAGGTTATCTGTCTTTATTCAATCAATGAAATAAGAGAGCAAATAGCTTTCTTATATAGGTTACAATCAAGTAGAGTCAAACCACTTTATGAATGTGGGATAAAGTGAAAATATAACCTAAAAGCAAATATCTGACCTAAAAGAAAATAAATTAACCTAAA
>JASDQU010101808.1:381948-406190 GCA_032191745.1 Picea mariana
TGTAGAAACACTGAATGATGATCACATTAATGCAGGGAAATAAACAATGGCACATTCAACATCAGTCACACATATATGAGAAACACAGAGACAGATATTTCCCGAGGAAACCCATACAGGGTAAAAACCTCTTTTTCTTTATATGATAAGTAATAGTTACATTCTTTATATTATCATACATATGAGTATCAACTCATAATGAGGCTACAACCTCTGTTTTGCAAGCTGCTACTTGCTGAGAGCACCAACTCTCTATTTTCTCTAGCACCCACTAGAAGGAAGCACCAACTCCCTGGTTTCTCTAGCACCAACTAGAAGGAAGCACCAACTCCCTGGTTTCTCTAGCACCAACTAGAAGGAAGCACCCACTTGAACCTTTGAGGACACCAGTCCTCCCTAGCTCCTCCCAACCACCCTGAAATATAAATCTTTGCTACTGAAACTTATTACAGTGATATGATGTTCAACAATGGCTTACCAGACTTATCACTGTTCTGCTGCATTTCGTTGCTCTGTCTGCCTCATTTCCTTTCTGCACACATCACTTGCGTTGTCTGTTCTTCCGCTTTTTATGTTCTATGCTCCATGTCCATTCACTGCACAATTCCTCTTCTGTGCTATTCAGCTACTGCACTCCCCTCCTTCTTCACACATGAATCACCTTCACCAACAACAACCACAACAACCACCAACAGCAACAACACCCCTTCTCTTCTCTATACCGTGTATATATAGCTTCTGTGCATCTTGTGCATGCAATATTTTCCATTCCTATGCATGCTCATACCCCGCCAATCTCCTTCACCTCTCGAGTGCTCTGCGTGATCATCATCGTAACTCTTCAGCTTCTTTGGCCGTTTTCCCATGCGTTCAGCATCACTGGATGTTATGCTGAGATTCCTCGGCCTCTCTGGCAGTTGGGACTCTTCGTCTTCTCTGTGACAGTCGAGCTCACCTTCTCTGTTTTAGTTACAGGCTTCCACGCTCATCCATCTGTCAATCCCTTCTAAAAATAGTATTCCTTCACTTGGACGAAGCTTGGAGACTCTTCATCTCCTCTGGCGATCACACAGGGGTTTCTTCGAATTCTCTAGCAGACGCCATCAGTGGTTTCTGGTAGTTTCACTGTGTCGTGCATCAGTAGCCCTCCGATGAACACTTGATCTGACGATTCAGATTATATCGTGATTTCACCTATCGCGATATCGGGATTCCTGATGTCAATTTTCTTTGACATGTCTAACTCTCGATCTCCAATGCCTCTTCATTGACTGGAATCAACGGTCCATATTTGATCTTGATTCAATGGCTGCGATTTAAGTCGCAATTTTTCATATCGAGAAATCGGGATTCCTATTGCAATGTTTCTTTGACATTTCCAAAACGCGATCCTCGAAAATCCGACGTGGTGTCCATCTGCTGACGTCACACATGGATTGACACGTGTTGAATACTGCCACATGTCACTCTGATTCGTGACTTACATGTGCCTGAAATGTTGAATCAGTCTGACACTTGTCATTACCTGGTTGTGCCACGTGTTCCTAGCTGACGTGGTCTGCTGACGTGAGTCAGGTCAACCGTCCACATAACCCCCTGAGATGGACGGTCCTCCTGCTTCCGGGATTTGTGAGCCCTCTACTCCTTGCAAAAGATCGTGCAGGTTTTCCTTGATCCAATGGTGGTCGGACCCTGCGCTCAGATCTGACACCTCTAACTTCAATTAGCTCTCTGGCTAAGCTCGTGGTCCACGTGACCTCCCCCTATATGACCGCAGCCAAACCTCCTCATCGGGGTTTCGGACTTTCCAATGTCGAAACATGTATGTCCTCAGGATTCGCGATCCCTCGAATCCCGAGACGCTCTTTACGCACTAGCTCTCCTGGCTAGGCTCCTGGCCCATATCACCATTATCCCCGTGACCGCAGTCTTACAACTCGTCGAGGTTTCGAGATTTTCATTGTCGCAATGCATTGGCTCACGGGATTCCCGATATGTAAAACCCCGATTAGTCAACCCTCCTTTCGGGATTTCACCTTGGCTTTTCTCGATGGTAAACCTCGTGTATCTCCTGTCCGATCTGACGGCTGACGGGATTTCTGAATGAGCTCCAACGGCTCTGGATCTCTCCCTTCTGTAGGCTTCTCCTAAGCTCCTCCTGGACGTAGAAACCAGCAGTCCAGATCTTCTTCTTTAGCCAATCTGACGGAGGTTGTGCTCCCTCCTGAGCTTTGCACACTTTCCTCCCAACCTTGGGAGAATTACAAGTTCTCAATGGCCTCGACCTTTGTCTTCCTTCTCCTCTGCGAATTCCTATATCTTGAGCTTTGTTGCACGCGTTCTCCTCGACGTTGTTCCTCCTGAGCTTTCACTTCCTAATCCTCAAGGGATTCTTGGACTTCTACGCCTCTGCAGAGTCGTCACATGCACACTCAGTGCTGTCTCTCCTGAGCTTCTCACACGCTTAGATCCCTAAGGGATTTTATCCTTCTTCCTTTCTCCTGTAGATGGAGAAATATGGATGCCCTTAATTTTATCTTTCTACCTGTTAAACGCACTACATTCGACTCTGCGCTAATTCCTCCTGAGCTTACGTTGTTCCTATTTTTCCATCGATGCACACTCTGATCCTTCCATCTTCACTGTTGTACTTTCCAGCGTTGCCTTCGATCATTCGATCTTCTTGGACTTATCTTCTATTTGCTTGTTGATCATTGGTGCTGTACTCAAGCCATCATTACTGTTGTACTTGTCATCAATGACAAGCTTACGCTGCCTGTAAAACATACCACACATCCTTTGCACTATCTCTTCTGATCTTATCGAGGTTTCTCTACAGCTTCTTCCCAAAATACTTTTGGTGCCCGTCTGTTACATTCTTCCTGTATTCATGCCATCTTCATTGTTGCAATTGCCATCAATGACAAGCATATGCTACCTGTTAAACATTTCCAACATAGGCACCTACTCATGCCACCCTCGAGAATAACATATACATCTTGGGAAATCCTTCTATACAAGGAGAGAAAACCCAACAACCTTCTTATAGAGAATATCCTTGCCAAGACAAAACAACCAAGAACAAGCTCTATCCACTAGAGAAAATCAACAAGAAAGAATCCAACAACATAGATGCAGCACACCCTAGCCAAAGCACTAGGATGTCTAGCCTCCACTAACACACCACCAAGAGATAACCAACTATGCAGTTGCAACTCACTCTAGCCAGAGCGCTAGAGTGGTTGGCCTCCACCAACACATCACCAAGACCAAAAGAGATAGACCCTCCATATGCGCCCTTCTTCCTTTTGTAGTTGCATATGTAGTTGCAACTCTCTACACCAAACTTGTGCTATAGATGAGTGAGAGAGTGTGCCAAATGAGGAAGGCGTCACTCTTATTTATACTAATCCATCCAATGACTTTTATGGCAGGGCTGACTTGACTTTCTGAAAAATATATTTTTTGTTTATCTTTTTCTGGAGCTGACTTTACTTCTGGAGCAATATAATTATTCTTTATTATTTTATGTGAGCCCGAATTATCTTCTGGGATCTTCTTTGAATTCAAATGGTATTCCTTTAATATCTTGGAAAATTTATCTATAAGAAAGGTTGTCCCAGAGGTGAATACCTCTCGTAGCTATTAGAAATATCAACACTCCCTCCTAGCTAGGGAGGTATTCTCCATGATGTTTTTCGTCTGGTTCTCATAGCCTCGCAGGTTATGCCATGGTCCTTTGACCATGCCATGGTTACGCAGACCATGCTATTGGTAGCATCATCACGTCACACATGGCTACACCCAATGTTGACCTTTTTTAGGGCGTCATCACCACTAGAATACACTAGGACCTACTCGTCTGTAGTGTGGCACTAGGACCTACTCACTCGCAGTGCATCGTCAATGACCTACACGCCCATGACGTGTCCACTTGGTATACTCCCAAGGGATGTGTCCACATGGTCTACTCCCAAGGGACATTGGGCACCAACCCATTACAACTTATCAGTCCATCGATAAGTGTCATACTCAACTCATTCCATCGAGAAGTATCGTCACATAAGAATGTCTTACGAAGCTGCAACCATCAATACTCCCTCTCAACGAGGAAGGCATTCTCCAAGAATATCTTTATTGTTCTTGGTATTCTTTTGTCATAGAAAATTTTCTCCATGAGCCTCATTAGCTATATCGATGATCCATCTCCACAACCTTGTGTCTAGCACCTCGGTCGTTCTTGTCCCATGACAAGAATTATGACCACATCGAAGCCACATTCACCTCATAGTTGATCCTGGAATGTCCACATTCCCACATGATCATGAGAATCTTTAGAATGATCAAGATCAGTCTGGAATGTACATATTTCCATAGGATCACTATGTGAATGCATTTATCTCGATGCTATCGAGCACTTGGAATTTCACCTCAAGCACCTCGAGTCTTCAGTCCGTCGAAGACTACATCGGGGCACATCTACTTTGGATGTAGATATTCCCTATCTCCCCTAATCTCTAGCCTAGTACTGGGAGAAGGGTCGGCATGATGTTTATCGGGGCCACTCACCTCACCGTGAGTGTTATGCCTGATGCAATTCACACACATTGAATGAGTCCTCAATCCATCAAGAACTGTGTAGCTTCAATCCATCGAAGACTACGTCGGGCTTCGAGTCTTCGGTCCATCGAAGACTATACCAAGGTCCCAAGATTTCCGTCCATCGAAGAATACCTTGGGATCATTCCCACATGGTCAATTCCGTCTAACCAATCTTGCAATTTTTACATGATATCCTCCTGGAGAACTAGCAACAACTCAAATCTTCAGTCCGTCGAAGATTACATCTGGGCAAATTCCCACATGATCAAGTTCATCGAATCAATCTTGGAATATCGACACAATGTTGCAATCATTAACACTCCCCTAGGGAAACTTTTTCATTCCTTCCAAGCTTGTTCCAGATAGAGGCTTAGTGCAAATGTCAGTTGTTTGTTCATCTCTGGATAAGTGTTGAAGCCTCACTGCTCGGAAAAGATCCCTTGACATTTGTGCTAAGAGAAGAACCTCTGCAAATTCCATCATAATCAATACAAAGCTTTGGAAGACTCATCACCATATTCCCCAAAGCAGGAAGAGCTCTATAATGAAAATGAGAAATTCTCCTACGCCATGACTCACTCAGGCTAATAGAATCATGCACCAGGAACTGGTCAAACTATCAATCTGTAAAAACTCCTTGTCTAGTATGATTGCTTCATGTCTAAAATTAGAGACTATATAATAATTTGCCTTCTGCAACCATTACTATATCTCCCTCTTAGATCTATCACTAGTGATATGCCTCTGAGGTAACCTGCCTGAAGCAAGAAAACAAGAACAACAATATTTCCATGGAAACCTGAATGGAATTTAACAATATAACCTCTCTGAAACAGACAACAAAACAAGAATATCTCCTAGAGGGAAGATAAACAAATGCATCTCTAATATTAAGTGGTTAGCATAATGATCATAACTCCAATAGATAAAAAAAAAAAAAAAGATTGCAATGGTGCCTGTTATTACATAGTTTGTAGACACAAGAAAGGCTGAGGAGTAGTAGGTCAAACTGGCAAAACAGGAACCTTCCCCACCCAATGTCACCACAATGGGGAGGTTATTTCTATTTAGGGAGGCTAGGCCCAAGGGAGATGTCCCCGGTAACCTGGGGTTTTGAAAGGGCAAAGGCTAACAGCACAAAGACGAAGTTCCCCTTCACAGATTACTGCCAATCAGATAGTCCCGGCTAAACAACCAATAATAGAGTATAACCAAAGAAAATAAGAGCACCTGCTTGAGACAACACAAGAAGGAAACTAATACGTGCAATCTTGGTTAATACCTCATATAAATTAGTGACTATATTATATTCAATATGAGCAATTTGAAAGAAAATGTTGACGAAGTCAATGTTTACAAGATAGCAATGGCATTAATATCACTTCATCAATAAATACTTTAATGAAACGACATTCAATATAACAAATAACTTCTTAACTCAATTAATGCCTTCAACTACCATTCAATTACTCAAAAGTCAAAATGTTGCTGCAATAAAGATGAAATATTCAATGATGACATCAACAACTTAGGGTTAGTAAGTTAGTCTAGCCTAGGGTTAGTGTAGTTAGGGTTTCAATTTCAAAAGGTTTTGAGAATGTTTGGATCCAATTCCACTTCAACGCTGGAGGTCTTAGATCAGTTCATTAGGGTTACTGGAGTCATAGGTGAAGAATGCAAAAGTTGAAGGAGATGAGATTTTAAAGGACTAGAGGGATAAGTTTTGAAGTGCTACTAAAGCAGGGCTCCAAAATCATAACCCTAGGGGAGAGAGGCTCACTCTAGTGTTGCTAAAGCAAGGCCTCGTTCTCTCTCCTCCTTCCCGGCAAACAGCTAGCTCAAATGAAAAGCAAAGTCAAGACAAGAGGGTTTAAAGAGGGAGAGTGTTGTTAAGGCAAGGCCCTTTCATCAAACCCTAAAAGAAAATGGCCCTAGGTGTAGATAACCTAGGCCCGGGACGTCCTCTTCCTCTTGAAGTCAAAAGGTACGGCTAACTTAAGGGAAGAAGAAAAACGAGTGTAGCTATGGCTAGGCTCTCTTCTTCTTCTTCAATCGCTAAATTTTTTTCTATCAGGGGACATGAGACAATGACCTACTTGTGTGGTTGTCCCCTAGGGTTTTGTTTCAAAAATATTTATAAATAGATGCAATAAATTAAACTACAACCATTCAATCAAGAAGTTTTGCAGAAAAATACTTACAAATCATCAAGAAAATAATCATGCAAACCCTAGTTGTAACACCTTCCTTCAAGAAAAACACCATAGAATGCCAAAAATCTCTTCCTTCAACAAGTGCGCCTTCCTCAAATCATCCAATAACCCAAATGGGGCGCAAATTTCAGACCTCACCAAGTGGTGAGTGAAAGATGATGATAAAATGAGAGTCAAAACCCTCAATATATAGTGTATCAATGACCTAATTTTAGTTTTTAGGTCATAAAAAGGTCGACAAGGCCATAATGTCAAAATCATACTGTTTTTACATTAAATTGTCAAATTAAAACCCTAATTGAGCTATAAAGAGAGTAAAATCCCCTTCAAGGGAGGTGATAGCCCCTTCTAGGGAAAATGATGCATTCAGGAGCAAAACGTTAGCCCCCCAGGGACCTCTCCAACATGCCACACATTCCACTACTGCCCAGTCTGCCTCCAAAAACATCCATACAATTGGATGACGTCATGGTGAATATGGAGAAGTCCCAAGCCTTCCAAGGTTGGCGTTCCACTGAAAATGGATCATTCCCCCTAGGTCTAGTCCTGCCAGAGTGTCTCTGGTGGAACGTCGTCTTCCTCTTCGGTGCAAAAGCCCTGATCCATATCCATCATGTCTCTACCCCCTAATGGGGTCTCAACATCCATCTGGTGGCCTCTTCAACCCCATGGAGGTCTGAATTGGTCATCTCCCCATGTGTACCGGTCCATATGGTATTTGTCCATCGGGCATGGTCCTGCACATCAAAAGTTACGCCCTCGATGGGCTCATCAGTCACCGGGATCATAGAAATGTTAATCACATCTCATCATCAATATTATTAAACATATGCATAAAACCCTAATACATCAGTCAATAGCTCAAAGACATTACAAAAACCTGCAATACAAGATTGGAAAAAAAGACAAAACGTCCTATTGGGCTAGTGTCCACAAGAAAAGGAAAGTTTCCAAGAAGATTTCATCCAAGCCATGTAAGTGAGGTGATGTGGCCAGGGGATGTCTAGACATGTGGGTGCAGTGTGGGCCAAGGATGCATAATGTTATATGTGGGTGCCTTTGTAGAAGGCCAGTTGTGCCTGTCATGGATGGATTTTTTCCAAGCTCGTTCTTGCCTTTATTCATTTTCTTGTTTTATTCTTTTATTTTCTTTTTCTTCCTCTTTTTCTTTTTTATTCAAGGGCTAACCAGAGGACACTGCCTTGGCATGGAGACCAAAGCTGACAATGTTACCCACAAGTACTTTCACAGAGATGAGAAGGTTGGCTCGTGATGAGACCCCCTTTCCCTTGGCCATGCAACCAAAGGTCACTTCCCTGGCGTGGTAACCAGATGGTGGCAATGTCATACTGTTAGGTACCCATGGAACTAATAGGTTGGCTCGTGATGAGACCCTCTATCCTCTTACTAGGTCTTGTTTTGTTATTTTCCAGGTCCCTCTTGTTTCTTGTTGATAAGATTTTTATTGCCTTCTCGGGGATCCCTGGGCGAAGCATCTCGAGGTTTTATTTCTAGTCATTTGTCTTTTACCAACTGCTTTTACCTTCTGGGCCTTTAGCCCCTTCTTCCCACAAGATAAGATACAACCCTGCAAATAGGTCAACCCAATGCCCGGACAAGGGGAATGGGATAAATGAGCGGAAGATAAGATGAAACAGTGGTGATATGATGAGAGCGGATGATGGCTTTTCAGAAATTCCCCAATGGCAAACCAAAACCTATGGGCACAGGCCTGCCAGGGCACCCTGTCAATTCCCCCAAGCATGGTCAAGTGGGAAAATGTAAGATCCAAGCAGTTGTTAGAGATAAAAGGAATCAGATACATATATTTAAAGGTTTTAATGATCAAACGTGACACATACCATGATACCTGGACCAATTACCTCATGGAGCAAGAACCTTTTCTTATACAAGACCAAGATGATGGTGATGGATGGTGTTGTTGCTGACAAGATAAAGCTGATGGAAGAAGAAAAGGAATGACCCTCCAATGCCATGCTTAGGTCAATCCTGCCCTTGGTACTCCATGTATAGGACCTGTGGGCCTCGAGACATGATCTCCTAGTTATCCTTAAAAAGTGGGAATAACATCTGGCTCCAACTCAAGGACATGTGCTCACCGTAGAGCGCATGAGAAACTCAGCGTCTCTGGCATAACCTGTAGACCTATTCAATCGTGATAGGAGTATCAGTAACAAAATTGGGGCGGTAATGCCACCCCAGCATACATATGGATATCTATATATACTAAACTAAAACAATCAATATGTGAATATAAAGCAAAGTATCTACCTTTACTTACCTGTCGGTTGGATGTTCGATGTAGTCAAACGACCAGTGTAGCCAATCCAGCAATGTCCCACGATACCTGCCTTTGTGCTTCATCATAAACCAAAATAGTGATAAATCAAGCGCAAAAATGTCATGAGTTAGAATATATATCATATAATCGGAAATCTCAAAGTCTAACTCGTGGAGGAGGGTGGGAGGGATAAAATCCTGCCAAGTCCATCTCTGAGGAAAGTACTCAATCCACTTCAAGAAAGGGTCATGAAAAATGCAAGGTTCAGAAAACCGACTCAAAGGGCTTGCCAACTGGCTACCTAGGACATCCTCACGCTCTAACGTCAAGGAAGGGATCGACAAAGATCTAGCAGACGACTGGCAAGCTATCAAGGGAAAGTTGAAAAACTGGGATAACTGACTCAAACTTGCAGTACCCAACCAACCCTTGGAGTCTAGAGTTTTCCTAAGAGGAAACTCAACATTACAAATATACTTCCCAACTACACCTTAATGGAAAATCACGGTAAAGTAATAACAGGTAGTTGGAGAAAAAGGTCATGTGAATCCTTCTTTAGGCAAACAATGTTTTTACTCCTATCAAAATCTGAGCGTAGTGGCGGTTGATAGTCATCTTCATAGGGTAAATCTAAGTGCTCAAAGGAGTACTCATCAAAGGCCTCAAGGTAAGACCGAAAATCATCAAGCAAACACTGCACTCGATCAACCTTGGGTGTTTGTGGAGAGCCAGTAAAAATCTCATCTCCCCGTTGCCACTGGTCAAGAGCTTGTTGTGATAGATGCAAAGACAACACTCAGAGCTGACTCTTTATGTCATAGATGGGATCCATATCATAACTAACTGCAACCCACCTACGTCTCCCAACATGTATGAACTCGTCAAAATCAGCTATGTCAGTATCAATATTATAACATGGAGGAGTCAAAACATCCAATACTTCTCTACTCTCTGTGTCATAAGGTAAAGAATCATTGAAAACTTGGAAGGGGGAATAATTTACTTTGCTTAATCCTTCCTATGCAAGAGCTTCAATTATTTGGATAGCTTCATCAAGTGGAATATCTGCCTCTACATCTTCAGTCTTGAGATATAGGGGGTCTAGCTTGTCCAAGGGTTCCATTTCTTCTTCACTCTCTGAGTCATAGAACAAGGTATCATCAAAAAATTGGAAAGGAAAATGACTTACATCATTCTCCTCATCTCATGTAGGAGGGACAGGAAATTGGAGAGCTTCATCAGACTGAGGAGCGGTTACTGGAGCTTCATCCTCATAATTCACGTCTTCAATTATATCTTTGTTGCATTCTATTGGATTATGGGAGAGGTCTTGCTCCTCTTCAAGGGGTTGATAATGGTCTGCATAAACCTCGTCTTTTATATCAGACGATTCTTGGTATTGATCATGATATGCTTTCCTGAGATCTTCTACAATATCAGTGGTGAATCCTTTGTGGTCTAAGGCTACCATGAGGTTTTGAAGGACATCTTCATACGTTTGGAAATGTGGCTTAGTAAGGACTATAAACCTACTGATGAGGTGTATGAAAGATGATATATCCCTATCCTTACAACAACTCTTAAAACGATCTTGTAAGTAGGATGGCAGAGTGAGTAAGAACAATTTTATAAGAGCATCCTCTCCTCCCAACTTTATCTCACTCAAATACACCAAAAAATTGACGATGTGAGGAGTTGCGAGGCCCAAAAATGTTGGAGAGTTGTTTAGCCATTTTGTATCAAAGTGATTTGGGTATCCTTGAAAAATTCTGAAATCAATACTCGGATACATTTGTTCCCAGTGTGCCATGATCCCATAACTTGGAAATATCACAGAAAGTAAGGTGGCACCCTGAGAAATATTAGTGGAGTCGCCAGATAATTTGCTTGAAACTATCAAAGGATCAGGGAAAACGCCCTAGTGGAGTCGCCAGGTAAGCTTGTAAAATAAGGCTCTGAGGCAAGTCTTACCGAAAAGGTTTGTCGTTTTGAGGAGAAATGACTCCATGTTCCCTGACAACGACGCCAAAATGTTATCACATTGTTTGTAGACACAAGAAAGGCTAAGGAGTAGTAGGTCAAACTGGTGAAACAGGAACCTTCCCCACCCAATGTCACCAAAATGGGGAGGCTCTTTCTATTTAGGGAGGCTAGGCCCAGGGGAGACGTCCCCGGTAACCTGGGGTTTTGAAAGGGCAAAGTCTAACAGCACAAAGACAAAGTTCCCCTTCACATATTACCGCCAATCAGATAGTCCTGGATAAACAACCAATAATAAAGTATAACCAAAGAAAAGAAGAGAACCTGCTTGAGACAACACAACAAGGAAACTAATATGTGCAATCTTGGTTAATACCTCATATAAATTAGTGACTATCTTATATTCAATATGAGCAATTTGAAAGTAAATGTTGACGAAGTCAATGTTTACAAGATAGCAATGGAATTAATATCACTTCATCAATAAATACTTGAACGAAACGACATTCAATATAACAAATAACTTCTTAACTCAATCAATGCCTTCAACTAACTTTCAATTACTCAAAAGTCAAAACGTTGCTGCAATAAAGATGAAATATTCAATGATGACATCAACAACTTAGGGTTAGTAAGTTAGTCTAGGCTAGGGTTAGTGTAGTTAGGGTTTCAATTTCAAAAGGTTTTAAGAGTGTTTGGATCCAATTCTACTTCAATGCAGGGGGTCTTAGATCAATGCCTTAGGGTTAATGGAGTCATAGGTGAAGAACGCAAAAGTTGAAGGAGATGAGATTTTAAAAGACTAGAGGGATAAGTTTTGAAGTGCTTCTAAAGCAGGGCTCCAAAATCATAACCCTAGGGGAGAGAGGCCCACTCTAGTGTTGCTAAAGCAAGGCCTCGTGCTCTCTCCTCCTTCCCGGCAGACAGCTAGCTCAAATGAAAAGCAAAGTCAAGACAAGAGGGTTTAAAGAGGGAGAGTGTTGCTAAGGCAAGGCTCTTTCATCAAGCCCTAAAATAAAATGGCCCTGTACGTATATAACCTAGGCCTGGGACGTCCTCTTCCTCTTGAAGTCAAAAGGTATGACTAGCTTAAGGGAAGAGGAAAAAGGAGTGTAACTATGGTTAGGCTCTCTTCTTCTTCTTCAATGGCTAAAAGTTTTTCTATCAGGGGACATGAGACAACAACCCACTTGTGTGTTTGTCCCCTAGGGTTTTGATTCAGCAATATTTATAAATAGATGCAAGAAATTAAACTACAACCATTCAATCAAGAAGTTTTGTAGAAAAATACTTACAAATCATCAAGAAAATAATCATGCAAACCCTAGTTGTAACACCTTCCTTCAAGAAAAACACCATAGACTGCCAAAAATCTCTTCTTTCAACAAGTGTGCCTTCCTCAAATTAGCCAATAACCCAAATGGAGCGCAAATTTCAGATCTCACCAAGTGGTGAGTGAAAGATGATGATAAAATGAGAGTCAAAACCCTCAATATATAGTGTATCAATGACCTAATTTTACTTTTTAGATCATAAAAGGCCGACAAGGCCATAATGTCAAAATCATATTGTTTTTACATTAAATTGTCAAATTAAAACCCTAATTGAGCTACAAAGAGAGTAAAATCCCCTTCAAGGGAGGCGATAGCCCCTTCTAGGGAAAATGAGGCATCCAGGAGCAAAACGTTAGCCCCCCAGGGGCCTCTCCAACATGCCACACGTGCCACTGCTGCCCAGTCTGCCTCCAAAAACATCCATGCAGTTGGATGATGCCATGGTGAAGATGGAGATGTCACAAGCCTTCCAAGGCCGGCGTTCCACTGAAAAGGGGTCATTCCTCCCAGGTCTAGTCCTGTCGGAGTGTCTCTGGTGGAAAGTCCTCTTCCTCTTCGGTGAAAAATCCCTGATCCATATCCATCTTGTCTCTACCCCCTAATGGGGTTTCAACATCCATCTGGTGGGCTCTTCAACCCCATGGAGGTCTGAACTGGTTATCTCCCCATGTGTACCGGTCCATATGGTATTTGTCCATCGGGCATGGTCCTGCACATCAAAAGTTACGCCCTCGATGGGCTCATCAGTCACCGGGATCATAGAAATGTTAATCACATCTCATCATCAATATTATTAAACATATGCATAAAACCCTAATACATCAGTCAATAGCTCAAAGACATTACAAAAACCTGCAATACAAGATTGGAGAAAAAGACAAAACGTCCTATTGGGCTAGTGTCCACAAGAAAAGGAAAGTTTCTAGGAAGATTTCATCCAAGCCATGTAAGTGAGGTGATGTGGCTAGGGGATGTCCAGACATGTGGGTGCAGTGTGGGCCAAGGATGCATAATGTTATCTGTGGGTGCCTTTGTAGAAGATGAGTTGTACCTGTCATGGATGCATTTTTTCCAAGCCCGTTCTTGCCTTTAGTCCTTTTCTTGGTTTATTTTTTTATTTTCTTTTTCTTCCTCTTTTTCTTTTTTATTCAAGGGCTAACCAGAGGACACTACCTTGGCATGGTGACCAGAGCTGACAGTGATACCCACAAGTACTTTAACAGAGATGAGAAGGTTGGCTCGTGATGAGACCCCCTTTCCCTTGGCCTTGCAACCAAAGGTCACTGCCCTGGCGTGGTAAACAGATGGTGGCAATGTCATACTGTTAGGTACCCATGGACCTAATAGGTTAGCTCATGATGAGACCCCCTATCCTCTGACTAGGTCTTGTTTTTTTATTTTCCGGGTCCCTCTTGTTTCTTGCTGAGAGGCTTTTTACTGCCTTCTCGGGGATCCCTGGGCGAAGCATCTCGAGGTTTTATTTCTAGGCTTTTGTCTTTTACCAACTTCTTTTACCTTCTGGGCCTTTATCCCCTTCTTCCCACGAGATAAGATGCAACCCTGCAAATAGGTCAACCCAATGCTCGGACAACAGGAATGGGATAAATGAGCGGGAGATAAGATGAAACAATGATGTTATGATTGGAGCGGACGATGGCTTTTCAGAAATTCCCTAGTGGCAAACCAAAACCTATGGGCACAGGCTTGCTAGGGCACCTTGTCAATTCCCCCAAGCATGGTCAAGTGGGGAAATGTAAGATCCAAGCATTTGTTTAGATAAAAGGAATCAGATACATATATTTAAAGGTTTTAATGATCAAACGTGACACATACCATGATACCTAGACCAATTACCTCATGGAGCAAGAACCTTTCCTTATACAAGACCAAGCCGATGGTGATGGGTGTTGTTGTTGCTGAAAAGCTGATGGAAGAAGAAAAGGATGGGCCCTTCAGGGCCATGCTTAGGTCAATCCTACTCTCGGTACTCCATGTCTAGGACCTATGGGCCTCAAGACATGATCTCCTAGTTATCCCTAAAAAGTGGGGATAACATCTGGCTCCAACTCGAGGACATGTGCTCACCGTAGAGCACATGAGAACCTCAACATCTCTGGCATAACCTGCAGACCTGTTCAATCTTGATAGGAGTATTAGTGACAAAATTGGGGCGGTAATGCCACCCCAACATACATATGGATATATATATATACTAAAGTAAAACAATCAAATATGCGAATATAAAGCAAAGTACCTACCTTTACTTACCTATCGGCTGGATGTTCGATGTAATCAAATGACCAGTGTAGCCAATCCAACAATGTCCCACGATACCTTCCTTTGTGCTTCATCATAAACCAAAATAGTGATAAATCAAGCACAAAAATGTCATGAGTTAGAATATATATCATATCATCAGAAATCTCAAAGTCTAACTCATGGAGGCGGGTGGGAGGGATAAAATCATGCCAAGTCCATCTCTGAGGAAAGTACTCAATCCACTTCAAGAAAGGGTCATGAAAAATGCAAGGTTTAGAAAACTGACTCAAAGGGCCTGCCAACTGGCTACCTAGGACATCTGCACGCTCTGAAGTCAAGGAAGGGATTGACAAAGATCTAGCAGATGATTGGCAAGCTATCAATGGAAAGTTGAAAAACTGGGATAATTGACTCAAACTTGCAGTACCCAACCAACCCTTGGAGTCTAGGGTTTTCCTAAGAGGAAACTCAACATTAAAAATATACTTCCCAACTACACCTTTAATGGAAAAGCACGGTAAAGTAATAATAGGTAGTTGGAGAAAAAGGTCATGCGAATCCTTCTTTAGGCAAACAATGTTTTTACTCCTATCAAAATCCGAGCATAGTTGTGGTTGATATCCATCTTCATAGGGTAAATCTAAGTGCTTGTAGGAGTACTCATCAAAGACCTCAAAGTAAGACCGAAAATCATTAGGGAAATACTGCACTCGGTCAACCTTGGGATTTTGTGGAGAGCCAGTAAAAATCTCATCTCCCCGTTGCCACTGGTCAAGAGCTTGCTGTGATAATTGCAAAGGAAACACTCGGAGATGACTCTTTATGTCATAGATGGGATCCATATCATAACTAATTGCATCCCACCTACGTCTCCCAACATGTATGAACTCGTCAAAATCAGCTATGTCAGTATCAATATCATAACATGGAGGAGTCAAAACATCCAATACTTCTCTACTCTCTGTGTCATAAGGTAAAGAATCATTGAAAACTTGGAAGGGGGAATAATTTACCTTGCTTAATCCTTCCTATGCAAGAGCTTCAAGTATTTGGATAGCTTCATCAAGTGGAAGATCTGCCTCTACATCTTCAGTCTTGAGATATAGGGGGTCTAGCTTGTCCAAGGGTTCCATTTCTTCTTCATTCTCTGAGTCATAGAACAAGGTATCATCAAAAAACTGGAAAGGAAAATGACTTACCTCATTCTCCTCATCTCATGCAGGAGGGATAGGATCTTGGAGAGCTTCATCAGACTGAGGAGCGGTTACTGGAGCTTCATCCTCATAATTCACGTCTTTAGTTATATCTTTGTTTCATTCTATTGGATTATGGGAGAGGTCTTGCTCCTCTTCAAGGGGTTGATAATGGTCTTCATAAAACTTGTCTTTTATATCAGAGGATTCTTGGTATGGATCATGATATGATTTCCTGAGATCTTCTACAGTCTCAGTGGTAAATCCTTTGTGGTCTAAGGCTACCATGAGGTTTTGAAGGACATCTTCATACGTTTGGCAATG
The DNA here is from genome assembly GCA_032191745.1 of Picea mariana. Lineage (NCBI taxonomy): Eukaryota > Viridiplantae > Streptophyta > Pinopsida > Pinales > Pinaceae > Picea > Picea mariana. The sequence goes on from JASDQU010101808.1 coordinate 398,156, forward strand.
TGGCTTAGTAAGGCCTATAAACCTACTGATGAGGTGTATGAAAGATGATATACCCATGTCCTTGCAACAACTCTTAAAACGATCTTGTAAGTAGGATGGCAGAGTGAGTAAGAACAATTTTATAAGAGCATCCTCTCCTCCGAACTTTATCTCGCTCAAATACTCCATAAAATTTACGATGTGAGGAGTTGGGAGGCCCAAAAATGGTTGAGAGTTGTTTAGCCATTTTGTATCAAATTGATTTGGGTATCCTTGAAAAAATCTGAAATCAATACTCGGATACATTTGTTCCCAGTGCGCCATGATCCCATAACTTGGAAATATCACAGAATGTAAGGTGGCACCCTGAGAAATATTAGTGGAGTCGCCAGATAATTTTCCTAAAACTATCAAAGGATAAGGGAAAACACCCTAGTGGAGTCGCCAGGTTAGCTTGTAAGATAAGACTCTGAGGCAATGCTTACCGAAAAGGTTTGTCGTTTTGAGGAGAATTGACATGGTGTTCCCCGGCAACGGCGCAAAAATGTTATCGCACAGTTTGTAAACAAAAGAAAGGCTAAGGAGTAGTAGGTCAAACTGGAAAAACATGAACCTTCCCCACCCAATGTCACCACAATGGGGAGGTTCTTTCTATTTAGGGAGGCTAGGCCCAGGGGAGACGTCCCCGGTAACCTGGGGTTTTGAAAGGACAAAGGCTAACAACACAAAGACGAAGTTCCCCTTCATAGATTACCGCCAATCAGATACTCCCTGCTAAACATCCAATAATAGAGTATAACCAAAGAAAATAAGAGCACCTGTTTGAGACAACACAAAAAGGAAACTAATATGTGCAATCTTGGTTAATACCTCATATAAATTAGTGACTATCTTATATGCAATATGAGCAATTTGAAAGTAATGTTGACAAAGTCAATGTTTACAAGATAGCAATGACCTTAATATCAGTTCATCAATAAATACTTGAATCCAACGACATTCAATATAACAAATAACTTCTTAACTCAATCAATGCCTTCAACTACCATTCAATTACTCAAAAGTCAAAACGTTGCTGCAATAAAGATGAAATATTCAATGATGACATCAGCAACTTAGGGTTAGTAAGTTAGTCTAGGCTAGGATTAGTGTAGTTAGGGTTTCAATTTCAAAAGGTTTTGAGAGTGTTTGGATCCAATTCTACTTCAACGCAGGAGGTCTTAGATCAATGCCTTAGGGTTAATGGAGTCATAGGTGAAGAACGCAAAAGTTGAAGGAGATGAGATTTTAAAAGACTAGAGGGATAAGTTTTGAAGTGCTTCTAAAGCAGGGCTCCAAAATCATAACCCTAGGGGAGAGAGGCCCACTCTGGTGTTGCTAAAGCAAGGCCTCGTGATCTCTCCTCCTTCCCTGCAGACAGCTAGCTCAAATAAAAAGCAAAGTCAAGACAAGAGGGTTTAAAGAGGGAGAGTGTTGCTAAGGCAAGGCTCTTTCATCAAACCCTAAAATAAAATGGCCCTGTGCGTATATAACCTAGGCCTGGGACGTCCTCTTCCTCTTGAAGTCAAAAGGTATGACTAGCTTAAGGGAAGAGGAAAAAGGAGTGTAACTATGGTTAGGCTCTCTTCTTCTTCCTCAATGGCTAAAAGTTTTTCTATCAGGGGACATGAGACAACAACCCACTTGTGTGTTTGTCCCCTAGGGTTTTGATTCAGCAATATTTATAAATAGATGCAAGAAATTAAACTACAACCATTCAATCAATAAGTTTTGTAGAAAAATACTTACAAATCATCAAGAAAATAATCATGCAAACCCTATTTGTAACACCTTCCTTCAAGAAAAACACCATAGACTGCCAAAAATCTCTTCCTTCAACAAGTGTGCCTTCCTCAAATTAGCCAATAACCCAAATGGAGCGCACATTTCAGATCTCACCAAGTGGTGAGTGAAAGATGATGATAAAATGAGAGTCAAAACCCTCAATATATAGTGTATCAATTACCTAATTTTACTTTTTAGATCATAAAAGGCCGACAAGGCCATAATGTCAAAATCATATTTTTTTTACATTAAATTGTCAAATTAAAACCCTAATTGAGCTACAAAGAGAGTAAAATCCCCTTCAAGGGAGGCGATAGCCCCTTCTAGGGAAAATGAGGCATCTAGGAGCAAAACGTTAGCCCCCCAGGGGCCTCTCCAACATGCCCCACGTGCCACTACTGCCCAGTCTGCCTCCAAAAACATCCATTCAGTTGGCTGACGTCATGGTGAATATGGAGACGTCCCAAGCCTTCCAAGGCTGGTGTTCCATTGAAAATGGGTCACTCCCCCCAGGTCTAGTCCTGTCGGAGTGTCTCTAGTGGAACGTCCTCTTCCTCTTCGGTGCAAAAGCCCTGTTCCATCTCCATCCTTTCTCTACCCCATGATGGGGTCTCATCATCCATATGGTGGGCTCTTCAACCCCATGGAGGTCCAAACTAGTCATCTCCCCATGTGTACCATTCCAAATGGTACCTGTCCGTTGGGCATGGTCCTGCACATCAAAAGCTATGCCCTCCATGGGCTCATCAGTCACCGAGATCATAGCAATCTTAATCGATTCTCATCATCAATATTATTAAACATATGCATAAAACCTTAATACATCAGTTAATAGCTCAAAGACATTACAAAAACCTACAATACAGGATTGGAGAAAAAGACAAAACGTCCTATTGGGCTAGTGTCCACAAGAAAAGGAAAGTTTCAAGGAAGACTTCATCCAAGCCATGTAAGTGAGGTGATGTGGCTAGGGGATGTCCAGACATGTGGGTGCAGTGTGGGCCAAGGATGCATAATGTTATCTGTGGGTGCCTTTGTAGAAGGCGAGATGTACCTGTCATGGATGAATTTTTTCCAAGCCCATTCTTGCCTTTATTCAATTTCTTGCTTTATTATTTTATTTGCTTTCTCTTCTTCTTTTTCTTTTTTATTCAAGGGCTAACCAGAGGACACTACCTTGGCATGGTGACTAGAGCTGACAGTGTCACCCACAAGTACTTTCACAGAGATGAGAAGGTTGGCTCATGATGAGACCCCCTTTACCTTGGCCACGCAACCGAAGGTCACTGCCCTGGAGTGGTAACTAGATGGTGGCAATGTCATATTGTTAGGTACCCATGGACCTAATAGGCTAGCTCGTGATGAGACCCCCTATCCTTTGACTAGGTCTTGTTTTGTTATTTTCTGAGTCCCTCTTGTTTCTTGTTGAGAGGCTTGTTACTGCCTTCTCGGGGATCCTTGGGTGAAGCATCTCGAGGTTTTATTTCTAGGCTTTTGTCTTTTACCAACTTATTTTACCTTCTGGGCCTTTAGCCCCTTCTTCCCACGAGATAAGATGCAACCCTACAAATAGGTCGACCCAATGCCCGGACAAGGGGAATGGGATAAATGAGCGAGAGATAAGATGAAACAGTGGTGCTATGATGGGAGTGGACGATGGATTTTCAGAAATTCCCCAGTGGCAAACCAAAACCTATGGGAACAGGCTTGCTAGGGCACCTTGTCAATTCCCCCAAGCATGGTCAAGTGGGGAAATGTAAGATCCAAGCATTTTTTAGAGATAAAAGGAATCAGATGCATATATTTAAAGGTTTTAATGATCAAACGTGACACATACCATGATACCTAGTCCAATTACCTCATGGAGCAAGAACCTTTTATAATACAAGACCAAGCCGATGGTGATGGATGTTGTTGTCACCTACAAGATAATGCTGATGGAAGAAGAAAAGGATGGGCCCTCCAGGGCCATGCTCAGGTCAATCTTGCTCTTGGTACTCCATGTCTAGGACCTGTGGGCCTCGAGACATGATCTCCTAGTTATCCCTAAAAAGCGATGATAACATCTGGCTCCAACTTGGGGACATGTGCTCACCGTAGAGCACATGAGAACCTCAGCATCTCTTGCATAACCTCCAGACCTGTTCAATCTTGATAGGAGTATCTGTAACAAAATTGGGGCAGTAATGCCACCCCAACATACATATGGATATATATATATATACTAAAGTAAAACAATCAATTTGCGAATATAAAGAAAAGTACCTACCTTTACTTACTTGTCGGCTGGATGTTCGATGTAGTCAAATGAACAGTGTAGCCAATCCAACAATGTCCCACGATACCTGCCTTTGTGTTTCATCATAAACCAAAATAGTGATAAATCAAGCGCAAAAATGTCGTGAGTTAGAATATATATCGTATCATTGGAAATCTCAAAGTCTAACTCATGGAGGTGAGTGGGAGGGATAAAATCCTGCCAAGTCCATCTCTGAGGAAAGTACTCATTCCACTTCAAGAAAGGGTCATGAAAAATGCAAGGTTCAGAAAAATGACTCAAAGGGCCTGCCAACTGGCTACCTAGGACATCCTCACGCTCTGAAGTCAAGGAAGGGATTGACAAAGATCTAGTAGACGACTGGCAAGCTATCAAGGGAAAGTTGAAAAACTGGGATAACTGACTCAAACTTGCAGTACCCAACCAACCCTTGGAGTCTAGGGTTTGCCTAAGAGGAAACTCAACATTAAAAATATACTTCCCAACTACACCTTTAATGGAAAAGCATGGTAAAGTAATAACAGGTAGTTGGAGAAAAAGTTCATGCGAATCCTTCTTTAGGCAAACAATGTTTTTACTCCTATCAAAATCCGAGCGTAGTGGAGGTTGATAGTCATCTTCATAGGGTAAATATAAGTGCTCGGAGGAGTACTCATCAAAGGCCTCAAGGTAAAACCGAAAATCATCAGGCAAATACTATACTCATTCAACCTTGGGTGTTTGTGGAGAGCCAGTAAAAATCTCATCTCCCTGTTGCCACTGGTCAAGAGCTTGTTGTGATAATTGCAAAGGAAACACTCGGAGATGACTCTTTATGTCATAGATGGGATCCATATTATAACTAACTGCATCCTACCTATGTCTCCCAACATGTATGAACTCGTCAAAATCAGCTATGTTAGTATCAATATCATAACATGGACGAGTCAAAACATCCAATATTTCTCTACTCTCTGTGTCATAAGGTAAAGAATCATTGAAAACTTGGAAGGGGGAATAATTTACCTTGATTAATCCTTCCTATGCAAGAGCTTCAAGTATTTGGATAGCTTCATCAAGTGGAAGATCTGCCTCTACATCTCCAGTCTTGAGATATAGGGGGTCTATCTTGTCCAAGGGTTCCATTTCTTCTTCACTCTCTGAGTCATAGAACAAGGTATCATCAAAAAACTAGAAAGGAAAATGATATACCTCATTCTCCTCATCTCGTGCAAGAGGGATAGGATCTTGGAGAGCTTCATCAGACTAAGGAGCGGTTACTGGAGATTCATCCTCACAATTCACGTCTTTAGTTATATCTTTGTTTCATTCTATTGGATTATGGGAGAGGTCTTGCTCCTCTTCAAGGGGTTGATAATGGTCTTCATAAACCTTGTCTTTTATATCATAGGATTCTTGGTATTGATCATGATATGCTTTCCTGAGATCTTTTACAATCTCAGTGGTGAATCCTTTGTGGTCTAAGGCTACCATGAGGTTTTGAAGGACATCTTCATACGTTTGGCAATGTGGCTTAGTAAGGTCTATAAACCTACTGATGAGGCGTATGAAAGATCATATACCCCTGTCCTTGGAACAACTCTTAAAATGATCTTGTAAGTAGGATGGCAGAGTGAATAAGAACAATTTTGTAAGATTTGGGTATCCTTGAAAAATTCTGAAATCAATACTCGGATAAAGTTGTTCCCAGTGTGCCATGATCCCATGACTTGGAAATATCACATAAAGTAAGGTGGCACCCTGAGAAATATTAGTGGAGTCACCAAATAACTTCCCTGAAACTATCAAAGGATAAGGGAAAACACCCTAGTGGAGTCGCCATGTAAGCTTGTAAGATAAGGCTCTGAGGCAAGGCTTACCGAAAAGGTTTGTCGTTTTGAGGAGAAGTGATTCAGTGTTCCCTGGCAACGGCGCAAAAATGTTATCTCACAGTTTGTAGACACAAGAAAGGCTAAGGAGTAGTAGGTCAAACTGGCGAAACAGGAACCTTCCCCACCCAATGTCACCACAATGGGGAGGTTCTTTCTATTTAGGGAGGCTAGGCCCAGGGGAGACGTCCCCGGTAACCTGGGGTTTTGAAAGGGCAAAGGCTAACAACACAAAGACGAAGTTCCCCTTCATAGATTACCGCCAATTAGATAGTCCCAGCTAAACAACCAATAATAGAGTATAACCAAAGAAAAGAAGAGCACCTGCTTGAGACAACACAAGAAGGAAACTAATACGTGCAATCTTGGTTAATACCTCATATAAATTAGTGACTATCTTATATTCAATATGAACAATTTGAAAGTAAATGTTGACGAAGTCAATGTTTACAAGATAGCAATGGCATTAATATCACTTCATCAATAAATACTTGAATGAAACGGCATTAAATATAACAAATAACTTCTTAACTCAATCAATGCCTTCAATTACCATTCAATTACTCAAAAGTCAAAACGTTGATGCAATAAAGATGAAATATTCAATGATGAAGTCAGCAACTTAGGCTTAGTAAGTTAGTCTAGGCTAGGATTGGTGTAGTTAGGGTTTCATTTTCAAAAGGTTTTGAGAGTATTTGGATCCAATTCTACTTCAACGCTGGAGGTCTTAGATCAGTGCCTTAGGGTTAATGGAGTCATAGGTGAAGAACACAAAAGTTGAAGGAGATGAGATTTTAAAGGACTAGAGGGATAAGTTTTGAAGTGTTGCTAATGCAGGGCTCCAAAATCATAACCCTAGGGGAGAGAGGCTCACTACGGTGTTAGTAAAGCAAGGCCTCGTGCTCTCTCCTCCTTCCCGACAAACAGCTAGGTCAAATGAAAATCAAAGTCAAGACAAGAGGGTTTAAAGAGGGAGAGTGTTGCTAAGGCAAGGCTCTTTCATCAAACCCTAAAAGAAAGCGGCCCTAGGTGTAGATAACCTAGGCCTGGTATGTCCTCTTCCTCTTGAAGTCAAAAGGTACGGATAGCTTAAGGGAAGAACAAAAAGGAGTGTAGCTATGGCTAGGCTCTCTTCTTCTTCTTCAATGGCTAAAAGTTTTTCTATTAGGGGACATGAGACAACGACCTACTTGTGTGTTTGTCCCCTAGGGTTTTGAATCAGCAATATTTATAAATAGATGCAAGAAATTAAACTACAACCATCCAATCAAGAAGTTTTGCAGAAAAATACTTACAAATCATCAAGAAAATAATCATGCAAACCCTAGTTGTAACACCTTCCTTCAAGAAAAACACCATAGAATGCCAAAAACCTCTTCCTTCAACAAGTGTGCCTTCCTCAAATCATCCAATAACCCAAATGGGGCACAAATTTCAGACCTCACTAAGTGGTGAGTGAAAGATGATGATAAAATGAGATTCAAAACCCTCAATATATAGTGTATCAATGACCTAATTTTACTTTTTAGGTCATAAAAAGGCCGACAAGTCCATAATGTCGAAATCATATTGTTTTTACATTAAATTTTCAAATTAAAACCCTAATTGAGCTACAAAGAGAGTAAAATCCCCTTCCCGAGAGGCGCTAGCCCCTTCTAGGGAAAATGAGGCATCCAGGAGCAAAACGTTAGCCCCCTAGGGGCCTCTCCTGTTGGATTACTGAGAGGGGGGATGAATCAGTAATAGAGCAATGTAATCCCTTTTAACCATATAATCCAAGTACTATATCAACGAAGCATTATTATCCAATAACTGCAGATTAAATAAGCAATGAACAAATGAACAATCATACACATACACAGTACACCAGTGTTTCACGTGGAAACCCAAATTGGGAGAAAACCACGGAAGGCTTTTTCTTATATGTCTTGAAGAATTACATTCATTGGAAGCACCAACTTCCTTTGTTTTCCAGCTGCAATTGGAAGGAGGCTCCAACCCCCTAGTTTCTCAGGCTACAACCTGAGGGAAGCTCCAACTCCCCAAATCTCTGGCTACAACCAGAAGGAGGCTACAACCCCCAATG
>JASDQU010101808.1:409785-456880 GCA_032191745.1 Picea mariana
TGACGTTCTACATACCACCAGAAATGGCATGACATGTACTATCCATATAGAATAGTATTATCTAAAAATATATCATAACTCATACCGTTACCCATCAAACAAACTTGGGTCCATTACCTAAACCTGGGGTCTCCAACTTCTCATGGCCATAACTCTCTAACCGTGAGGAATTATGCGACATTCCACATACCACCGGAAATTAAATGACAAGAACTATCCATCTATGATATTTTCCCTAAAAAAATCACTTTCCTTCATCTCATTATTCCATAATTAAGCATGGGTTCTCTTACTCCACAAAGCGTCTTCCCGTGAGGGCTTTCACCATAAGGGGACCACTTTGGAGTTCATCCAGATTTACTTCTTATCAACCATGACAAAACAATAATGAGTCATATTTACATCAAACACTATTGGGTCCATTACCCAAAACTTTGTGCTACGGGTCTTTCTTCAAGGGTTGACATCAATGATAACCAACCTTAATCAACATCTCCAACATGCCACACGTGCCACTGCTACCTAGTCTGCCTCCAAAAGCATCCATACAACTGGATGATGTCATGGTGAAGATGGAGATGTCCCAAGCCTTCCAAGGCTGGTGTTCCACTGAAAAGGGGTCATTCCCCCCAGGTCTAGTCATGTCGGAGTGTCTCTAGTGGAACGTCCTCTTCCTCTTTGGTGCAAAAGTCCTGATCCATCTCCATCCTGTCTCTACCCCCTGATGGGGTCTTAGCATCCATTGGGCTCTTCAGCCCCATGGAGGTCCGAACTAGTCATCTCCCCATGTATACCAGTCCAAATGGTACCTGTCTGTCGGGCATGGTCCTGCACATCAAAAGCTACGCCCTCCATGGGCTCATCTTTCACTGGGATCATAGCAATGTTAATCACATCTCATCATCAATATTATTAAACATATGCATAAAACCCTAATACATTAGTCAATAACTCAAAGACATTACAAAAACCTGCAATACAAGATTGGAGAAAAAGACAAAACGTCCTATTGGGCTAGTGTCCACAAGAAAAGGAAAGTTTCCAGGAAGATTTCATCCAAACCATGTAAGTGAGGTGATGTGGCTAGGGGATGTCCAGGCATGTGGGTACAGTGTGGGCCAAGGATGCATAATTTTATCTATGGGTGCCTTTGTAGAAGGCAAGTTGTACCTATCATGGATGCATTTTTTCCAAGCCCGTTCTTTCCTTTATTCATTTTCTTGCTTTATTCTTTTATTTGTTTTTTCTTCTTCTTTTTCTTTTTTATTCAAGGGCTAACCAGAGGACACTACCTTGGCATGGTGACCAGAGCTGACAATGTTACCCACAAGTACTTTCATAGAGATGAGAAGGTTGGCTCGTGATGAGACCCCCTTTTCCATGGCCCTGGCGTGGTAACCAGATGGTGGCAATGTCATACTGTTAGGTACCCATGGACCTAATAGGTTGGCTCGTGATGAGACCCCCTAACCTCTGACTAGGTCTTGTTTTGTTATTTTCTGGGTCCCTCTTGTTTCTTGCTGAGAGGCTTTCTACTGCCTTCTTGGGGATCCCTGTGTGAAGCATCTCGAGGTTTTATTTCTAGGCTTTTGTCTTTTACCAACTGCTTTTACCTTCTGGGCCTTTAGCCCCTTCTTCCCATGAGATAAGATGCAACCTTGCAAATAGGTCAACCCAATGCCCGGACTAGGGGAATGGGATAAATGAGTGGGGGATAAGATGAAACAGTGGTGCTATGATGGGAGCGGACGATGGCTTTTCATAAATTCCCTAGTGGAAAACCAAAACCTATGGGCGCAGGCTTGCTAGGGCACCCTGTCAATTCCCCCAAGCATGGTCAAGTGGGAAAATGTAAGATCTAAGCAGTTATTAGAGATAAAAGGAATCAAATGCATATATTTAAAGGTTTTAATGATCAAACGTGACACATACCATGATACCTGGACCAATTACCTCATGGAGCAAGAACCTTTTCTGATACAAGACCAAGCCGATGGTGATAGATGTTGTTGCTACTAACAAGCTAAAGTTGATGGAAGAAGAAAAGGATGGTCCCTCCGGGGCCATGCTCAGGTCAATCCTACTCTCAGTACTCCATGTCTAGGACCTATGGACCTCTAGACATGATCTCCTAGTTATCCCTAAAAAGCGGGGATAACAGTGCCATAACAACTAGAGGAATATCAAAAAAATCAAACCTGGAAGGTGTGTTGTTCCTCTGAATGCACTGGATCTAAGATCCTCTGGATCTATGATTTGATGCTTGGAAAAAAGTCCCTTCTCTTGCAAAATACCCTCAAGATAATGATAGAATTTAACACATACAAGTACATACCTCAGAAATTGTAGCACCATCTGACAACAGCGGTAAGCAGCGACAAATCCTAAAACTTCAAGGTGCTCCAACTAGATTGACAAAATAAAACTGTGCAGCGACAAACTGCAGTGGCAAGGTAAATATCACGATCTTTCTTCCAGCGATTAGACTATTCTGAAGGACACCAAGCTTCGATACCATGTTGAATTTTCATTAATTACATTAACATTAAATTTACCATAGATATTTAAACTTATTTTGCATGTTTGTTTCTCCATAGGCGATGTTGCACCATCGCCACCCATCCATAGGAACCTACTCGTGCCACCCCTGATCATAACATATACATCCTAGGAAACCCTTCTACACAAGGGGAGAAAACCTAACAACCTTCTTATATAGAATATCATTTCCAAGACAAAATAACCAAGAACAAGCTCTATCCACTAGAGCAAACCAACAAGAAAGAATCCAGCAACATAGATGTAGCACACCCTAGCCAGAGCGCTAGGGTGTCTAGCCTCCACTAGCACACTACCAAGAGATAACCAACTATGGAGCTACAACTCGCTCTAGCCAAAGAACTAGAATGGTTGGCCTCCACCAACACATCACCAAGACCAAAGAGATAGACCCTCCATATGCGCCCTTCTTCCTTCTATAATTGTAGTTGCAACTCTCTCCACCAAACTTGCGCTATAGATGAGTGAGAGAATGTGAAAAATGAGGAAGGCATCACTCTTATTTATAATAATTTGCCCAGTGACTTTTCTGGCAGGGCTGACCTGACTTTCTAGAAAATGTATTTTATGTTTTTCTTTTTCTGGAGTTGACTTTACTTTTGGAGCAATATAATTATTATTTATTATTTTCTGTGAGGCAGACTTCTCTTCTGGGATCTTCTTTGACTTCCAATGGTATTCCTTTAACGTCTTGGCAACTTCATTTATAAGATATTTTATCCCGAAGGTGAATACCTCCTGTAGCTACTAGAAACATCAACAAACATATCATTCATAAAACATAGAAATGACTCATAACTTCATGTAAGATCATATGTAAGTTCAATGCTCATTTCTAGTTACCATACAAACATCATATGGATCAAAAATACATAAAATGTTTCATACACTTATTCGGATTGACTCATGCATTTTGAAATACCATCAGAGTCTACATTGTCTTCAGATGAATGATTGGATGAATATGTAGATGATCTATACTCTTCTCTATTGTCGATGAATGCACCATCTGAGTCTACATGCATGCCCAACATTTCATATGTCAAAATCCTTTTAGATCTATGACAAGGTTCAACAGACTCTCATCTTGCATTTATTTCTTGTGGCATCAACCTCTTGATAATCTTTGTTGTCCTGGAATGAAAAGTTCTTCTCTTTGTCAAATTGAAGTCTAAAACAAGTATGTCATCATCCTCTAATTTTAAGAGATTAGTGCGACGACGAGTTGTATTTTGACCCTTTATTTTTCTCTTTCTATTGACATGTTTCTCAACCACCACCTTTGGCTTGTACACACCATTGAATGGGTGTGTACCTGTTGCATACCAATGCACTTCAATTGCAATAACATCTTCATTTTATTTCTCAATTTTTATAACCTTTGCAATCCAGAATGGATAACCATGTGGATCTTTAGTCGCTAAGACTGCAATCAAGCTACCCTCCTTAATATCATGTATTGAACCCCTGTAAAGGTCTTCCATGGCTTCATGTTGTGCACGTGAACTTTGAGAACCAATACAAATTTATCTTTTCTTTGATTGTGTAAACTCAATAGCACCTTGAGATTCTTGTTGTTCAATAATGTTTATTTCTTCGGATTCATTTGGCATATTTTTTGGCTAATGAAATGGAGTCTTCAAAAATGTATCTTCATTTGTTGAGCTTGAAATTATGTCACTTTGACCCTTGAAAAAAGACTCCCACCAAACAGATTCAACAACATCAAAGTACTCATATGTATCTTTAATTGACTTTTTTATTTCTTCCAAGAATTGAGAATAATCAACATCTCAATTATGCCTCCGTGCATTATGGATTTCGGCAACTGATTGTAATAACAATAACTTTTATGCAAATATTGGATGCTCTGGAATGAACTTCAAAAATGTTAAACCTGATGAAGGCCCCCATTCTACAGTAGTTGAATATTGTTTTCCCCATATAAGTGTTTTTCCATCAATTTTTTTGAAACAAAATTGATGTTGGAAGTTAATGTTATTAAACTTCTCAATACATTTTTCTTCATGATGAGATCCCTGAATAAATCTTTCCATGTCAATATTTTCTTCTAATATATTAAAAACGGGCCCTGGAATGTATGTTTCCTTAATACATTCAATCAATGATGGTAGGATTCCAACATTTTTCCTCTTCAATATTGCTAAAAAATGATTGAACATTTTATCAATATGATCATGAGTGTGTCCAACAAGAAGGAAACCAACTTTCATCTTTTGAAATATTCACAGTTCAACAAGCATGTGTAGATATCCAAACACAATTTGATTTTTATTTTCACGACTAGTGTTGTCCAACTGCAGATAGAGAACTTGAGGAAGATTGTCAGACTAGTGAGTGAGCACATGATGAATTATGGTGATGGTCAGATTTGCATCATTATGAATATTTGGAGTTGTGAAGTAAATCCTTAGACATATTTTTCCATTGAAAACCATACAACCAACCAAGTGAAACTGAATGAAATTATCTTCCTGTAATTTTTTTGGTGTGCGGACAAAATGTGGTAGAATTGTTTTCTTCTGGTCCATGACATCATATACCTAAAGATGTTTTTGGAGCATCATAACACTTCTTTCGATGTTTGTATAAGTTTTTCCTTTCACTTGATTGTTGATTTTGATGTTCTTGAAGTGCTTTCACTATAGAATCTGCACATGACATAAAATGAAAATATTGATCATATGTTTTCATAGTTGATAACTATCCAATTAAAAAAAAAATAGCAAATACATACCTCTTTCTCCCCCTTCAAATTTATCTCTTCTTTATTTAAGAGTAGCACATATACTGCAAATCTCCATCCTTGAATTCTTAGGAATACGAACATTGTTGAATTGTTTCTTCCATATTCTTGTAAAATATGCATATGTAATAAAATTACCATTTCCTTAAACACCTTCAACATATCATTTGTACAAGTTGTAGATTTCTCTCCTTGAGAAATTATCTGGAATATGTGTTGTCTCTATCTAGCATACACTCTCTATGTTTAGAAAAGAAGTAACGCATCCATGACAATGTAGTGTTTGTTAATGACCCACCCTCTCGTCCATGATGTACCTTTGAATAAAATGAATTATTTTTTTCCAACCTTGTTTGGATTCTTTATAGACGAAGAATACCAATTGAGTGAATTTTTTTGAAAGTATTTATGCAGAGTAAAATATTCCCAATATGATAATCATATTATGTCTTGGTGGATATCATGCACCCCATCAAATATGAATTTTTCATGCTCTTATTCATTGAAAAATATGTCTTCCTTTTATTCAAGGCATATATGTAGTCCATGTTTTTCAAACAATTATTTTGACGGCATTCACTTGAAATCAATTCACTTATGGAAATTGATTTAGTGAGAAATTATTTCCTAAACCTTGTATAACTAGAATGATTTGTATTGATATAAAAAGTCTAGTCCTGGTCCTAGACACAATGTTTCTTTGCAATGTTTCCACTATTTCATCATCCTCACTAGAAGGAATTTCATCATCACTAGAAGGAACATCAAGCAAAACATTGTCAGGAGTCTGAACAAAATAATGCCAATCACCTTGATTTGTTGTAGTTGAATGATTGAGAACGTGATCTTCATTCCTATTTCCATCATCATCTTCATTGATAATCTCGTTGATAAGAGGAATATCAAACTCACTAGAAAAATGATTACTATCATCATCTATGTCATTGGATCTTCCATGAAAATATTCACTTGAAGGAAAATCATCATCACCCTTAAGACTATCAATGCCATTAAGATCCTCACTTGGAAAAAAAATTCCCTCATCGTCATTGATACCTTGAAAATTCTCATTTGGAGGAAAATAATCATCAACAATGTCTCTAACATTGACATAATCATCTTCACTCCTTTTAAAATCCCCACTTGAGGGAAATTCTTCATCGTCCTACTTAGTGCCTTGAAAATATTCATCAGTATCTTGAAAATCCTCACTTGGAGGAAAATCATCATCAGCAACATTGTTGTCTTTAAATTCCCCACTCGAGAAAGAGTGTTCACCAATGGCATAATCATCTTCACTACTTTGAAAATCCTCATTTGAGGGAAATTCTTCCTCATCCTCGTTACTGCCTTGAAAATCCCCACTTGGAGGAAAATCTTCATCATCCTCATCAGTACCTTGAAAATCCCCACTTGGAGGAAAATCTTCATCACCAACATTGTTGCATTTAAATTCCCCCCTCAGGAAAGAGTGTCCACCATTGCAATAATTAACATCACTACTTTTAAAATCCCCACTTGAGGGAAATTTTTCATCATCCTCATTCGTTCCTTGGAAATCCTCACTTGGAGGAAAATATTCATTAGTACCTTCAAAATCCTCACTTGGAGAAAACTCATCATCACCAACATTGTTGCCTTTAAATTCCCCACTCGAGAAAGAGTGCCCACCATTACCATAAGCATCTTCACTACTTTTAAAATTTCAACTTGAGGGAAATTTTTCATCATATGCATTGGTTCCTTGGAAATATTCATCGGTACCTTGAAAATCTTTACTTGGAGGAAAATTATCATCTCAATCATTTAAACTATGATCATAGTCTACACTTCGACCTACATTTTGATTATTTTCAATATTATTAAACTGTTGAACAAATTGATCACCATCATATTCCTCATCTTTATCATTGGTGCCTTCAAAGTCCTCTGATTTGGGACTTTCCTAAGGAACATGTTGAATAGGATTGTTTGCACTATGATCAAAATTCTGACTAGCTGAAAATATGACGCCTCATTTACATTACAAGCATTCCCATCGCATTTGCTAGTCCCAAAAGAAGACGTATGTGAACAATTTGTTGATGCTTCATAAATAAAATCTTTTTTATCTGACGAAGTCATCACTTCCCACTAAGAACATAGAATGATACAATTTCTCACCCTCCCAATGACAATTTAATAACTTGCAAAATGAACTTTTCCCTTCAAAATCCCCCCTCCCCCTCCAAAATTCCCCCCTCAAATATTTCCCCCCAAATTTTTTCCCTTTATTATTTTCCCTTCAAAATTAAAAATAATTTTTACTCTTTTATTTTGTTATTTACTTGTTAATTACAATATTTTTCATGTTTGTTTATTTATTCCACATTCATTAAACTTGGTGATGATCCATATAATTTTAGGTATATATGTAGACAATCTTCTTCTTTTTTATTTATCCTACATTCATTATACTTAACAGTAATTTATATCATCTGTGTTATATATTCACAGTCTTGTTTTGTTTTTTTACATTGCGTGAAATATTGGGAAACATTTGTTAAATAATTTGGAGCAATCTAAGGGAAAAACATTGAGAAGAAAGCATTTCAGAGGTCAGTTATTTTTTAAATTCTTACCATTTACCCAAAAAACATTTATAAGATCATCTTTGAATCACATAAGATTTTTTCATGCGAAAATTATAAAAAACCCTACATTTTTTAGATGTTTTCTAATTTTTTCTAAAAAAGACAGAACTTTAAAAAAAAAAAAAATGAGACATTTTTCAAAGAAATTTTAACAAAATTCTTAGGATTTTTCGAAAAAATAAAAGGCAAATTTAGGTATAGATTTTATTTTTTTTTAATTTACACTTTTTATTGTTTTTCAGTGAAACTTTTATAGTTTTGGCACATGGTGGCTAGTGGGAAGAATGCCCCTCCCATGCAAAACTGTGATTTGGCCTACGGGGGCTCTCGGGGCGATGCTCTGCATCGCCCCAGCCCCCTCGTGGCCAATCCCCGAGGTTGGTCACCGTGGGGCCGCACCCGGGCCTCGGCATCACCCCAGCCCTTGCGGCCAAGGCACAGTTTTGTTGGTCGCGGTGGGGGCTGGGGTGATGCCCAACATCACCCCAACCCCTGCGACCAAGCCTTGGGCTCTCTCAAGGCTCGGTCATGGGGCTAGTTGGGGGATTCCTGACATCGCCTTAGCTCCCCGTAAGCCAAGTCTTGGTCCTGACATTGCCCCAGTGACTCCATGGGACAATTTTTTTATTTTTATTTTTAAACTTAGTTGTTACAGTCAAGTTTTTTTTTTTAATTTATTATAATGTAAAAGGATTAAATTTTTTTTCATATAGGAAAAATGGGAAGAAAGATATTATCTATAAAAATATCTGGATCACAACTTGCAATATTGGCATCCAAAATTGCAACTGGTACCTCCATGAATGTTAGGAAACAAATTGATAGCACAACACCTGAGCTGTCAAGGGCAATGAAGAATGTTAGAGAGTGGAAATCTGTGGAAAGTGAAAACAAACTGGAATATTCTTGATTTGTTAAAGACAAGAAAAGAAACAATAGAGAACATCTATATTTGTATTGTGTCGAGTTTGAACATGTGCAAGGAAATTATCAGGCACTTGGTTTGTTACGAGATATATGTTTGGTACTAGACGCATATATTGTTTATGCACTCATCAAACAAGGTAGGACTTATATCAAGATTAGATATTGTTTGGAATTGAACAATTATAATAAGGATGAATGTTTTACAGAATTATGTGTGTTCATCATTGATGACATTGAGAAAGACTGTAAGTTTTTTTAATTTTATTTTTGTATCATTTATTATTTTTAGTATCATGTTAATTTTTTAATTTTATTTAATACGGAAATGTTATATTTTATTTTTATAGGATTTTGTTGAACGAATTTCACATATGTTAGTGGGGATTTACTTTACATAGAAAAATATTATGGATGTCATCAATGTCTTTCATATTGAAAAAACACAAGAAAAAAGGAAAAAAAAAACAAAAAGTAACAGAGATTGAAGCTGCAAGAGTAGACAGAGAAGAACATGAAAGAAAAAAGAAAAGTCATCATTCTAAAAATCCTAAAAAGGTTACATTTGAAAATGAGGAAACTCCAAATGAATATTTTCTTGAGATTAGTCCCAATGAGGTTATCACTCCTTGCAAAAAGAATAAACAAGATAAATGCAAAAGAGCAATGGTCGATGATGATTCAATTTCTATTTATTATGAAGAAATCATTGATTTAAATGAAACTCATTTAAATCATAAGAGGAAGAAAGAAAATGTTGTTGGTGATGAAGAAGTCGTTGTTAGTTGTGAATATTATAATAAAAATCCTAAAGATAGCATAGAAATAATAACACCAGGGGTTGATCTAGAGGATGGTATTATGAAAACAACACAAAATTCCATTTGAAATAGATTGAGGATGATGAACTTAGTTAATGACGGCTATACATTTCAATTGAATGTGAAGTAGTTTTTTAAACCCGCAGAAGGACAAAAAAAATATCAAATTAGAAAATTGCATCACTTGCATATTCACAATTTGAAAGCATTGATTAGGTACAATCCATATGCACATGTAGTTGACTACCTAATTTTTATTGACCCAATGGAAGTTCCTAGGAGGAAAGAATTTGATATATCGAAATGTTTTAACTACAAATATTGTGATTGGAGGAAATCATTTTGTAGAGGCTAGAAGAGAATTGATGCAAGAATATCTCAATAATCCTCTTTTGAGACAACCAAATGCATAATTTATGTTGGTTTTTGTTAACAGATTCAGAAACAAAGTTATTGGCATGGAATCATAACACAGATAATGAGTACAAAATGTCCATGACTTTCATTCAAAGGGTGAGATTTATCCATAATGAGTTTTCTGAAATATGTCGTGGGGAGAGTCAAATGTTGATGCCAAGTTTCGAAAGCAATGTTGTATTGAAATAGACTTCTCAATTGATGATGAAAATACAAAAGAAAAAAAATCGCAAAGGAAGTGATGTATTTAGAGTTGTGGGTATTATTTTCAATTGGGATTTAGAACTAGACTAGTATGGGATTTGATAGATGAGATCTTCAGCCTATGGGAAAAGATTAATATAAAAAATTAGAGAGTTAAGAAAACTAAACCATTAATATGTAGCACAAGTAAGACAGGTCATGAAATCAAAAATCTGTCAGAAGATATCACTATAACACCATGAAGAACGATACAAGGAGTGAAGGATGAGAAACTTATCATAGCTGTATTATCACATGTAAGGTCGGGTGAATTGTCAATGGAAGAAATGTTTGATGAATTTAAAAAGTAAGTTTGTTGAGTTATTTTTATTTATGTTAAGACAAGAAAATTAATTTTTTTCAGTTTAAAATATCAATGTTCTAAGTATTTTATTATATATATCATTATTTATTTATTTTATTTAGTCACAAGGTGTATATGAGAATAAAAGATGAAATGGTTAAGATGTTGAATGAAGAAAGTTGGGATGATGTTAAACTCAACTATCCAGATTCAAGCTCTACAGCAGTATTGAAACAATTTTTTATTGCATTCAAAAATGTATGTTGATTTATTACATTCATATTATCCATTTGTAGATTAATTCATTTATATTTTAATAGTTATAGATATATAACTATATGTTTGTTTGTTTCATTAAATATGTCAAAGAAGAATGCAGATGGAGTACATGAAACTTTCAAAAGTTTTATTCAAAAAGACAAATTTGAAAAAGAAAGAAGGAAACGTTTTCAAACTGTTGAACTTGATGACACCCTTGATCACTACATTTGGAATGGGCTCGACACTATTCAATATAAAGAGATATTAGGTGATTGTGAACAAATTGCAAATATTGTTCCTAAAAAATAATACTCCCTAGTTATTGTGGATATCCCTCATGGTTATAATATCCAAAACATTGGATATGATATTGAGCCTTATACTTACCAAGCTTTCAATAAAGTGGTTATGGGATTTATGGAACTCACATCACCATTTTTTAGAATTCTGCTTTTTCATTCAGACACACAACAAGGATTAGTACAATCAAACTTCAAGGAATAAAAAAAGACAAAGATACAATTTATTTGGTAAGATATTGAAAGTGTATGTTTAGCAATTAAGATTAGAAATCAATTTTATTAATTCACAAGTTAATTGAATTTGCACTTATTTATGTTACATACAAATCTTAATATTCAAAGCTCCAATAGAGAACCATTTAAACGTGATTTTGAGAGTATACATCTTGCAACTTGGACAAAAGATGATTCTTATAATTCTATTCTTGTCAATGTAAAGGATGGAGGGAAGCCTAGTAATTTATTGGCTTACAATGTTGTGGTTAGAAAGATAACATATGAGGAAAAGGATTTGAAGGAGAGATGGTCAACATTTATCAAAAACCACAAGCATTGATTAAGTATCTTATAGATACATTTTCAAATGAAGGAGATTGGACTTTGAATTTGTTCTCGGGTTCAGGTAAGAATTATGATCTAACATTTATGAAATCATACTTCAATATTATATTATTTTTAATTTATTTCTTTTTAAAGTATTTAACTTCATTATTTATTTTGTATTTGGTGATTAGGTACAACATTAGCGTGTTTCTTACAGAAAGGAAGAAATTGCATAGCCATTGAAAGTGACCCAATACAATGTAGTTTTATTCAACAAAGAATTAATGTTATTCCAGCTCTTTCAGATGAAATGCAAGAAGTTGGGTTGAGGAAAGAAGATTTTAGTGAATCAAAGGTGGAAAAAATGTCAAAGGAACCTCAAGTACCATTAGGAGGATTGATTGGAAAGGATCATTTTGGCGAACTTGCGGATATCAAAAACCCAATGGAAGAGAAAAATGACACAATGGAAGCACAAAATGATGTCGAAGAAGATGATAATGTGTGTTGAGAATGATGAATTTGGGATATATGATATTGTTGATTAGTTTTAAGATGCCCTTGAAAATGATGCTCAATTTTGCAATTTTTTTATGAGCTATAACTGTAATGTTTTGACTTTCATAATTTAAAATAAGAATGAATATGTATCTATTATTGTTTAATGATACATCTTTTTTATTGTTTTCTTTTTACTTTTATTTATATATGAATCATTATACTAGGGAAAATTTTATTAAATGTTGTCATTTTTTAACTTCAAATATATAAAAATATGGAAAAAAAAAATGTCAATTTTTTATAAAATTTTCACTTTTTTGTAAATATTCAAAAATAGTGTTATTAGTCCCTGCCATGGGACTATAGCAATGAGTTTGTTTTTTATGTGACACTAATTGATTTTGACCATAAATTTGTGTATGCAATGTAATGTTTAACATAGGAAAACAAATATATATTTTTGAATATAATAAAAATATTTGTGTTTCTCATTTCTAATTGGTTGATAGAATTGAAATGTTATTTCTCCCTTCACATCTTTCAATACAAAGAATTAATTACATAATCAATTAATTTCATCAATCACCACATCTAAATATAAAAAGTTGTACTATGTATTTATTATTATGCATTATTATATTTATATTATATTTATTATTATATTTATATTATATTTATTATACTTATTATATTTATATTATATTTATGAATATTATAGTTCCATTCAGCTTACGGTTCATTATACATTTTGAATAACAAACAACCCTCAATTATTATCTTTTGACAAAAAATATTCATTACTTGTGCATTTAGTTATATTAAGTTTCATTGTTCAACCTGTATTCCCCAACTAACTTGGCAGGGACTGCATTGCTATGCAACCCTTGTTTAACTACAATTATTTTCTATGTATTGAAGTAAAGGTAAACACTATGTTAAAAATGATGTTTTCCACTATATTTTAAAAGTATGGAACCATAAATCAATTAAGAAGACAATTATATGAAAAATCTTAATTTCAAAAAAGTAAATGGTAAAAAATATTTTTAAGATTGAAAGAAACATGGAAAAATGACTAAAAACATCGTTAAAAAAAAATTAGAAAAAATTGAAAATAGATGAAAAATAAGTATTTAAAAAAATAATGTGGAAACATTATGGATCATAGAATTTAAAATATCAAAAAACCACCTAAAAATGGAGATGGGGTGCTACTGGTAGCACCATTTTTAAAAACGGGGTAAAAAATGTGACCCCCAAAAAAACAAAAACTTTGTAGAGTTCTCATTAAGTTGATAACTATGTAATACATATAAGTAGTATACTCATGCACACAAGTTATGCGCTAACACACACATAAGTGACAGACTCACACATAAGAGGCACATGCATTCACATTAACAATGCCCTCACACACTTATGCATCTAAGTCTCACTCATTTGTGGTTGCATTGCTCACACATGCATAAGCAGTGCACTCATGCACATAAGTGACACACTCAGACATAAAAAAAAACAACGCACTCACAACATAAAAAACACACATAAGTGTGAGTGTGTCGCTTATGTGGGTGTGAGTCTGTTTCTTATGTAGGTGTGTGAGTGCATCACTTATGTGTGAGAATGAGTTACTTATGTGGGTGCATAGGTAAGATGTTGTCACTTATATGGGTGTGAGAGTGTCATTTATCTAGGTCTATGAGTGTGTTGTTTATGTAGGTATGTGTGATAAGTGTGTGAGTTATCACTTATTTGGGTATATGGGTTAGGTGTGTGAGTGTGTTGATTATGAGTGAGGATGTCATTGAAGTGTATGAGTGCATCCCTTGTGAGTGTGAGTGTGTTGCTTATGTTAGGGAATAACATCATAAGTTATTAGTCAGTTAGGGGTTAGGGTAATTATAGGTTAGGTGCATCAATTAGCTATGTGGGTTAGTTGTGTAGGTTAGGTGCATGAGCTAGCTATGTAGGCTAGTTACATGTGTTGGCCCCTTCATTTTGATGTATAGTGCACAGGACCGTGCATAGATGACAAAGTGATTGAATATTGCGAAAGAGAGTAAAAGTGATGGGCCTACAAATGTGAGCATCACTAGATGGAGTTTTTAGCAGTGCAAAAGAGTAGTGAGCCACACTAACCAAAATATTACTATGCATTTATCATGAAAAAACACAAAGGAGTAATGTGCTAACACAATCGACGTAGTTATGAACTAGTGTAGTAAATGCATGGTATATGTTATGGTTGGTAGGCTAGACCAATGGTATAGTTTGGCTAAGGGAGTAGTAGCATCACAAGAGAGTATGCTCAAAGTGTATATTATGTCTGAAAGATAAATTTTGCATGTGATTAAGTTTGTTTTCTTCCCATAGCAAGGCCATTGTAATGTATGGATTTTGAAAATAATGAAGAAAACCCCTTCTTGTTTCATATCCTGTAGATAGACTTGACAATGTATGTTGTGATTTCTTAAGAATTCAAATGGTTATCATGTGTTTGTGTTGTTTTTTCTTTATACCTATATGTTATGAGATTTGAGTGTAATGATATGCGTGTAAATATAATGAATTGTTATGGATGATCTATTATCTTGCAAACTCCCTCTTTATCATTAAGTCTCGATAGTGCTTTAGGTGAGACCTTCTCCTTATGGGGATTGAATATGACAACAATCTAGACTACAATAGGCCCCTTTGTTAGACAACTCCCAAGAACCCTAGTCTCCATTTTTTGCTAACAAATAGTTCTATTGTTGGGATTGTGCTTTAGAAGAGGGTCTTTATAAGATGAGGGAACAATTCCTTAACAACAAGATTCAATATTGGTTTGAGAATCGGTTTGGGAGCTATATTTCTCAACAATCGGAGTTGTGTGGATAGAAGTTCGAGAGGTGCAGAGAGAGAGTTATGGATGAACACCCAAATAGGAATGATTACGAGGTATTCTAGTGTGATTTGTTAGTGAGCATGTATATGTAGTTGATGTGGTTAGAGGAAGACCCAGAATTTGCGAAGAGACAAAACTAATTAATTGGATTGTCTTGAATGTAGTTTCATTCCATTTAGTGGATCATCATATTACCCTAGCACTTGATTTTTGGGTAGAGAACTGCATAGAAGGGTGAATTGTAGAGTATTTTATGGAACTCTATAAATCTTTGTCAAAATCCCAAGAAGATTTTTGAAGGAAAGTGTGTGGAATATTGTTGAAGGAAATCCCTCTTTAATCAAAATGTTGTTGGTTGAGGTGGGGATGTTTCTCTTCAACCCGATTGATATGGCCATATGAACATTTTTTTGTGGGAATGATGGAACTGGTGTTGATACGATGGAAAATCTAGGATTTTGAAGGGTGGAGGGGAGGGGAGAGAGAATAGCATAAGGGAGAGATTGTTGTCTACCCTAGAGGCCTAGGTGTCCTTCCCCCTTAGTACCCTCCTCCTTAACCTCGACCTCCATCACCTGGAGGTTGAGAATTATCTTGCAACTCTAAAATATGTTTTTCCATTTGTTCAATGAAAGCATACAAATCTCATCACTTATCTATGCTATGGGAGCCAACACTACAAAAGTCACAGTGCACAATATTAGGGATTAATGAATAGTTCTATAAAAGATGACAATGTTGTAGGGGGTGACCATATGTATGGTAGATATCACAGTAGTCCCCTAGTTTACTACTATGATATAGAGGTACTGCCTAGAAAGGGGTAGATTGTCGAAGAGGTGTTGCGGTGGCCATCTATGTAATACCCCTTGAAGGTCAACTTGGGTAAGACCCACTGATGGTCCTGGATAAATTCCTCTTCGAAGTGAAGGACATTCAATTGCATGGTTCCCTTCAATGTTACAATTGGTGCACCATACTTGTTATCTACTACCTTTATCCTTAGTAAGTCCCTAAATATGCTTGGTTAGGGCCACGACTTGCAATTGAATTTGGTTCAGGTTAGGGGTTAGACCAATCACTGCAATTTTGGTATTGCCTAGGTATTTTTTCATGGATTCAACCTACAAGGCCTATTATAAAGTTTATCTAGGTGTAGAAATATTCTTTTGCATCAATGGAATCCAAGTTAAAGTAAACGATCCCCCAATGAACCATTCTTTGTGTTTTGATTTGGGGGTCTTGAAGGTAAGTCCACTAGTCAAATCATGAAATATTTGTACATAATCCCATGTTGTTTCACCCATTAGTGGTTTGATTTATTTTAACTCTCCCATACTTTATTGTCACTCTGAATTGGGAGGTTGGAACTCAATTACAAATTGTAGTTTCACATCATCTAGAGTGGGGGATACCCTTCTCGGTGAATAATGCATGAACATCATGTGCGACCATAAGGATCTACCTCTCAAAGTGGTTTGGAACTTGACAATCATATTGGCATCAATAGTTTCCTTATCCCGCTATATGGTTTCAAAAAGAAACCAATGTTGCTTCACATCTTCATCCCCTCCACCTGAAAACTCAAGCAGCCTCAAGGGGGATCCTCCTTGAGCTCCAGCCATCACACCAAGAAAATATCATACTAGGAGAAAATATCCTACTAGGAAAAATCCTTCAAGTCGTTCTTGCACTATGATATTCGAACAAGGGGGTTGAGACAAACTAAAACTCCCTTTGTTGACCTCAGAATGTGCCCCTCTGTGACTATTAGTTTGGCCACTATCTATTCTTATCCGGTTGCTACTAGGAAACAAATTGGAAACAATAAGAGTAACAATCGATACTTATGTATTACTATTGGTTATGATTGAATGAGGACTATGTTGGTTTCACAACTGTAGGGTAATGCTACTTCCAACTAGGGGGTCTCTCATCATCAAATATTCAAGTTGTGGTTGTAAGCATGTCTTCTTCGATCTTGATGTTCTTTGGATGTTTGGAATGAAACAAAACCTCTTTTAAGGGCAAGTCAATGTGATCATTTTGGATCCCTATATCAATCCATATCTCTATTTGCATCAACACTTTAGAATTTTTCGACCTCCTCTCACCATAGTCCCAGTTACCCCCCCCATTACTAGGGAAAACTAAGGAGATAATGTCTATAGGCCCATAGGTAGTAGACATGGAGTGTTGAGAGCTAGATTGACCAGCATAGCCCCACAGTGTCCCTCCTATTCATTGATGCATCACCATACATCACCAGTAGCATAGAAATTTCCACCACACCGGCTTGTCCCTAGAGGACAGTAGGTCTTTCTTCATGAGGTAATAAGTTTGGTATCATGGTAAGTGTCACTCTAATAATTGAAGCATTTGAATATGTTGCAAAGAATTATTTCTTGGTTAAAAATGTTTTTCTTGGAAACTATACTCTTTGTCTTATTTAACCTTGGTGGGTGTCATTATGTCCTAGTAAGTTTCTCACCCTCGTGAATAGGGTTCTATTGGGGGGTTCCTTGAAAATTCATCGTACCATCCCCAATCATACTTATCACTTTCCATGCTTCTTCAATTTCGTCTCCTTATATTTTGGATTTTCGGGTGCACTGATCGAGGAAGGGATTGTACCTCGTTTCATGGGAAGAAGGGGTTGAAGGCCCAGAGGGAAATGTAGCTAGAAAAAGATAAAATCCAATCATGAACCTTCCATATGCTCTTCCAAGAGGTCCTGAGAACAATGAAATTTTTCTCCTAAAATAATTGAAAGACCTGTAAAAGAAAACTCACATTATATAGATGTCCCACTTGTCAAGGAGGTGCATTTATGCAGTGTCCTTTTCTTTCCATGCATATTGTGCTCGATGTACCTAAGCTTCAAGTGACGTTGTGGTACTATTTTTTTTCCATGTATTATAGTACCCAATGTTTTTGGACTTTAATCAATTAATGGTAATAAATGGGCTTGGAAAAATGTTGCATCAAGGACGAAGGGAAGCACACTCTCTACAAAAGCACCCATAAATTAGATAATACGAACCCTTGTATGTCATGAACCCCATGCCTAGAATTCTTACCCCACTCCACCTCATACTCACACATGGATTAGATAAGTTTCCCTTGGGAAACACTTTTGACTTAGGGATTGATTATCCCAATAGGATGCCTTGACACCCCACCCACACCTAAATTTGAAAAATTGTATAAGATCTTTGAGCATTTGTTTAGTTTGAAAAGGGGAGTTTTATGCACATGTATGGTTGGTTCTATTAATGGTTGTGGCTTACTTGGCATGATTCTTGTGACTTATAGACCCTTGGAGGGTGTACATGTTTTTCTTTGTAGGACCTTACCCGATGGATAGGTATTCATGAGGAGATGACTTCGTTCAGACCTTCATGAGGGATTTGGGGCCCAAGGATGGATGCAAAAACCCCATGCCTGGGACATGCTTGTGATCATCATTTTCACCTTGAAGAAGGAGGTTGTTTCCTTTTGAGGCAATATGGTGTGGCTAGGATACCATCTCCCATCCTTCTCCACTTAGATGCTAGCCTTTGGAGGCTTGGACGTCACCTACCCAGCGCCTGACGTCATAGAGCAGACTGGGATTTCGATGGAGGAGGACTTGACGTGAGTTTTTGGCATGTGTGGTCTAATGGAGGAGGACTTGATGTGAGTTTTTGGCATGTGTGGTCTGATGGAGGAGGACTTGACGTGAGTTTTTGGCATGTGTGGTCTGATGGAGGGCCTTTGGAGGCATAACGTTGCACTTCCCTTGCCCAACATTGCACTTTCGGAGCCAAACGTCACCCTATAAGGGCATGATGTCACCCTTTTAAGGGATATTTTAATGTAATTTTTTTAATTTGTTAATTAAAAGGGAAATTTTAAGGTCGACCCGGTTATATTTTTAAGTTGGTATTTTTAGGCCAAAAGGTGATATAAATACAACTTTGGCAAATCATTTTACACATAACACTTCCTCACAAGAGGATTGAAGGATGAAATTTTCTACCTAGTGGCTCAATGGTATAAATTTACTAGTGTGCACCTCTTGGAGTACATGCTTTGGATGTTTCTTGATGATTTTTGGTAGAAATTTCTGCAACTAGCTATTTTATACTTGATTATTCTTAGTGAAGTAAGTAAAATATGAAATTTATTTTTATGCTTTGAATGGTTATGGTAAATTTTACTTATTCATGTTGAAGATTATGAAATTGCTTGCTTGAAACACTAGGAAAGGGACATAAGGTGCTTCTTCCTCTCTTTAGTTATTTCCAATTATTGAATTGTCAAGAGAATGTTGTCTAGATTAGGTTCCTAAATCACTAAATTGATAACACTTTAGAATTCCTATTCTAGTGGCTTGTTTCAAATATATTTCAAGTGTCCAAGGAGAAGAGGAATTCACTAGATCCCAAAAGAGCTTGCACTATAGCCAAAATTCCATCTTTGAGATTCAAAGCTTGGGGTCTTGAAGTGCCAACACCTCAAGACTTTATCTTTCCATCCTTAGATAACATTATCATTTATTTCTCCAAGTGTTTGTTGCTATTGTAAATGATTCCATAGCCCAAAAGGCACTTGTCTACCTGCTCTATCTTGTGAAGGAATTGATCAAACTACTCTTACATTATATTATCATAAGCTTATAATAACTCTTACCAACCATGTCTTATCCAAATCTACTAATTGTGTTGCAGTTGTTACAAAGCATTGCTACAACCATCTAAAACCTTGTAATTTGTTCCATACACTAATCTAACATTATATTAACATGCTCAAAAATTTCTTTTAGAAAGTGTTAATTGATCTATGGAATGAATACTAAGTTTTCATTGAACTTTCATGCTATTATGAGTTGTATTTCTTGTGGTTATTAAAAAAGATTAATTGTTTTTGTAAACTTATAACTTGTTTTATCTGTAGTTCAACCACCACATATTTGCATTGACTATTGTTTGTTGAGGCTCTATTATCATTTTGGTACTTGGAAATTGATATATATATATATATATATATATATATATATATATATATATATATATATATAGTTCTTGTTCCAGGCAGGTACACAAATTGTTTTAGTTTGCCTCAATTTCATAGACATAGACCTTTGACTCGGGTAACTAGTGAGAGGGGGGTATATCTTGATCAAATATTTAGATTTCCCAGTTCTTTAGGTTAATGGGCACGTCTCCCCTGGGTTGGACCTCATCCATCCCTAAAAGTGGGGATGTCCTACTAAGGTGACAGTGATAGGTTATCTCTTTATTACGCCAATTTGAGTTACTTATGTGGGGATTTGGCATAAGTACAAATTGTGAGGTAATATTTTTGGTGTCGTTTCCAGGGAGAACCGAGTTAGTTTTACTCAATGACACATCTTTGGTGAGATTTTCCTGAGGCCCTTATCCTACAAATCTTACTTGGTGACTCCACTAAGAGTGATTCCCTCTTTTCCTTTGATAATCCTTAAGGGGTTATTTCGAGACACCACAAAGCTCAGGGAGGTACACTAACCCTCCCAAGGCCTACAAAATAAGGCTTCCCCATAACTATACTATAGTAAAATCATTGTTTGGTGGAAACCTTCCTTTGAATACAATGGCTCACGTTTCAACCCAAACTCAAACTTAGAACCCCCGACAGATGCCTACAAAATATGAAAAATGGTTTCCCATATTCATTGGTAAAGATGGACTAGTGCAGATGATCATATGAGTAATTTATGGGTTTTCTTCCAAATCAATCCTGTAAGTGATGATGTCGAGGATTTTGTGATGAAACTCTTCTCTTCCACTCTTTATGATGTTTCCATAAGATGGTATGATAGTCTCCCTAATTCTAGCATCAAAACCATGGATCAACTAGAAGAATTACTTCTCAAAAGATGGAGTGTTAAGGAAGATACTAACATGTTATTGCACGACTCAATGATATCAAGAAATTAGAGAATGAGATTGTTAGGGAGTTTAATTACAATTTTGAAATGTTTCTCCAACAAATACCTAAGGGTTATCACCCTGAAGGAGATTACCTCATCTTCCTCTATATCGGGACTTTCCAGGGAAATTTGGGTTCATGCTTAGGGACAAGGGTCCAAAGACAATTCAATAAGACCATGAGATAGCTGCAAATATTGAGGATAATCTCTCCTCATCCAAGGTGGAACCTTTCTATGCCCCTAGAGCCAAGGTAGACATTAGACCAAAAGTAGTGCACCAAAACTTGATGATGCCTTGGTGAAACTCCAAGAGACTGTGGATGGTATGGCAAGGAACCAAACCTTGATGATGAATAGAATTAAAAACTTGGAGAGAGAAAAAAAACAAGCTCCCATGCCTTCTTTTAAAGGAAAACCTAAAAATTTATGTCAAGTATACAAGCCTCGATATGAACAAAGGGTTCTTGATACTCTCGCCCCCTCGAATGTTGTCGATGAAACACCTTGGTGTTTTCAGTGTAAGGATGCATATTGGGAGCACGGGTATCCCATGAACAATGGGGATTTTGATCAAGTGAACATTATGAGTCATATCCTCACCGAAGAACCTCAAGTATGCCTCAATATCACACTCGAAGAACATGAAGAAGGCGTGGAAGAGGCAACAGAAGAGCTAGGATGGAAGTTATAAACAGTTTCGATAGTGATTCTAGGGAGAAGCTAAAGAGGAAATAAATACAAGTCTATACAAGAAAAAATAAAGTGCCTCATGCCCCTCTTGTTGACCCCAATCTCTCTCAACAAAACCTTCCACCCCCACCAGTGAGTAGGCTTCTACCCAATCCTACTTTTCCAACATCCAACAATATTGACTTGAAATTTGACTTAGAAAGTGCTTTGGAAAAGATGAGTGTGATAGTACCCTTGAAGGAAATTATTGAAGTTCCCTCAATGAAGAATAAGTATGAAAGTTTCTTTGAGGTACAGGATAAAACAGTAGATCCCCCCATAATGTTACAAGCCTACCATTTTAGGGTACAATATGATGATCATCTGCCAATTTTTGTGTCCCTACAAATAAACAATAAATGCTTGAATAATTGCATCCTTGATTCAGGAGCAGGTGCCAACATGATTTCCTTGAGGGTGATAGAAAAACTAGGGTTTAAAACCACACGAGCTTATAGGAATGTGTGTGGATTTGAATCTATATCCATTCCCACTCATGGAATAGTAGAAAATATGAGGGGCTTGCCTTGCCCGATACCCCAAAAGGGTGATCCCAATGGACATTGTGGTGGTCGATGTCCCTGGTGTATGGGGGATGTTTTTTTCTAGAATTTATTTTGCAATGTTGGGTGGCACTTTAGAGATGTATTTGACCAGCATCAATGTGCCTTTGAAAATTGGAACTTTTTCTCGCTTATACAACATGCCCATGGCCAAGATACACATAGAAGAAGCTGCCATTGATACTAGAACCCATCATCTATGTGAAACCATCAAAGAATATTTTCCAAACTTTTCTCCAGGTGATTTACCTTTCTCTGAGGAATATGATTTTGATGTTATACAATGGCCAAAGAAGGAAGAGTATCAATAATTTCTAGACAGATATAAGGACAATGAAGTTGGTTATGTCAAGGTGTTAAAGAAAGAAGATGAAATTATATTGATTGGACCAAGCCAAGATGAACTCCTTACCACAAAATCCCACCCCCCTCCCTCAAAGCAATACACCATAGTAATACAAGAAGAATTTGAATCCAAAGGAGGGGATTATAAGAAAGGAGATTTGGCTTTGGAGTGGGATATGAAAATGGGCTAGTCCAATAATCATAAGGATTATAAGAAGCTCTAGTTGGGACCATTTCAAGTTAGAGGGAAGTCTTCCAATGACTCTTACTACTTTAACAAGATGCAAGGAAAGAAGCATCCATTACCGATTAGTGGCCATCTCATCAAACCCCATCGTGGGGGAGAGACCTGACCTCTTCACCTCTTAGAATAGAGTAGATAAGTAGGTAGGCATTTGCATCTTGCATTTCATTGTATATGTGTTGCATATTTCATATCATGGTAGTATAGTTTTTGTTTAGCTTAGATCAATATGCATATATGCTTATGATTTACATGTTCTTTTCCTTACACATTGCATCATTTATATGTCATACTTATATGTTTGCATTGACATGTTAGAATAGAATTTTATTTTCAGCATTTTCTTTGGATTTTTATAATTTTCATAAGAACAAGGGGTGATAGCACCACCCTAGGTACTCTAATGATTTTTATTGAGTGTGTAGGCATAGGTCATACCAGAGATTCTGAGTTTCTCATGCACTCTATTGAGACTCTAAATTGACATCCCCACTACCCTATTATACTCCTCATCTATACATTTTCGGCTTACCTAAGCTTGGATAAATGACAAAGAACACTACCATTAGCCATTGATGAGGTCATAAGATAAAGTATAATTAATTCATGCATTTTTGTGGTTTATTGAGCTAGGAGACTAAATTTTTCATGTACTAATGTTTTAATTTTCCATGTATAACCTTTGACCTCTAGATGAGTCCATCCTTTCTGTACCAGCTCAGCCATCTTGTACTTATGCGCCAGATTGCCACTATCTGAATCTGGTACCAAGCGCACCTTCCATTCAGATCCGGTATTGAATCTCACTTGTCGTGATCCGGTACCAACGGTCGTAGACTGTCGTGATCTGGTACCAACCACTTGTGCACTATTCGGATTCGGTACCATTTACCGAATCTCACCTGTCATGATCCGGTACCAATATAAGAAGCAGAATATACCAAGTTTAGCTCCAGATCGTACTAAAGATAATTATTGGATGTTTGTTGAATCATTAAAGCTCTAGCAAGGTTATGATAAGCTTGTTTGTCTATTGCTTCATCCTCGTACACTTCATGTCATGAAGATGAAGCTTAAAATATGTAACCGAATATATAAATTTGACAATTGACTGATTTGCTAAAGATTTCACCTCCTTGTGTTTCACGACTAAGATTGTTTAAATAGTCATGGCAAAGATGGTGGAGGTAGTAGAGAGTTAGTATAATATAGCATGTTAAGCAGCGTTACATATTGTAGAACACATTCTGAGTTGAAGTTTAATAGAAGGATGTCATTTATTTCCAAGTCTTGATCATTTATGAAGGAATGTGAGTTGAGTTGTTAGCATAGTTTAATTCTATGTTTTGAAATTTAAGTAAGAGGAATGTGTGGATTGAAAAAAAGCTTACTGTAGACTCCAGTCGTTGACCTGTTGAAGCGGCAAGGGCCCACTGCCCAACTAAGTTCATCACCCTTATAGATTAGTGTTAGTAGTTGATTTCAATAGTATAGACGTTAGATTCGTTGAATCTTAATTCTTTCATATGATAGCAGTATAGTTTAGACTAGGATTTCGATTATACGATTGTTTGGAGATCTTTACTTACTCTATTTTGCATATGTTCTGTTTCTATTTTTATGAATTTGACTTTGTTTCATGGAAATGAATGTTGGCAGCAGTAGTCAGACATATTTGAAGGAGAACTAGTGAAGTTTACAACAGCACATTGTGAACCACAACATACTCAGTATATTGACTATTGAACTACCCATGCTATGTCTTGATGATTGATGTGTGATTTCCTTTTTAGAAGTGTGATTGCATAGGTAGTTTTTTGGGTCAGATAGAAGAGTTGATCTGTCAAAGAACTCCATCTCATATTTTCATGTGCCATAATGGAGTAGATAGCCCCTCTGTGAAAGACAACCAAAGTGTGTTTTGATTTGCTAGTTTTTTTTGTTTCCAGCATGCATAATCTAGAATAGTTTTATACTCATGACATTAGAATTACCTTTCTTACTGGTGTCTTGCAACTCTGTTGATTACGAATCCTGGATTGATAATTAATGAGTGCATTATACTAAACATATAAGTAGCACACCATTTTGGCACCGTTGTCGGGGAGTTGCAAACAGTAGGAAGTGATTTTTAGCTTAGATTGTTTGCATAGTTTTTGAATGATTTAAAAGGCTGCTTGAGGGAGGAGGATAAAACATTTAAGATGTGAGTGAAGAGCCATGCGGCCACTAGAGTGGGGTTCTCCAAAGCCAGGTTGTCTTCTTACCTTCTATATAGAATTAGGATTTCAATTCAGTTAAGAATCAAATTTCCATTTTATGCATAGATATAGAGATAATAAGGGTATATTTGTAAGCTCTAAAGATTCAAAGACAACCCCCCCCCCCCCCCACTAATCCAACTAACACTGGTGCAGGAAAAATTCCACCAGGAGAAAGTTTAAGGGGAGCCAGCAAGGCTCCAGAAGAACCTAAAACGGAAGAATCAACATTGGGGCGGGCAGAACATGAATCTATTGAACGTTCAAGAGACACACAAAATCCAGTTTCTAAACCATCTATCAGTGGAATGGCAGAAGAAGAAGGAAATGCGTCCACTGAAACCGATACCTTTGGGTTTCCAATCTTGGATATTTCCAAAAACATCAGCATGAAGAATATCCCACTATCATCGTTACCCACTTTCAAAGGTATGTCAATTGAAGATCTAGATTTAGTTTTATTCGAGTTTGACATATTATGTAGAAGCTATAACTACTCATACAATGCCCAAAAACTTAAGCTCTTTCCTGCTACAAGGAAAGATTCAGCCTTAAGATGGTTCATGAGCTTAGGAGAAAATACAAACCTCTCTTGGGATCAGATGAAAGACACATTTTTACGGAAATACCAAGACTATTGTAAGGATAATGCTAAAAATGACATTTTTAAAATCCAGCAAATAGAAGATGAAAGCTCTGAAGACTACTTAGAAAGGTTCTTATACAACTACCAGAAATCAAAATTATTCACCACAGACCCAACTGTAGTAAGAACCATATTTTTGAAGGGTATTAGAGATGATTGCATAAAAGTTTTAAATTTGTTAAGTTCAGGAGATGTGCACCAAAATCCTTTTGCGGAAATTGTATATTATTGTAGAAGATACTCAAGAGGACAAGCTAAAACAGGCAAAGCACCAAGAGATTCTTTTAGCAGAAATACAAGACAAAGCTCAGGAACTGTCACCGGAATTGAGTTAGGAAACTTATTAGAGAACTTTAAAATAGACATCTTGAGCACAATCAGTAACCAGTTAGATACCCTAAAACTGAAAAAGAAACAAGAAGAAGAGATTGTTTTAACAATCTTCTGTCCTAGATGCCGAAAGAAGCATGGTGAGAAAGAATGTCCATTACATTTCATAGAAATATGTGGCCTGTGTACACTAGAGCACCCCACATCTGAGTGTCCAACTTTGCTTGAACTACAAGCCATGTATAGGGGAGGAGAAGTCTCACAAGAACAATCATACCCTTCCAGAAGACCTTGAATAGCACAAAACCCCAATGCATTTTATGACCCTAATGCACAGTATCAACAACAACAATGGGGTCCTTCCCCAATGACCTATCCACAATGGACACCTCATCAAGCTCAAACTCAACCTTGGCAACAAGGTTGGAGGGGGCCTGTGTATGGGAATCCCTCTTACCCTACATATCCACAGTATCCTACAAACATTTCTTAATTACTACCTGGATTTAACCCACCACAGATGCAAGCTTTACTCCCACCTCCTATACAGCAGCAATTTACAACCTCGTTGAACCCTAACCAGCAACAGCAAGTACCTATAAATGCCAATCAACAGCCACAAAACCAAGCTACCCACAACCCTCCAAGACCAACAACAATCCCTGCCCAGCCAATCCCTAACCCCAATAATCGACCCACCCACCCTGTGCAGAATATAGAAGTTCAAACCTTTCCCACCTGTGAAATTCAACTACGATCAGGGAAATTTGTAAATCAATCAAATCCTACAGTAGTAATTCAAGAAGAAAATGATAATCATTCTGAGGAAGAAAACACTCAAACCACCCCTGCAGAAGAAGAAACTTCCCCTCCTATTCCAATCACTTCTCAGTCTGTACAAGTACCTCAACAAGTTAATCTTCCACCCTACCCTGAAAGACTATTAGTGAAGAAACCTGACCCACCCTTGCACAAAGATATAGAGGATGAATTACGAAATGTATGTATAAAAATACCTCTGCTACAAGCCATTAAGGATATCCCCATATATGTCAAAATCATAAGGGATATTTTCCTTAAGAAACCAAGAAGGAAGAAAAAGGAACCTCCCCTTGTTCAAGTGGTGGGGCAATTATCTGAATTTATTTCTGAAATGCCATACCAATATAATGACCCTGGGAACCCAGTAGTCACTGTTGAAATTAATGATATTTATTTACCAAACACACTCATTGATTTGGGTGCAGAAATTAATGTAATGCCTTTTGACACTATGCAAAAGCTCTAAATCAACTAGTTAAGACCAACCCAAACCATGATAGAGTTGGCAGATAAGTCAGTCATTAGCCCTGTCGGAAGTCTAGATGATGTCACAATCACTCTAGCTTCTTGGGAATTTCTAGTAGACTTTTTAGTCATCTATTCTAAATCATCATCCAAACTAGGACACCCTCTGGTTCTTTGTTGTCCTGGGCCGGCCACAATAGATGCCTTTATCAGTTATCGGTCTGGTGAGATGACTATATCCAATGGCACACATAGCGAAAAGCTTGTCCTCTTTCCTCCTGCCCAACCGACACAGGAGATACATGTCTGGTTAGAAAACCCTTATGGAGAAGAAGATTGCATCAGACCCCTGTTAACACTTGAACATGTAAAAGGAATGCAAGGACAATCAGATGAACAAGTCTTAAGTTTATTTTTGGTTGATACAAATTGTATTGAATATCCGAGGTATTTTATAGAGTTGTCACACATTTTCAGTTCCGAATTTCAACAAATTTGGCACCCTGATATCACTCAATTATATACTTTATCACCAGCTCCCTCGGAGAAGGAAGAAAATACTGAACTTGTTGAGATTAGCCCAGGAAAACCCTTGTATATCAACTCTATTTTGGAACCAGAACAAAAGACACAAGTAATTGAAATGCTCCAAAGACAATTTGATGCCTTTGCATGAGATTATGCAGACATGAAAGGAATTCACTCTGACACATGCACACATCATATATACACTAATGACCAAATCAGACCAGTTAGACAGCCTCAGCGAAGGATGAATCTAGCCCTTAAAGATATTGTCAAAGAGGAATTGCAAAAACTCCTTCAAGCCAATATCATATACCCGATTTCAGATAGTCAATGGGTGTCTCCACTTGTCATAGTTCCCAAGGAAAATGGTAAGTGGAGAATATGTGTAGACTTCAGGGAGTTGAACAAAGGCACTCATAGGGATTATTTTCCCTTACCATTTATTGATCAGGTGTTGGATACCTTTTTCCGGAAAGAAGTATTTTTCGTTCCTAGATGGGTTTAGTGGTTATAACAAAATACAAATAGCACCCGAAGACTAGGAGAAGACCACTTTCACCTGCCCATGGGGAACCTGTGCTTATAGGGTTCTTCCTTTTGGACTTTGCAATGCCCCAACCACTTTTCAAAGGGTTGTCCTAGCCATTTTCTCTGATTTGACCAATGATTGTGTGGAATTCTACATGGATGACTTTACAGTCCATGGAAAAGACTTCCATGAATCTTTGACCAGTCTAGAAAAAGTCTTGATTAGGTGTAAGGAAACTAATCTTTCCCTAAGTAATGAAAAGTCAAAGATGATGCTCACTGAACGTATTGTTTTGGGACATCACATCTCTGGTTCTGGAATAAGAGTTGATCCAGCAAAGATTCATATTATCACACAAATCAGAATACCTTCCTCACAAAAGGAAGTTCATAGCCTTTTAGGGCATGTTGGCTACTATAGAAGATTCATTCTGAATTTTACAAGCCTAGCTACCCCTTTATTCAAGTTATTATCTAAATAAGTTGAATTTAAGTGGGATGATGAATGCCAAATATCTTTTGAGATTCTAAAACAAAAATTGTCAACTACCCTTGTATTAAGAAGACCAAATTGGTCCCTTCCTTTTCATATCCGTACCGATGCCTCAGACATAGCTTTTGGGGCAATTCTTGGACAAAGGGAAAATCAAATGCCTTATAATATTTACTTTGTAATTAAAAGTATGTCTCCAACTGAAGTTAATTATACGGTCACAGAAAAAGAATTGTTAGTTGTGGTCCATGCTATTAATAAATTTAGACACTATATTACAGGATATCAAGATTTTATACACATCGATCATTCAGCCATCAAATTTTTAATGAAAAAACTTGTAACAAATCCTAGAGTTACAAGATGGTTGTTATTATTACAAGAGTTCAATATCAACAGTATTGATAGACCTGGTAAGGATAATCTTGTGGTTGATTTCTTATCTAGAATGATTCATCTGAGAGATAACGCACCAGTAGAAGATAACTTTCCCGATGAAAATTTGTTTGTTATTTCTACCTTCACTCCTTGGTATGCAGATGTAGATAACTATCTTGTGACAGGGAAGATGCCTTAGAAATTATCTCCTAGAGAAAAACAGAAAGTAATTCAGCTAAGTGCAAACTACATGTGGCACGATGATTGTCTCTACAAAATAGGACCAGATTTGGTAATCAGAAGATGTGTAAGGGAAGATGAAATTCGTGATATTTTGAAAGCCTACCATGATGGTCCTTGTGGAGGATACTTCGCAGACAAGAGGATCTCTTATAAAGTTCTGCAATCTGGTTATTGGCCTCATATTTTCAAATATGTTAAAACCTATGTATCCAATTGTGATGAATGCCAACGAATGGGTAAGCCTACTGCAAGAGACCAAATGCCACTTCAATCCCAAGTAGTCATTGAGACTTTCGAGAAATGGGCATTAGATTTTCTAGGGCCCATTAACGCTGCATCTAAAAAGAAAAAGTACATACTTGTATGTATTGACTATGTGACTAAGTGGGTTGAAGCAAAAGCTTTACCAGCTGTAAGTGAACAATCAGTGGTAGATTTCATTTTTAATGACATCTTTACTATATTTGGTGTACCTCGAGAAATTGTGATTGATCAGAGAACTCAATTTACCTCTAATCTAGTCAAAGTTGTTACAGAACAGTACCAAATTAAACATAGGAAATATACACCCTACCATCCACAAGCAAATGGACAAGTAGAATCTACCAACAAAGTTATTGAGTCCATTCTTACCAAAATAGTACAGCTACACCACAAGGATTGGGCTGACAGATTACTAGAAGCCTTATGGGATTATAGAATCACCTGAAGGAATACAACAGGACATACACCCTACAAGTTGGTGTATGGGAAGCAGGTACTTCTCCCCATAGAATTCCATATCAAAACCTTCAGGACTACAGTACAAGTTGGCATGAACTTGGATGAAGCCCAGCAATAAAGACTCTTGCAGCTTAATGAGTTGGATGAAATTAGACCGGAAGAACTTCAAAAAACCACCCTCATTCAAGAGCAGAGAACAAAATGGCATGACAAGTATCTCAAAAAGAAAAAATTTCAACAAGGAGATTGGGCCCTGTTGTATGACAGCAGATTCAAAAACTTCAAAGGTAAGTTAACTACTCATTGGATGGGACCTTACGAAATTGACATTGTCTTTGACAATGGTTCAATCAGGATAAATACAATTGACAAACAACAGACACCACTACTTGTGAATGGTCACCGGTTGAGAATTTATAACAAACCCCTATCAAAAGAGCAATTTTTGACTCGTATACTACAGAATTCAGATATGCAGATGATCAGTAAGGAAGGAGACCTTCCTACTGATCCACATTGATTGATTGGTTTATTTTTAAACTTTTGTACATAGGTTTGGATTGTGTTTTGTTAATAAGTTGAAGGTAACAAGGGATTCTTACCTCCTTTTGTTTTACTTTCACATTTTACCTTTGATTTCTATAATTTATTTGATCCTTCAAGAACTTGCTAAACATCAGTTTTGTAGGCATCAACAATACTCTATTATGCTCCGGTACCAGCAGTCTTGTGTTGGTCTGGTACCAGAAGTCTGTCCTTATACGGTACTACCAGGACACATCACCTAATTGACAAGGAATGCTACGCATATTTCAAAATCTTATGTCAATTAATATGAAGTATGAAGCCATGAAGAAACCACTTAAGCTAGAACCAAGAAGTCGAATGAAACATCAAATGGCATCCCTTATGAAGCAATAATTTATTTTGGTTCTGTTGCTGACTAAAGGGAAGTATCTTTAATTTCTTTTGATTATGTTGCTAAAAGGAAGAATTTTTAATTTCTTTCGGTTCTCTTGTTTGACAAAGAAGACATAATATTTACCTATGATTGTTAAAATAACCATGATTAATATACTTCAAAGTCTAGAGGTTTCCTTTATCCAGTATTTCATCATGATTAAAGGGATAAAAACTATATTAGCCTACAAGTAACTATCTCACCCTAACTAGACTTCAATAGTATTCATTGGATTATATTTTCTAAAAGAGTAACATATGAGTATATGAACACTCTCTATCAAGGGCACACTAGGAAAACTTTTATGGAAGAGGATGTATTAGTACCCTAAGGTAACTTTAGGTCATTCTCTTATGGACAAACTCAGACAAAATTATACATTTGGATCCAATGTGCAATACAAAAGTTTATTTTTCCTTTAGACAAATCTTTAAAGACATCCAAATAAGAGAATACACCTTCCAACCCAATACCATCCCAGCCTGTAAAAAGGTTTTCAAATGAGCCTCCCCTGTCACCATGCAAAAGCACTCTTTAATCAAATCAAAATAGGTGACTATGGACAAGAAGCCTCTGACGGAAAAAGGGTTTAAGAGACTAACCCGTCAGGATACTGAACAAGTTTGTTGGCAGCGGGTACCAGTATGTGGTATGACTAGGCAAACCCATCAAGGTACTGAACATGTCTGTTGGCAATGGGGCATTCTACCTGGGGAATGGATGTCTCTCACTAATTATCAAAACTACCCCACTGGAGTATTGAACATGCTTGCTGGCAGTGGGTTATGGTTGAGAAATGTCTCATCTATACTTGTCTGATTGAAAAATCCACTTTTGTCATCTAAAAGATGAACACTACAAGCAAAGCTCATTGTTAACATTTATGAGATACAACTCCAGATTAATAAAAAAAGATAATTATTACAAGAAAATGTCCATTTGAGAATTACCCTAAGTCAACCTTACCGGTCTGACATCTAAAGCCTACATTACCTAAGAAGGAAACTTCTTAAGAGTGGAGCCCTAACTAGGGAGTCTAATCTACTTATACTGTGAAATTTATCCATAACATCTAATGATAGTAAATCTCTGAAGCAAGTTAGGTTGGATATGTTCTTCTAGCAAAAATATAAAAACCTCCCTGTTTTCACTGTTGAATGCTACCCTTGTTAATAAGTCATCAAAAGAAAGGCAATTTCAATTTTTTTAGGCATGTGATCATATTCCAGGTGATAAATGTACTTTTGGAATTTGATTTGGTTTCCTTTCTCTTATCATCTTTTCTCCATTGTGATACAGAGTTTTGAATCTTCTTGCATAAGGATATGCAACATCCTTGGCATGGGAGAGGGTCAAAGAGCTCCTTCAGAACTCTTTTTCAGACTCACATCTCATATTCAGAAACCAGCATGATCACCCTACAACCCTGCAAAACCAGACACAAAAGAAGATAAGCACAGGATAAAGAAGTTTCATGAAGTACAAGAAATTCCAGTACCAAGCTTCCAGAAAACTCCAGCCTAAAAATATGAACTCTAACAATCTACAAGCTTCAAATACAAAGGCAGTCGCATATGCTATGGGTATTGATCATACAATGGTAAAAGCAAAGGTAACATGGTATTATTTATTTTCCTTTGCTTATAAAATTACAATAGGTATGAAAATGTATACTAGATCTTATGACCTTAGTGTTAAGACCATGCACCTAAATTTCACTCCCTCATACCCATATGCCTTACCTTAATCAATCCTCTCATCACATAAGCGCTCGAAAATGATTGAGGGAAAAATCACATCAAAAGTGTGAATATGAAGCATGTCTAGTAATGATGGGCCACGAACGTGCTTCATCCTTAAGCAAATCACAAACTTATCTTGTTTCATGAGCCATGATTCAACACAAAATTCACCGCTCAGAGGTCCAATCACCTATCCCAAACAACAATGATGCTTCGACACCCAACGTTCCATCCCCATGATTACGCTAACGGGAAGAAATGAAATGACTTATCTAGGTGGTGAAGCCATCCAAATGAGCCTCATCTTGTCTTAATTTTCTTTTGTGGCATCTTTTCTTAAACTCACCTTTTGAATTAGCGACGCCATCACCATAGTTATTTTTTCGTTACCAACTTTTCTCCAGTTATAATCTTACTCCTCCCTGCGATCTCCGGTACCAAACCCTTACCCTCATCGGCTGACTAAATCCTTGCGCTACAGCCCAATTTTTTTTTCTTACAATTTATAAAGATGGTTGTAAGTAGACATGAACCGGTCTTCCAGATTTATAGAGAGACCAAGGAGTTCCAACTATGTAGAGAGAAGTATGCTAGAGCGGGATGGATACCATTTTTGGAGAAATTCACAGGCTAGCATTAGAAGGTATCTCACTTTTTTATTCAGGGTTACAATGGAGAGATTGCGCACATAGGCAATCTGCAGCTAACAATCAATGAAGCAACCTTAAGGGAAGTCACAAGAATACCTAACAGAGGATCCAAGTATTTCAAAGGAGTAGGAATCAACAAGGAAATGTGCCAACGATTTTTGAAAGAAGACCATCAGCACCCTGATTGGAAAAAGGGGATTCGTAGGAACTATATCAAGGAATAATATCATCCAATGCTTGCTAGTCTTCAACGATTCCTCACTTGTGAGGGAAGATATGTTGTAACCTTCATATATCATATTAGGCTTCTATTAAACTTTGAAGGAGGCCCTGAAAATGATTTCCCATATTTTTTATGGATGATTCTGAACAAGATGGTAAGAGGTGTCAAACCCCTATCCAAAACTGAGAAGACTAGCATTTACCATCAAGGTCTTATTAATATGTTAGTTTTACATGAAATCAAGAAGCAAAGGATTAGTTGGAAAATACTCATCACTCAACACCTTCCCACAGAAAAAAAAACCTATAGAGGAATCCCAACTTGCTCCAGAGAAACATAAGGAACCTCAAAAGAAAAAGGGCAAGAAAGATAAGGCAACTCCATCATCACCCGGAACAATGAGCCAAAACGAAAAAGTTACTAAACAAGCAAGGCCCTCTTCCACAGTCAATAAGACTTTTAAAAGTCAAGAATCAAAAGGTAAAACCAAATTAGTAAAGGATACTTCAATAGTAGCACTTGAGGAGAAGGGTCATAAGACAAAAACTGTGAGGAAAGGGAAGAATAGCTCAGAAAATAAAAGCGAACAATCTATAGAACAATCCACTGTAACCATTCCACGAATAGAAAAGAAGAAAAGGAAGCTTGTGAGCACCCCTGATCCAGTAACCCCTTGTAAAAGAACCGCAAGGAGCATGGCAAAGAAAGGAAAATTAATTGCTAGTCCTCATACACATGAAGATCCAATAGATCTTACCTCCCTTACTAAAGACCTATCAGTCCAGGATGACATCCCTAGTTTGACCGAGGAACAAGTCACTATTACTTTATGTGGGATGAGGGAGGAAGTGGAGGAAAGAGAATACATCCAGCCAGAAAAAATGGATTCAACAAGAACCTTAACAAAAGCACAGATGAAGAAAAATATTGGGGAGCTGCAAAAACAAAACCAGGAACTCAAACAAGAAGTGAAGGAATACCAACTATTGGACAGGTATATCAAAAAGGAAAACAAGCAACTGAAGGAAACCAGCTAGAAACTTCAAGATGACCATGAAGAGACTTCTAATAAGCTCAAGAAGGTACTAAGACTCTTACAATACATTAGGGTCATAAAAAGGGAGCTGAAAGCAGAAGCCTTAGCCATCAACATCATTGATCCACAGAAGTAAAGAATGGAGTCTCAAATTTTGAAAATTTTGGGTTTGTTTCAGTTGCATGAGGACATGCAATGGTTTTGGCATGGGGGAATGTTGAGCCTCTAAATTGACATCCCCACTACCCTATTATACTCCTCATCTATACCTTTTTGGCTTACCTAAGCTTGGATAAATGACAAAGAACACTACCATTAGCCATTGATGAGGTCATAAGGTAAAGTATAATTAATTCATGCATTTTTGTGGTTTATTGAGATAGGAGACTAAATGTTTCATGTACTAATGTTTTAATTTGTCATGTATAACCTTTGACCTCTAGA
The DNA here is from genome assembly GCA_032191745.1 of Picea mariana. Taxonomy (NCBI): domain Eukaryota; kingdom Viridiplantae; phylum Streptophyta; class Pinopsida; order Pinales; family Pinaceae; genus Picea; species Picea mariana. Next base: position 445,258 of record JASDQU010101808.1, read on the forward strand.
TGATTTCATCCTTTCTGTACCATCTCAGCCATCCAGTACTTATGCGCCAGATTGCCACTGTCTGAATCCGGTACCAAGCGCACCTTCCATTCAAATCCGATATCGAATCTCACCTGTCACAATCCGATACCAACGGCCGCAGACTATCGTGATCTGGTACCAACCACTTGTGCATTGTTCGGATCTGGCACCATTTAATGAATCTCACCTATCACGATCCAGTACCAATATAGAAAGCAGAATATACCAAGTTTAGCTCCAGATCGTACTAAAGATAATTGTGGGATATTTGTTGAATCATTAAATCTCTAGAAAGGTTATGATAAGTGTGTTTTTCTATTGCTTCATCCTCATACACTTCGTTTCATGAGGATGAAGCTTAAAATATGTAACCGAATATATAAATTTGACAATTCACTGATTTGCTAAAGATTTCACCTCCTTGTGTTTCATGACTAAGATTGTTTAAATAGTCATGGCAAGGATGGTGGAGGTAGTAGAGAGTTAGTATAATCCAGCATGTGAAGCAGTGTTACATATTGTAGAACACATTTTGATTTGAATTTTAATAGAAGGATGTCATTTATTTCCAGGTCTTGATCATTTATGAAGGAATGTGAGTTGAGTTGTTAGCATAGTTTAATTCTATGTTTTGAAATTTAAGTAAGAGGAATGTGTGGATTGAAAGAAAGCTTATTGTAGATTCTAGTTGCTGACCTGTTGAAGCGGCAAGGGCCCACCGCCCAACAAAGGTCAGCATCATTATAGATTAGTGTTATTAGTTGAATTCAATAGTATAGATGTTAGATTAGCTAAATCTTAATTCTTTCATATGATAGTAGTATAGTTTAGACTAGGATTCTGATTATACGATTGTTTGGAGATCTTTACTTACTCTTTTTTGCATATGTTTTGTTTCTATTTTTATGAATTTGATTTTGTTTCATGGACATAAATGTTGGCAGCAGTAGTCAGACATACTTGAAGGAGAACTAGTGAAGTTTACAACAGCACATTGTGAACCACAAGATACTCAGTATATTGACTATTGAACTACCCATGCTATGTCTTGATGATTGATGTGTGATTTCCTTTTCAGAAGTGTGATTGCATAGTTAGTTTTCTGGGTCAAATAGCAGATTTGATCTGTCAAAGAACTCCATCTCATATTTTCATGTGCCATAATGGAGTAGATAGCCCCTCTGTGAAAGACAACCAAAGTGTGTTTTGATTTGCTAGTTTGTTTTGTTTCCAGCATGCATAATCTAGAATAGTTCTATACTCATAACATTAGAATTACCTTTCTTACTAGTGTCTTGCAACTTTGTTGATTACGAATCCCGGATTGATAATTAATGAGTGAATTATAATAAACATATAAGTAGCACACCACGCTCTATGGTGAGCACATATCCTCGAGTACGACCCTGATGTTACCCCCTCATTACTAGGGGTAACTAAGGATATCATGTCTTGAGGCCCACAAGTAGCATAAATGGAGTATCGAGACTCATATTTACCAACATATCCTCGTAGTGCCCATCCTATTCATTGATGCATCACCATACATCACCAGAAGCAGAGCAACGTCCACCACATCGGCCTGGCCCCAAAGGATAGAAGGCCTTGCTTCATGAGGTAATAATTATGGTATCATGGTAAGTGTCACTCTAATAATTGAATCATTTGAATATGTTTCAAAGAATTATTTCTTGATTACAGAACATTTGCTTGTAAATTATACTCTTTGCCTTATTTAACCTTGCTGGGTGTCATTACGTCCTAGTAAGTTGGTCACCCTCGGGAATAGGGTGTTTTTGGGTGGTTCCTTGAAAATTCATCGTACCATCCCTGATCATACTTATCAATTTCCATGCTTCTTCCATTTTGTCTCCTTATCTTTTCGGTTTTTGGGTGCACTAGCCCAAGAAGCGATTGTACCTCGTTTCATGGGAACAAGGGGATATATTCCTAGAGGGAAATGTATCTAGAAAAATATAAAATCCAATCATGAACCTTCCATATGCTTACCCAAGAGGTATTGAGAACAATGAAATTTTTATCCTAAAAGAATTGAAAGACCTACAAAAGAAAACTCACATTATATAGATGTCCCACTTGTCAAGGAGGTTCATTTATGTGGTGTCCTCTTCTTTCCATGCATATGGAACTCGTTGTACCTAAACTTCAAGTGAAGTTGTGGTACTCTTTTATTTCCATGTCTTATAGTACCGAATTGTTTTGGACTTTAATCAATTAATGACAATAAATGGGCTTGGAAAAATGTTGCATCGTGTACGAAGGGAAACACACCCTCTACAAAGGCACCCATAAATGAGACAATATGAACCCTTGTATGTCATGAGCCCCATGCCCAGAAGTATTACCCCACTCCACCTCATAATAAAACATGGATTAGATAGGTTTCCCTTGGGAAACACTTTTGACTTGGGGATTGATTATCCCAATAGGATTCCTTGACACCACTCCCACACCTAAATTTGACAAATTGTATAAGGTATTTGAGCATTTGTTTAGTTTGAAAAGGGGGGTTTGATGCACATGTTTGGGTGGTTCTATTATTGGATGTGGCTTACTTGGCATGATTCTTGTGACTTATGTACCCTTGGAGGGCATACCTATTTGTCTTTTCATGACCTTGCCCGATGGATAGGTATTCATGAGGAGATGACTTCATTTGGACCTTCATGAGGGATTTGGGGACAAGGATGGAGGCAGAGACACCACGTCTGGGGCATTCTTGTGATCACCATTTTGACCTTGAAGAAGGAATCTGTTTCCTTCGGAGGCACTCTGGCATGGCTAGGAGACCATATCCCATCCTTCTCCACTTTGATGCTAGCCTTTGCAGGCTTGGGCATCACCTACCCAGATCCTAATGCCATAAAGGGGACCAGGGTTTTGATGGAGGAGGATTTGGTGTGATGTTTTGGCACATGTGGCCTGATGGAGAGCCTTTGGAGGCCTAACGTTTCACTTCCCTTTCCCAGCACTACACTTTGGGAGCCTGACATGACGCTATAAGGTCATGGCGTCACCCTTTTAAGGGATGTTTTGATGTAATTTTTATAATTTGTAAATTAAAAGGGAAAAGTTTGAGGTTGGCCCAGTTATATTTTTTAAGTTGACATTTTCAGGCCAAAAGGTGATATAAATACACCCTTGGTAAATCATTTTACACATAACACTTCCTCACAAGAGGATTGAAGTATGAAATTTTTTCCATAGTGGCTCATTGGATGAAATTTACTAGTGCGCACCTCTTCGAGTACATGCTTTGGATGATTCTTGATGATTTTTGGTGGAAATTTCTGCAACTAGGTGTTTTATGCTTGATTATTCTTGGTGAAGTAAGTAAAATCTGCATTTTATTTTCATGCTTTGAATGATTATGGTAAATTTTACTTGTTCAGGTTGAAGATTATGAAATTGCCTGTTTGAAACCCTAGGAGAGGGACATAAGGTTCTTCTTCCTCTCTCTAGTTATTTCCACTTATTGAATTGTCAAGAGAATCTTGTATAAATTAGGTTCCTAAATCCCTAAAGTGTTAGCACTTTAGTAGTCCTATTCTAGTGTCTTGTACAAATATATTTCAAGTGTCCAAGAAGAAGAGGAATTCACTAGATCCCAAAATAGCTTGCACTCTAGCCAAAATTACATCTTTGAGATTCAAAGCTTGGGACCTTGAAGTGCCAATACCTCAAGACTTTATCTCTCCATCCTTAGACAAAAATATCATTTATTTCTCCAAGTGTTTGTTGTTGTTGTAAATGACTCCATAGCCCAAAATAAACTTGTCTACTTGCTCTATCTTGTGAAGGAATTGATCAAACTACTCTTACATTCTATTCTCCTAAGCTTCTACTAACTCTTACTAACCCTAGCTTATCCAAATCTACTAATTGTGTTTTTTTTGTTACAAAACATTGTTGCAGCCATCCAAAACCTTGTAATTTTTTACATACAATAATCTAACATTAGCTTAACATGCTCAGAAATTTATTTTAGAAAGTGTTAATTGATCTATAGAATGAATGCTAAGTTTTCACTATCCTTTCATGATATTTTGAGTTGTAATTCGTGTGGTTGTTACAAAAAAATAATTGGTGTTGTAAACTGATAACTTGTTTCATTTTCACTTCAAGCACCACATATTTATATTGACTATTGTCTATTGAGGCTATACTATCATTTTGGTACTTGGAAATTACTATATATATATATATATATGTTATATTGGGCTTGTTCCAGGTAGGTACACAAACTCTTTTCCTTTGCCTCAATTTCACATACACATACATTTGACTTGGGTAACCAATGAGAGGGAGATATATCTTGACCAAATATTTAGATTTCTCACCCCTTTAGCTTACCAGGGACGTCTTCCCTGGGTTGGACCTCATCCATCCCTAAAAGTGGAGATTTCCTACTAAGGTGGCAGTGGTAGGTTATCTCATTGTTACGCCAATTTGAGTTACTTGTGTGGGGCTTTGGAATAAGTACAAATTGTGCGATAACGGTCCCTTATCCTAGGACTTCCTTCCCCAAGAAAACATCGCCCCCTTAACCATGAGTTGGACATCTCTCCTCATCTCTTCAACTTTTGAAGCTCTTCCAACTTATTCTAAATATTCCCCTCACTACTAATCTCCATCCAAAAATTTTCACTCCTACCATCTTCATTTGATTCATCAACCATCGATTTGTGATCGCTACCCTCCTTAGAACTCATTTGACCCTTATGCTATTCTCTCTTACCCATCTCCATTAGTACCCTCCCCCTAGGAGCTATGCCCAACCATTTCCATGGTCACTATAGGAGGCACACATATAGGTGTAGACATTTAGGATGTGGAGTTTGGTGCAGTTAAGAAGGTCATCCTTGGTGCCCTGAAAATATGATGTTGTGTAACAAAAATATTTCTTTGAAAGGCTATTGGAATGTTCAAGAATATGCCCCATCCAAAGTGTTGGTTATGGAGCCTGATTATCTTCCTGATTCAGAGGACTTTGTTTTCAGTCGTGTTTATACCCCATGAAGACTTTACACCCTGGAAGGATGTACACTTCTCCACACCGGGGAGTGCAGGGGGGTTACACATCTGGACCGTAAATGTATATTGTAATTTCATAGTAAATTTGGACCATTCATTATAAGGTTTCAGATCTGACGGTATAAGTTATGTTAAGGTTTTTTCCCTAGAAGGAAACCCTCTTTTATGAGGGAAATGTATTGTAGGTTGTATCCCTTCATTTGTTGGGTAATAATAAAGGAAGGACCTGACAATTTCTCTGGTGGATGTAGCCCACACTGGGTGAATGACGTATATATGTGTCTCTATTGTATTTTGTATCTTATGTGTTTTATTTCCGCATTTGTTTTATTTTATTTTTCTGCGATCCTATTTTTTCTAACACAAACGCCCCAGGATTTATGCAAAATATTGCAGTACCCATGTCAAAGCTTGTAGAATCCACAAGAAATTGTGAATAGGGGCCCATGCTAGGAGAATTGGAGGGCCTAGAAAATCCTAAATCACAATGGTTATGGTTGTTTTTCAATATCTTGGGAGATGACTACTAGGTCACAAAATTGCATGTTTATTTAAAAAGGGTGACAAGAGAAAAAGAATACATTTCTCCCATCCTAGCTAATTTTCTAAAGAAGAAGTCGAGCAAAATTGGAAGGAAGAAGAAAATAATAGGAAGGGAGTTCTAACTAGATGCTCATATGGATGGCTATGTCATCAAGGATGTAATGTTAGATTTGGGTCAAATGTAAACATTTTTCCAAAGAAATATTGGGAAGCTATGGGGAATCCCATGCTAGTCTATTCTCCTATTCAGTTGTGAATGGGAAACCAATATAGAATCTTCCCCATTAGTCAGTTAGAAAAGGTGGAAATTGTCCTAGCAAGGGTCATAACAATTTCATACTTTGAAGTATTTGAGATTATGGACATCCATTGTCCCTATCCTAATTTTCTCATCATTCAGTGGCCCTATGAGAAAAATGTCATGATTAACCTAAAAAAGGGTACCATAACCTTTGAGGTCGATGGTACTTGGGTGTTCCAACCATTTGACCCCTATATACCGAACCTACCAAGGAAACCCTTGAATATCATGTATTGGAGAATCTTTTCACTCTAACCATACATAGGAGAGAGGACTATATTAATCTAACAACATATGGGTTAGTTCATTGGAGGAGTATCCATTCCTTTGATACTATATTGGTGGAAGATATGTACCAATGGTAGGGTCACACTCACAAATTATCTACATAGAGGTGTGCCTCAATGATAATTGTCCCCTAGATTGGAACAAAGTTGTGGGATCACCCTACTTATGATGGGATAGGGGATGTGGAAATTTTTCTTGATAAAATGGAATACAACATTGTGGAGGAGAAACAAGTCCTTGCCTTTGATGTAGTGTTGAAAGATATTATGCTTGTTGGTGGGATACACATGAATAATACTTGACTACTTGGGATGTTGTTCAGCTAGTAATGATACACATGATAAGACTTGACTAATTGGGATGTTGTTCAACCAGTAATGATACACATGTTTGTTCCTCCCCTCGAAATTCAGTGTTAAGATTCATCTTGAAATCAAGGATAGAATATTAACTTTCTAGAAGTATATGAATGGAATATAAATCCTTCTAGCCATGCGGAGAATTGCATATAGGTATTGGAGTGGGTGGGAAGGTTTGCAACCTAAATTATAGGTTCATAATTTTCTTCACACTTTAGGGCCTATCCCTAAGCTTGGTATTTATAGGAAGAAACTTCGAAGCAAACTAGGCATTGGATAGTCACCTAGAAGTGCTTTTGCACTGCATTCTCCTACATCGTTGAAACTCCCAATATTACTACAGATCTCAAAGAAATGAAGAGAGTATTGTTCAATTATCATTTTTGGAATCAACTCTCCACTATGATTTGTCCTGGATGTCGTAAATTGTTTTTTCTTAACCAATTATAGAGATAGTTGGATGAGTTGTTATACTATCTTACAAACATAGAATGGGGGGATGAGGAAAATGGGGATCCAAAGGAATTGTGACACCTTTAGTTTCAGGAGTTTGACAATCATGAGAATTTTAAAGTGATAATATGTATAACACAAACAAACCCTATCATTAGCATTTGAAATTGCACAAAATCAATATAGGAAGTGAAAAGTAGTCGAATATTTATTTAGTAGGGGACTACCAGGATGAGTAGATGATCTAGAATGGATCATTATATAAATTTTCATATATTTTGGTACTTTATGGGCATAATAATTGGAAAATTGGCTTACAAGGGCCATTTTAAGGTCAAGTCCCAGTTTGGTGAATTGGAGTTAAATGAAATTTCCACAATCGGTTTGAGGCATCAAACAACACTTTTTAGGGTCAAAACTTTATGAGCATAACTCCAACCCCTCAAACCTATTATACACGTACAAATCTTTCCAATGGTGTGAAAATCACCTCAATTGTAGTTTGTATGTATAATTTATGCCTCCCACAAGTTGAACTACCTTGTTGACCACCATGGTACCAAGTGGATGTCACGTTACCCCTAGTTACTCACAGATGTAGGGCTAGGCACGTGTGTATTTTCAAGAATATTATAGAGGGTCCAAATTAACCCTAACACTAAATGAGGTTTGAGGCATGCAAATATCCTAAACCCAACCCTAGATGACTATCAGGATATATTAAATATTGGACCACTAGAAAAGGAAGGGGTTTCATTCTTTTGGTATTGATATTGTTCCATAGTTGAGTACATCATCTAGGAGTGGGATATTTAACATAACATAGGAAGTAGAAGATTCAATAATAGTTATTCAGGCCATGGTATCCATGGAAACTCCATAGTCCATGCCTCTTTCTTTGTATTTACATTTCATAATTGAGAAAAAGAGAGAAGATCGTAGGCCTCGCCTTCTAGTTGGGTTTCTACCATATTGGGTTTCCCAAGTCACATATTTCATTCGTTTGTGTGGATGGTGTGTTAATTTGTTTGTTTCATTTATTCCAGTTTCATTTATTTCTATAATTTTGATCACTACACTAGTAATATTAAGTCTAATCTCTAAGGAAATAAATTGCATAATAAAATATTTTTGAATGTTGTAAGCTCTATTGTGACGAACTATTGTGGTGGAATATTAACAATAGTTTACATATCATATTGGTATTAGAGAAATTTTCTTTGGGGTTTTGTGGGAAGTTGAAATATCTAGTAATTGGCTTAAGATGGAAGTCTCTAAACCCTAGTCATGGCATATGAGTCTAGTCGTAACAACCCTCGGAATGAGGCAAAGGGGGTATTTTTGAAGCTGGAAGAACAAGTCATTGATATCTCTCGCAACATGGCCCTCTTCGTGTCAGATATAGAGATACATTTTGGACCTTTTGGGGAGGTTGGTCACTCCAACTTAGAAGAGTGATTGGACAAGAAATCGATAGATAATGAAGACCCAAAAAAGTAGACAAAAAAAGAGCCAAAGAAAGATCAACCAAGTTCTAGTATCATCACTTTTTCATGACATATGTTTAAAATGAAAGAGAAATTGAATATTAAACCCCACCAAGGTGATATTTATGTTGTTAAGTTGGATCACTAGTTGCAACAGTTAGAAGTTTATTTTAGTGTCCATAACATAGGAGAAGAGCAAAACATTTCATTTTCCCAACTGAAATTAGAGGGCCATGCCCCAAACTAGTGGGAAAGACACATGAAGACACTTAGGTTGGAGGGTGATCCCTTATTAACGAAATCTAAGGAATTTAAAACCCTCATCAAATCCCAATTCTACTATATTGGGTATGTAGAGGACCAGTGAATCCATTGGCATCACTACAAGTAGAGGCAAGGGCAGAGTGTGCAAGAGTACACCATCGAGTTTTAAAAAATGATGATTATGTCAGGTATATCTCCTAAGAACCAAGATGCACTCCTCAAGTATCTAGGGGGTCTATATAGTTATTTACAGAAGCAAGTGATGCTTTTTAAACCTAAGATAGTTGATGAGGCCTCTATGCAAGCATAATACCTAGAGAATATAGGCAATAAGAAATGAAAACCAAGTGGTTCCAAATAGAAAGACCACCAAGATGCTTCCAAGGACGGGAAGAATAAGTGGAAAGGAAATGATAAGAAGGTAAAAAACATTGTATATCAGTGTAGGGATCCAAACAACCATTGTAATATAAATGGTTACATCAAAGATAAAAAAAAAATATAAGAAGGAAGCCAAGAAGAAGAACCCACAAGCCTTAGTTTTAGGAAACCAAGTAGATATTAGTTTGGATATAGATAAAAAGATTTCCTAAACTATAGTGCATAAGGAGGTGAACCTGAGTACCCTTCATCCCAAGAAAAAGAAGGAAATGACTAAACTCTTCCATATTAAGATCTAGGTCAAGAATACAAAGGTGTATTTTCTATTCGATTTTGGTTCACAGGACAACCTCATAGCAGAATATTTGGACAACAAGATTGGATTGGAATTTCATGATCATTTTGAACCAATCCATTGGGATAGGTAAATAATAATGTAGAACTAAAGGTCACTAAACAGTGTAAGCTCAAACTTTATATAAGTGAAAACTATATTGATTAAGTGGAGGTAGATGTAGTACCACTTCATGTGTGATGTAGTGTTTAGAAGCTCTTGCATGTATATGAGGGATGCAATCTTCATGAGTAGAGAAAATAAATATCACTTGATTAAGGATGGTAAGTATTTTGTCATCAATGCACACAAAGGTAAATCCAATATCTCTTTGGTAAGTGCTAACCAAAGTAAGAAATTGATAAGTTCTAATATGAAGTTTGTATTACTTTCTTAAGAGAGAATCAACCAAGTGATGAATTGGTAAAAGGAAATGTATCTATGGAGGGATGCACTAAAGAACATAAACATCAATTGGAAGAGTTTTTGCAAGCATACATAGAAGTGTTTCAGGATCCTAAATTGTTACCACCTAAGAGGGAAGTGGAGCTTGAGATATGGTTGTTTCATGACTCCCCATTGCCAAACATTGAGTTGTACAGAAATCCATCCTAGAAGTACATGAAGTGAATAAATAGAGAGTAATTCGACCAAGCACCTTACCTTGTGGGTCACCTATCATCATAGTATCCAATAAGGACGGGACTTGGAGAATGTGTATTGACTATAGAATTTTGAACAAGATCACCCTCAAGAATCAGTACCTCTACCTGGGTTCAATGATTTTTCATATCAATTATATCATGAAAGTACTTCACCAAGTTGGATCTCAAATCAGAATACCACCAAGTATGATTTAAGGAAGAAGTCACCTAGAAAACCACCTTCAAGAGAAGGAAAGGTCTATATTAATGGTTGGTAATTCATTTTGAGTTATGTAATGCACCAACTATATTTATGTGTTTGATGAATGGTGTATTGTGACCCTTTCTAGATTCATTTGTGATAGTGTACTTAGATGGTATATTGGTTTATATAACTACTTGGTAATATTATATCTCACATCTCACACAAGTGTTAGAGACTCTAAAAAAACACCAGTGGTTGTATAACCTTAAGAAATGTGAGTTTGTTTAGCAGCCATTAGTGTATTTGGAATATGTGATTGGTGAAGGGGAATTCAAGATAGATTTCATGAAGATGGAGGCCATCCTCAAGTGATTTGTTCCTACTAATATCATTGAATTTATGAGAAACAAACATATTATTTGAAAAGTTTTAGATGCACTTTGGGATACCAAGGAGCATCATCTTATATAGGGATACTATATTTCTTAGTGTCTTTTGGACTACACTTTGGGAGAATATGGACACCAAACTAAAGAGATCTACATCTTTCCATCCATAGAAAAATGAGCAAACAAAAGTAGTCAATAGTATATTGGTTCAAATTTTGAGGGGTTACAATCAGAAGCATTCAAATGCTTGGGATGAAAATTTGATTTATATTCAACACTCTTGCAATAGATTTGTTATGATCCAATGCCTTAAAAATGATAAAAAAAAAATAAAAAATAAAAATCAATGAATACAATCCACTTCGAGAGGGAAACCTCCTTTTACAATATATCCAATTCAAAATACAAGATAAGATGATCCTAAGACTATGTCTCATTGGTATATATATATAGTGTTGAAACACACACTGACACTAAGAGGGGGGGTGAATCAATGTCTGAAACTTTTGTCTACTTTTCAAACTTTCATAGATTAACTAAACTAACTAAATAAAATCTATGCAGTTCAATTAATTATTCATAAACATGTATAATAAAAATTGTATGAAGTAGATAAAATATCATTCTTTTCTTTATTTAACTTGAATGAATACAAATAAAATCAATTTGTCAATATCTTCAACTTCAATTGAATATGAGAGATCCAACTCTCTTGATACAAGACCTAGCTTGTAGTTCTTAGATCCAACTAAGAAATGAGGAATCCAACCCTCATAACAAGACCTAGCTTGTTAATCTCAGATCCAGTTGAGATGTGAGGAATCAAATCCTCATGACAAGACTCAGCTTGTAAACAGGCACCAACCTGATAGAATGAACTTTTATTCAATTCAATATAT
>JASDQU010101808.1:460512-520744 GCA_032191745.1 Picea mariana
GGGATGCATTTTCACTTTCGGGTGTCTTCTCTGTTATGAAATTTTTCAATACTTCTATGATCTTAGCTTCCATTGAATCCATCTTAGTATCCAACTTAGCTTCCATTGAATCCATCTTCTTTTGTAGTTCATGTATGTCCCTACGCATTTCTTCACCTTCATCAAGAGTCCAATTAGGATTTTCTGGAGGCTTATTTGGTGTAGAAGGTCCCTTTTTTGGTGGCATGTTGGCCAAGTATCAATTTTGAATCTTGATTTTAAGGCGGTTCTGCTAGACAATATTTATTCTGTTCTATATCCCAAGTTTCGGCCCTTCTGGGTATGAAAATTTCTTTTAGGTAGTTCTCTGATTTTTCTTCTCTATAATTCCACAGGTCTGATCAAAATTGGATGTGCCAAGTGGAATTTATGGTAACTTCCTCACAACTTGTCGATTTTTTTCCTTTCCAATAGATCTCACTTGTATAGCATGCCCCGCAAAAAATAATTGATATCAAATTCTGAAACTCACACCCAAAATACTAAAGACTATCCACGATCCAATGAAACTAGTCCCACTCAATTTGGATACTCTAGAAAGAAGTTATGATTGTTTTACCTGGAACACCTTCTTGAGACTAATCAATAGGACTAGTTAGATACCCTATCTTACACAAGGTGTATATACAAATTTGAGATGATCTAGAAGCTGAAATTTTTACCATAGATACCTTACTAATTTCTCTAAATGGCCTCCAAATTTTAGGGTCTGAAATGTTACAAAAAAAAATTTATAGCGAACATTCCGCAATGACTCATTTCAAGATGATTCCAGAACCCTATCTTGTATAGGTTGTATCTCCGAAAGTATAAGGCCTCAGGAGCTGAATTTTGAACCCAACGTACCCTAATCTGTCTAGTAAATATCCTCCAATCCATTCCTTCTGAAACGTTTTAGAAAAAAAGTTATAGTGAAAATTCCACGGTGTCTCAGATGTAGCAGCGAAACCCCAAGACCTTGAGCTCTGAAACCATATGTTAAGAACCAAACATCAATATAGCATAGAAAAACCTCAGGAAAAGTACTCAATGCCTTGAAAAAGAGATAATTTCAGATAATAAGCCTCTTCGAGGGGGCAACCTCTTTTTACCCCACTTAAATGTTCAAGTACAAGATGATTCAAAATGAAAATGTCTCCTTGGTATATATAGGAGACTAGGAGGTATAATTACAACTAATGGCCTAAATCCGACATAAATAAAATAACATTACTAATATAATATGCCCCAATTCAGGGGTAATGAGCCAATATTAGAGCTTAACACAATATTTCCTTCATATTTGAGTAAACTTGTAATAAAATCCATTGAAACTTTTTATTAACATTGACTTGGTATTGTTAATGGTTGCAGGAGACCTAGAATCTTGATTGAATCTCCCTTATTTTGTTGGAAGACCACACATTCAAACACAAAATTTTGAACATCATTTTTAATACCTTCCCAGAAAATATCCTTCTTGATCTTGTGGTACGTTTTCAAGAATCATGAATGTCCTCCTATAAGAGAATTGTGAAATTCCAGAAGAAACTTTTGTTTGAGTTAGCAATTATTACACAAATATAGGCGATCATGATACCATAGCAAATCATTCTTCCATTAAAAATTGTCCAATGAACTAGATTCCTATTGTTAAGAAATAATATTCACACTAAACCTAGTAGGAAAGAGAAGACATATTTAAACAAGAAAATAAATGGAAAACACAATATACAGATATTTTACCCTGTAAACCAAAATGGGAAAATCAACATTCTTTGAGCGACTTGATCATTGTCATCTTATTCATTCAGAATAAAGAGTTATGGGACTAACCTTGGTCTACACCTAAGACACAATTTTCATCATACTCTCTTGCTTTACAAGAGAATAACCCTACAGCCAATTTGGCTTACGTATGTTACACATCAAAATTACTCACTTTGATAGTGTCGCAAGTGTCGTCATTACAAAGGTCGCAAGTGTCGCATGTTTCTCACAAGTGTCGCAAGTGTCAGGGAAGCATACTGCCATGATGCCTATGTCGTGCCTATAACGACATGAGAAGGACACTTGAAACACCTCAAACATTTGATTTGGAAGAGGAGAAATGAGTCAGCAGGCTTGCAAACCTTTTTCCATTTGAAAGCACCTCAAAAACTGAGTTTTGGAGGAGAGCGCTCCCCTATACATATTCTGAGAGCGTCGGCGCTCCCCCTTACACTGTCAGGGAGCGTTATAAAGCTCCCCTGGCCGTTTTGAGGGAGCGTTATAGATTTTGAGAGAGCTGGCGCCCCCCTAAAGCCTACTAGGGAGCGCTACAACGCTCTGATGGTCCTTTTGAGGGGGCACTACCTATTCTGGGTAGTTGTTAAGTTGTTGAGATGAATGGGGGAAGCATCTTTTCATTCTTGGAAGGCAGGTGGATTCGAATCCCTAGTCCAGCCATGATCTTAGGGCAGATCCTCAACTAAATGAGGCAAATCCTCAACTTCCCCAAGGATATCTCAAGTGGTTGGAGCCTCTCCAAGGCTATATAAGCAAGATTTCTAATGGTGAAAGGGGACTGGAAAAAGGAGAATTACACCAAACTTATGATCTCATAAGTGGTGTTGGAGCTGATTGGAGGAAGAATTGCTAGCATGAAACCTATGATCTTATAGGAAACACACATTCAGCCAAAGGAGAGTGATCAGTGAAGCTGTTGTTATCCAAGTTGTGGATCTTTCAGGCAAGGGTTAGACGAAGGGGACTTGACGAAGTTCTCGCATTCGCATCTACGATTGTAAGTACTGCTGTCATTATTCTCATTAATATGACACGCTTGGCCTGTTTCTTTCTAGTTTGTGTCTAATGTTACATGAACTTATCATTAATGGATAGATCTGTTTTCAAGCTAATATCAATAGAGTAGGAAGTGGTTGTATCTTGTTTGTCTGCAGAACTCAGCGAGGAGCAAAGGATCGGAGTGCAACTCGGAGTGTGAAGGGACAAACGTCGATAAAGAGGTACTTATGTTATTCTTCCTTCTCATGTGTTAGTTTGGATAGATTTGAAAGGAAGTCAGTGTCCATGTTAAGAATTTTTTGTCTTAGAGTTAGGGTCAATCTCTTTGAGGCAATCTACCTGTCCGCAGGGAGATTTTCCTACAACAGAAACTGGCGACTCCGCTGGGGAGATAGCCTCAAATCGAAACTTCTTGTTTTGATTTCTCCCCATTGACCTAGTTTTACCCCTTGATTGTTTCAGACCTGGTTCACTCCTCTTTTTATTGGTTTCATGAGTTGATTGGCTCCTTACCCCATCATACTCAGCATAGTTGTCGAGTTTGAATTGCAATTTTTGGAATTTTTTGACATTTTTGGGAGTTTTTGAACCTGGCGCCCCTGTCCCAGTGTTAACAGAGCACCAGCGCTCCCTCATAGCCTTACACAGAGTGCTATAATGCTCCTTGCCTTTGGAAAGAGAGTGCCAGCCCTCCTTTGGCCAACAAACCTTCCAGAACTGCATTTTTCAGGGTTTCCTTCTGTGTCTCTCTTGCTGAGTAACCTTGTGAGTCAATGCTCCTTCTCTTCCAGCCTTGGCATCTGTCTTTTGCTTGAAGAACAAACATCTTACTGTGTGGATTTTGTATCCTTCTTCACTATCGTTATTGAGTTTTTCTATTGAGTGAAGTTTGAAACCCATGCATTGTTTTTCTCTCCTCATCAATTGAGTAAAAAACCCTGGTGAAGGTCATCAAATGCCTACAGACCTCTTCATCTTGATTATAGTCAATATCATTGTTCTTCAACTTTTTCTTTTGGGTGTGAAGTTTGTTTTCTCTTTGATTGTTTCTTTTCTTTCACTTTTCGTTTTGATTGCAACGAAAGGGTGTATTGTTTGTATGACTTTTGCTTGTGCTAGTTTGATTTTCATTCATACAAAAAGATAATTAGCAAGATGAGCATTGTGTTGGATTGATCCTTATTCATATGCAAACAATGAAAGGCATCTTCATGATTGATTGTGCATGTTAGAAGGCATCTTAAAAAATTTTAGCATTACATCAGGATTTGATTGAGAAAAAGAATTGTTTGAGGACACTCCTTATTTGTGTTTGTTAGTGAAAAAGAACTCTCTCTCTCTCCCTTAGATAGATGTTCATCAAAAAGAAATGAATGCTTATCATATTTGATTCATTTTTGGGACTGAGTCATAATTCCATTCATTTCACTTCCATGCACCCTTTTTGCGTAAGGAACAGCCATAAAATCAACGCTAATTAAAAATCATTTAGAACTTTTTCTTTTCTAGGATCCTCCACCAACAGTAGACTAGGCTTAGTACTCTGGATTAGGCTGTGAGCATAACTCTCCAAAGTTTCCAAAACAAACATTAGCATCCTGATTTAGGGAGAGTCAAATCCAATTATCGTATAAGTCTTCTTGGGATCCCCCTCTCACACAGGGGTTACGTACGAGGTCGCATTCGGGTGAGCTATGGGGACTAACCCTCCGTGGTTTAACTGATTGTGGTGGTCAGATCGTATTATGGGGATCACTTTGAGGTAAATCCACAATTACTGCATGGAATCTTTTTAGTTGATTTCGGGCTCGATACCCTGCTCGTACATTCGGATCGGACTGTCGATTGTTCCCGCCCAGGGGCTGACTGTGAATTGGTAACCTTAGTGGCCATAATCTTTAGGGTCTTACACAAGGTGACGGTGACAGGAAGTCTCATTGTACCTGGGGAAGACATTAGTCAAACTCACTCGGGCTCCTTGGAGGGTAAATCCACAATTACTGTGTGGAAGCTTGCACCAAGGCATAAGTCCATTAAGCAGGTCACCATTATAATTGTTCCACCCTATCCCCGCCCCTTCTGGACTTGATCACGCGACGTTGGATTTCATCACCAACTAGTGGTTTCATCGTAGGAAGGTTTGTTTGATTGATTGCTTCTTAGATTCGTAGCGTGTGTTGTTTGTTTTACTTAGTGGACCTTAGGTCGAGTCAGTGATGATGGCATCGAATCCTGGGAGTACCAATGGAGGAACCCCGTCTCCTGGGGAACCTTATACCTTTCCTTCGTTTGGAAACTTTGGTCCTCCATATGTTTCCACACTGAGTCTTCCAGGACTCACTATTGGATTACCATTTTGGTTGTTCCCCACTCCGGTGATCCCGAATCCTCCCAATGTTTCAGTTGCACCTAATACTTTGGATGTCAATACACCACCCACACATCAACCTCATGTCAACTTTTCGCCTTCTTCGCCCATCGAGTCTCCTTCCATTTCTCCTTCTTCGCCTAGTGAAAGCTCTAAAGCAAGTAACCAGGTTGACCAGAATAAGAAGAAACGAAAAGAGAAGAAGAAGAAGAGCCCGAAAAGGACCAAGACCCCAACAACATCATATGTTGGCTCTAAGAAACTAGTTACTATTAATAGTACTGGGAGTGTTGGTGTGGTCAACAAGATTAAAATGAAGAATCTGAAACCCAAATTCCCTTGCAGCCTTTGTAAGGGTGACCATTTTTTTAGGGATTGCCCCGGTCTTACCCAGGTCTTAGAAATTTGGTCCTCCACATCATCAGCCTCTGTCGGTCATGTCGATGATACCCCGTCAACTAGTGATGTTCAGGTTGGTAAGAAGAAGAAAATTGTCAAGTTCCCTTGCATGCTATATAAAGGTAATCATTACTCTCACCTTTGTCCTCGCATGGACGAGGCTTCTTCTCTTTTGGAAAAACTTCAACTTCCAAAATGTTATCGTAAGCTTTCCTCCGACCCATCATTGGTTGATGGATTGGTCAATCCGGTTCCATCCCCGGTCAGTCTGGTTGATCAGGTGGTCAATCTAGTTTCCCCCTCGATTGAACCACAAACCCAAGTAGTTGATCCAGTTTCTTCATTGATCATCCCCGCTCTTTATCAAAAGAGTGACACCAAAGTGGTCGATCTGTTTTCATCCTCAGTCGATCCCACTCTCCCGTTAGAGAGAGACACCAAAATGGTCGATCTGTTTTCACCCGTCGACCCCATTCTTCCATTGGAGAATAAAACTAAAGTGGTTGATCCAGTTTCTCCATCGATCGATCCCATTCCTCCATTGAGGAATTTCAAAGTAACTGATCCAGTCCCTTCCTCGATCAGTCCCACTTTTCCTCTAAAGAGTGACAAAGTGGTCGATCCAGTTTCTCCATCGGTTGATCCCATTCCTCCATTGAGGAATGTCAAAGTGACTGATCCAGTCCCTTCCTCGGTCAGTCCCACCCTTCATCTGAAGAATGCCAAAGTGGTTGATCTGATTCCATCATCGGTCAATCCCACTCTTCCTTTGAAGAGTGTCTGCATGGTCGATCTGATCCCATCATCGGTTGATCCTACTCCCCTTCTAGAGAGTAAACTCAATACTGCCCATGTTTTTCTCGTTAATACAGACTCTATCTTACTGGGGGGCATTCCGCATTCTCCTGTGAAACCCCATCCAAGTAATGAGACCATACTTTTTGATTGGGGTGTGCTAACTGGACCTTGTCTTCCCTCTCACGTTCCTTTCTAGATTACTGTACAGGTTCGTGGTCGGGACATTCCTCAAACGTTGATAGATGAAGGTGCGTCCGTTAGTATTTTGTCTTCTGTTGCTTGGTACGCTTTGGGTTGTCCGCAGCTTGCACTGGTTACACAGAATCTGTTAGCTTTTAACAGAGGAACTAGTCAACCTTTAGGGATCCTTCCTCAGTTTCCTGTAACTTTGGGAGGGAAAATTGTCTTTATCGATGTCATGGTAGTCCAAGACCTCTTGGATTTCGCTTTACTCCTTGGGCAGGATTATGTCTATGCTATGAAAGCTCTTGTATCCACCCTTTTCCATGTGATATATTTCCCTCACGATGGAAGAATTGTGACTATTGATCAAATTTCATTCATCGGCCCTGACTGGGTTACCTCCCTAAGTGGTTCTTATATGCAGACAGTATCACCCCCGCCGCATGTCAATTATGTGGCATTGTCTCCCATGACCTCAACTTCCGACAATTTGGATCCAATAGTTGACATGGTCATTTCTTCGGTAGGATTATTGGAGCTTGATCTCCTTACCCCTGTCACGACCCTCGACATGTGTTCCTTCCAGAGTGATTGCCTTCCATCCGATGAAGATCTCTTGGAAGCCATGACCGAGTCTTGTCCCTTGACATGGTATCCTTCCAGAGCGTTATCCTCTTGGAAGCCATGATCAAGAAGAAACCACGAGCATAGTTTCTCTTCTCTGTGGCAAGCTCGTTAAAAAATGAAACAGAGGCCAATAGCTTTCATGCTGGGGGAAACCACGAGCATAGTTTCTCTTCTCTGTGGCAAGCTTGTTAAAAAATGAAATAGAGGTCACGAGCATAGTTCTTTTCCTGTGTCAAGCTCGTTAAAAAATGAAACAGAGGTCCTGAGCATATTTTTCTTCTCTGTAGCAAGCTCGTTAAAAAATGAAACAGCAATCTGGGGATCGAAACTGGAACCTTGAGCATAGTTCTTTCTCTGTGGAAAGCTCATTAAAAAATGAAACAAAGGCCACTAGCTTTCATGCTGGGGGCATGTCACGAGCATAGTTTTCTTCTCTGTAGCAAGCTCATTAAAAAATGAAATAGCAATCTGGGGATCGAACCTGGAACCTTGAGCATAGTTCTTTTCTTGTGTCAAGCTTGTTAAAAAATGAAACAATCACCTCTCCCTTCAAATTGAGTCTTTCGCCAGATCTCGTAGATGTCAAGTCGAGTCTTTCGTCAGGTCTTGTTTTTGAACCTTCATTTCATCCACTTGTATCATTTTTCTCCATCTAGCACAGAAATTGGTGACAACCTCAAAGTCGGTGAATGAATTGAAGCTTGGGGGGCATGTCTCCAGCCTTTGATGATCATTCTGGAGCTAATCCACCAGCTTTCAAGCTAGGGGCATACCAATATTAGTCTTTGTTCTTTATCGTGCTCATAAATACATGAGAATGCAACCGGGTAAACTTTTATCTCTTTTTCGGACCTGTATGGATACACGAACACACGAAAAAGGAACCCCCCTGGAGTCTACTTTAAACCCTTTTCAGACTCTCTAAATATGAAAAGATTGTTAAGTGACCTTGCTTCCTTTCACACTCATTAAAAGGTCAGAAAGGGCGTCTTTCGAGCGATAGTTTACCCCTTTTTCGGTCTCATTAGACTACTGTACGAAAAAGGAACTGAGAGAGTTCTCTTTTAAGTGTTTTTCCAAACTCTATAATCTCGAAAAACCTTTGAGTTTTCTGTCTTTGGACTCGTTAAAACACACATCGACAGGCCCATATGGGACCGATCCCTTACTTCTTCCGGTTCGTTAAATAAAGGAAGAGGAACTTACCGAAGGTGAGTTATATCGAGCATGTGTTATCCTCCTCGAGCTCATTAAATCAAAAAGAGGTACTCATCTATCTGGATGGGGGGAAAAATTGAAAGGAGAAAGCCAAGCAGTCTCTTGAGAACATCATCCAGCACTTCTTAGAGTCGCCCTTGAACACGGCACTTTGTCATTTGCATATACCATAACCCACTGAACCTCTGCACTGAGCCAATCCTTTGAGTTCCTTTCACTCCTTTGGGTCACCTGACGCAAGTCACCATATCCTTTGCATAAGTGTTGGTCGACGTCATGTTTTGTTGTAGTGCCTCAGTGTTCAAGGGAAGTATCCGCCTCGAGAGTCGGCCATCCCAAATATCTTGCCTCAAAACTCGTGTCAGTCCGTGTCCATTTGATCTACCAATTACATTTCTATGTCCGTTTTGTGTCGTTTA
The DNA here is from genome assembly GCA_032191745.1 of Picea mariana. Lineage (NCBI taxonomy): Eukaryota > Viridiplantae > Streptophyta > Pinopsida > Pinales > Pinaceae > Picea > Picea mariana. The sequence continues at coordinate 469,330 of JASDQU010101808.1, forward strand.
TGGGGGATACATCAAGGCCCTCCCTCAACGAGTCTATTCCTGTCGACTTCAACACATTATCCAGGAATTAGACTTAGAAACCAGTTAGTACTTTGGGACCTGCATGCCTCAATGGCAGGCCTCCTCACATTCGACAGCAGGTTTACATCATTGACCCCTGATCGAATGATTCCACGGGTGTTTGACTTCAGCTCATATATTCACATTCGCTGGAATGTACTAAGGTACCTTGGGAATCATTGACATTAATGGTGATCTCCCTCGCACTTGTTAACGGTTCACACCATTGGCCGGTAAGCAAGTGGTTTTTTCCATGTTCGACATCAGGGCATCTATTCACATGGTTAGATTTGTACCATATTGGGATTGGTGAGAAGACCCTGGGTTGAGTGATCACTTTGATATATGCTTTTCCCAGGTTGTGAAGGAGTTCTATTGGACAAATGACACATATATTGTTACATAGATCCACTTTGTATTAGTCATGGCTATGTCTTGTCATCTCGTAGATCCACTATGTATTCTTCGTGGCTACGATCAATCCGAGTCATCAGAGTATAGATCCACATTATATCTTCGGTCGCTATACCTTTTTATCAATACAATTATGGATCTGCAATGTATTTTATGGCGGCCATATCTCGCAAGTCTTGATCACCCAAGAATAGGTATGCATGTCTTGGGTTTTGAAATATGTCATGATATTTGTTGGATGTTTGTGTGCAGCTTTTGTCAGGTTCTCTGAGTCTATACCCTTGCTTGAGAGTCTACAAAGAATTTCAGTTATCAGTTCGCATCTTCTAACTTCATACTTTGGGGGGCAATCTGTTACACATCAAAATTACTCACTTTGATAGTGTCGCAAGTGTCGTCATTACAAAGGTCGCAAGTGTCACATTTTGCTCACAAGGTCACAAGTGTTTCATGTTTCTCACAAGTGTCGCAAGTGTCAGGGAAGCATACTGCCATGATGCCTATGTCGTGCATATAACAACATGAGAAGGACACTTGAAACACCTCAAACATTTGATTTGGAAGAGGAGAAATGAGTCAGCAGGCTTGCAAACCTTTTGCCATCTGAAAGCACCTCAAAAACTGAGTTTTGGAGGAGAGCGCTCCACTATACCTCTTCTCGGAGCACCGACGCTCCCCCTTACACTGTTGGGGAGCGTTATAAAGCTCCCCTGGCCCTTTTGAAGGAGCGCTATAGATTTTGAGAGCGTTGGCGCCCCCCTAAATCCTACTAGGGAGCGCTACAATGCTCTGATGGTCCTTTTGAGGGAGCACTACCTATTCTGGGCAGTTGTTAAGTTGTTGAGATGAATGGGGGAAGCATCTTTTCATTCTTGGAAGGTAGTTGGATTCGAATCCCTAGTCCAGCCATGATCTTAGGGCAAATCCTCAACTGAATGAGGCAAATCCTCAACTTCCTCAAGGATATCTCAAGTGGTTGGAGCCTCTCCAAGGCTATATAAGCAAGCTTTCTAATGGTGAAAGGGGACTGGAAAAAGGAGAATTACACCAAACTTATGATCTCATAAGTGGTGTTGGAGCTGATTGGAGGAAGAATTGCTAGCATGAAACCTATGATCTTATAGGAAACACACAGTCAGCCAAAGGATAGTGATCAGTGAAGTTGTTGTTATCCAAGTTGTGGATCTTTCAGGCAAGGGTTAGACGAAGGGGACTTGACGAAGTTGTCGCATTCGCATCTACGATTGTAAATACTGTTGTCATTATTCTCATTAATATGACACGCTTGGCCTGTTTCTTTCTAGTTTGTGTCTAATGTTACATGAACTTATCATTAATAGATAGATCTGTTTCAAGCTAATATCAATAGAGTAGGAAGTGGTCATATCTTGTTTGTCTACAGAACTCAGCGAGGAGCAAAGGATCGAAGTGCAACTCGGAGCGTGCAGGGACAAACGTCGATAAAGAGGTACTTATGTTATCCTTCCTTCTCATGTGTTAGTTTGGATAGATTTGAAAGGAAGTCAGTGTCCACGTTAAGCATTTTCTGTCTTAGAATTAGGGTCAAGCTCTTTGAGGCAATCTACCTATCCGCAGGGAGATTTTCCTACAACAACGTATACATGACCAGTAACCTATAAAATATGTTGAGATTTGGGTACCTTGGAAAGTGGTCCCCATGTGCTTATGAGTCTCTAAGCACAAAGGGGGAAGACTATTACCATCATACTTTACTTTATGATTCTAATTTCACTTTGACTTAGGATATTTAAGTCAAAAGTGAAATATGTTGCTTAAGTCATAAAGTGACAATTAATTCACAATGTGGGTGAATTAATAGACATAAAGAAACTAAGGAAAGTGGGTTTCCTTAGTGAGATTTTTGGAGTTGATCTCACCCATTGATTAGACTTGGCTAGATCTAATCTAGGCCATTGATATTTTAAAGTTTGCATGAGGAGGCTAAAGAGAGGGTAAAGGTATTTTTGAGACTCATTCTTCATTTGTGAGTTTTTGGAGAAGAGAAGAAGGGCACATTTCTTGAGGAGGAGGGCACACTTCATGAGGGTTTGAGTAAAACCCTTGAGAGCTTGAGGAGAAGCTTGAGGTTGGTTTGAGATTGCATGGAGATCATTTCCATGGATCCATAGCTTCCATCTCTGAGAGGGAGAATTTTCATGGAGGAAGGTCGCATATTGAGGAGGAGGGTGCATTTTGTTTCCTTCATTTTCTCATCAGAGGAGGAGGTCTTGTAAGATTGAGATGAGGTCTGATGCATAGGGAGAGGATAGATAAGGCGCTTGTTTCTGTGGAAAGAGAAATTCAGCATCTGGATCTGTTTATTTCTAGTGATCATTTCTGCTAGGAGGAGGGAGCACATGTTGAGAGGACTGGCAGCTACCTGGTAGCAGATCTGCTTGGAGGATTCGAGCTCTGACAATTTTAGTGGAAAAGAAACACGGGAGAGGACATTCCTGTGGAGGGATTTCTTCATTGGTCTATTGATGAGCTAGGGCACTTCAGTTCAGTGTAGAGGGCAACAAAGGAAGAGGGCACACCACAGTTTGGGCACTTCTCTTTCTAGTTCTTGTGGAAAGACTTGTGAGGAGATTGCTATGTATACAGGTTCCATTGTATTTCATTACTTGTTGTATCTCTTTCTTAGATCATCATTATACAAACATATATCCCAAACTGGTTTTCTCCGGGGGGGTTTTTATCCAGGGTCATGTTGACCAAAAATACCTATGTACAAAAATGCATGTGTTAGTCTCTTAGATCTATTCATTTTCAGTTGTAAATATATTTAGGTGTGTTGTACTTGTTTTAGTATGCATGTACTAACTTCTGGTTACTAAAACTACATGCTAGAGCACCTAAAATTGGAATTGCAACTGTAACAAATCAGCAAGAAGTTCTTGTACTGTTGGTTGTCCTAAAACAGCAGGAAATACATTACCATGACAATTGAAACTTAGAGTCAATATGTGGTCAAAGATAGACCTAGTTGACAAGCTTGATAGGCCCTGAAAATATTCATGGTATTAGAGTTGTCGATTAGACAGAGAGTTGGTGCTACAGCTTCAGTGCATCAGAGGTTGATGAGGAGGAGCAGCAGGGCACCACGGAGGCTTGAGCCTCACATAGCTTCTGAGACGGGAAAATCAGGTTCTGGATCCACTTCAGGTGGAGGTGACTTGGTGAGAGGCCAAGTTGATGACTCTTGGTGAGATGCCAAGAGTAGAGACTCTTGGTGAGAGGCCAAGAGTAGGAGGAAATCCTTGGTGGGAGACCAAGGTGGATATCTTCGGTGTGATGGCGAGATCTAGGTGATCTTGGATAGATGGAGAGTCAGTGTCATTTATAGATCATGCAGATTGAGGAGATCGGTGACAGAGCCCACTTTCAGCAATCAGGGTACAGCCATACTCACCGAGCATATGTCAGGAGGCAACCATGTCCTCTGCAGGGACGGATTGGTGGTGACGAGCACTTTGATCCAAATATTTATTAACATAATACAATTACAAGATGTCATATTTATAGGGTTTATAGTGTGAAAAACTCTAAATAATTGCACCCAAAAACTATTACAGATCCACGCATATCATTGGTTGCAAATCCCACGAATCTCAAAATTCTGTTACAGTTATCTTCAGTCGATTTACCAATCGACCTCCAGTCGATCTTCAGGTCGGTTCCACTCGACCTCCTGTCATTTGACCTTTCGACCTGCATGTCGATCGCTTCGACCTTCGAATTAACCATCAACGTGAATTGACTTGTCGGTTGACTCTTCACTGAGTCCATCCACCTCGACTAGACATTTGGATGATTGTTCTATTGCTACAAAGAATATAACAACCCAACATCCTCCCACTTGTTGTCTTCTTTGTTGATACAAGAGAACATGAAAAAAATTTCACTTACCTATGGCAGCAATGCCCATTGTCTCTCTACATTAAGAGAACTTCACTAAAATCACAGACTTGGTCAAAGAGTCTATTATGTTTTCCAACGCGTCTACTTTCTCCAGCAACACCTTGTTGCTTTCCACCATGTCACTAACGAAATGGTATTGTAAATAAATATGCTTTGTCCTGGAATGATAAGTTGGGTTCGTTTCCAGGAATATTATGTTTTTACTATCGCAAGGTATCCTCATATCTCTCTGCTCAAACCTGATACCTAAACACAATCGTTGCAACCACACTGCTTCTTTTCTTCCATCAGTGGTTTCCATGTATTCAACTTCTTTTTTCAAGAAGGCTACGACCTCCTAGTGCTTACTCATCCAGCTGATTGCTTCATTGAACATCTTGAACACATCCATTGGTCGACCTTTGGCAATCCAAATCTCCAGCCTAGTTAGCGTCAACAAATCCATGTACATTTACTTCACTATCAACTTTAGGTTTCCTTTGGTACCATATAGCATAATGTTTTGTGCCACACAAATACCTGAATGCTCTCTTGACATTTTTCCAGTGCTCTTTTCTAGGTGTCGACATGCATCTACTCAATACTCCTATTGCATGGGCCATGGTCGGTCGAGTGCAGACCATTGCATACATCAGAATACCAAAATCACTTTCATAGGGAACATGTTCCATGTCCTTTATTTCTTCCTACGTCTTTGGACATTATTTAGTGGTTAATTTTTCTCCCACGATAATTGGAACTTTGATTGGTTTGCAATCATGCATGTTGAAATGATTCAATATTGTTTCAATGTACTTCCTCTGGTTCAACCAAAGTTTTCTAAATGCCCTAATCTCTTGATCTCCATTCCCAGAATGAAGTTCATTGCACCGAGATCATTCATGTAGAACTTGGAGGATAGTTGTTTCTTCACCTCCTTTATTGCATCAATGTTGTTTCCGACTAACATCGGGCCATCGACATACAATTCTACATATATGAAATGTTTGCCTTCTTCCTTAGAATATACGCAGTGATCAGTCTTGTTTCTCACAAATCTAAAACTAAGTATGTAAGTGTCAAACTTTTGATACCATATCCTTGATGATTGCTTTAGACCATAAAGGGATCTTTTCAACTTGCACACTAGCTATTTTTTTTCCTTTACTACAAATACTTTGGGTTGTTTCATGTAGATTTCTTCTTCCAGGTCCCCATGTAAGAACATTGTCTTCACATTCATTTTCTCTATCTTAAGATCAAATGTTGTAGCCAGAGACATTAGTACTCTAATGGAAGTCAATTTTGCAACAAGGGATAAAATCTCACGAAATTCGACTCCTTCGACTTGGGAATATTCTTTCACTACCAATCGAGATTTGAATTTTGTGACTTGACCTGTTGCACTCATCTTTCTCTTGAATATCCACTTGATACCAACAATTTTTCTTCCACTAAGTAATTATACCAAATCCCATGTATCCTTGTGCAAGGATTCCATTTCTTCGACCATGGAATCCTTTTGGAGTTTACCCTATATTGAGTCGATTTCCTCCCTATTTGACTTGGGCTCCTCATCAGTGGAAGTTAACACAAATTTGGAATGGAAATTGGGTGAACTATAACCTTCAAATGGTTTTCTTACTCATTCAAATATCCTTACAATCGGAGTTGGTTGTTCCACCTCTTCATATGACTCAGTCGACTCATCTGAATCATCTTCTTCGTTCCTCAGCTCAAACTTCACCTTATCTGGATATTTCTCTGTTTGAACTCCTTCAAACTAGGAAGTTCTACCGACTTCCATGAAGACCACATCTCGATTGTACACTAATTTCCTTGATTTAGGATCTCAGAGCTTATATCCTTTCATTACATCCTTGTACCCAATGAAAATACACATGAATGCCTTCTTGTCTAGCTTTTTCCTCTTTTATGTGGGAACATGCACAAATGCATCACAACCAAAAACTTTCAGATGTAAAATTGAAGGCTTCTTACCAAACCATACCTTATGTAAAGTTGAGTCAACTAGCATTGATGAAGGAGACCTATTTACCAAATATTTTGTTGTGTTAACTGCCTCTTCCTAGAATTCTTCTGTGAACCTAGCACCATTGAGCATGCTCCTTGCCTTCTCCATCAATGTCTTGTTCATTCTGTCAACGACTTCATTTTTGGGGGGGGTATATGGTGTGGTATTTTGGTTTGCTATACCACACTACTTGCAGAACTATTCAAAGTTATTTCGACATAATTCACCACCATTATCAATTCTTATCACCTTGATCTTCTTATCTATCTGGTTTTCCACAAGAGATTTAAACTCTTTGAATTTCTCAAAAGCCTATGATTTATTCCTCGGGAAATATATCCACGTCTTCTTGGAGAAATCATCTATGAAGGAGACATAATACATGGATCCACTAAGTGAAGGAATTGTTTTAGGCCCAAACATATCACTATGAATCAATTCTATAATCCCCTTTGCTCTCGTTGCTCCAAATGGGAACCTAACCTGATTTTCTTTTCCATATATGCAATGTCCACAAAAATCAACTTTTGTATTACAATAAGGTAAAAATTCGACCATATATTTGTTGTGCATATCTCAAAGTCATTTTTCTCCAATGTGTCCCATCCTCTGGTGCCATAACATAGTCAAGTTGACCTCACGAAGAACAGTCCATTCGGTTTGTATCGACTCAGCCCAAGTTAAGTTGAGTCAAGTCAAAGTCAATTCAAATTTAGGAAAAACAATGTTGTTGCATCCAGTCGAGTCGACGTTCCCTAACAAATTGTATATGGTTCCCATCTGAACTCCTTTAATTAATACCATCGCTCCCCTGACCATTTTGCAAGTATCCTTCTAAAATAGAGTGTGCATGCTTGCATCACTCATCTTATTGAAAGATATCAAGTTTCTTTCCAAACCCGGAATATGTAGCACACCTAGAATGGTTATGCTTCTCCCATATTGCAATATTGGTTGGACTCTTCTCCATCCAACAATTGTGGTTTTCGATTCGTCTCCCAAGAACACATCTCCCCCTTCATATCTCTCATATTCACAGAACCATTCTATGTGAGGTGTCATATTAAAGGACGCTCTTGAGTCAATCAACCAAACATCATGATTTGATTGTGTATTGGTCGACGCAAAATACACATCACCTCATTTATCTAGAGTAGTCTTTCTCTCAGTGATTGCTTCTCATTGGATCATGCATTGACTTCTATCGCCTTCAACTTGCAATATCTTTTGTAATGCCCGGATTTACCACATTTCCATAATCTTGTCATCGAATGGTCCAGGGATTTAGATCTACCCTTCGACTTAGACTTTCTACCAAATAATTTTTCTTTATCTCTAGCGACCTCTCACCATTAAGGCATATTTAGTCAATCCTTCAAGGTTCATTTGTCTCATTTCTTCTGATAATAGAGATGCAACCACATCTTCTAGCACTAATGTGGTCGAATTACTCCCTATAGCCATTGTTATCGCACAAGTTGTAGGATGGGAAAAGCCTCACCCAACCACCAATTGGCCACAACTTAGAGAGCACCTACCCACTGTCACCTTAGGCAGGTGTTCCCGTAACTTTAGAGGTGAGGTAGTCACATCAAGGTGGGAATATAGGTGACCCTAGGGGGATTGAAATAGAAAATGATATGAATGGATGGAAGCCCCTAATTGGTCAAGTTTCTAGATGGAAAAAGGGAACTTGGAGATGAGTCTAGAGGGTTGCTTAAGGTTTCCAATGATTTGAGTAACCTGCCAAGTGTGAATACATGCCCGAGACACAAAGAAAACCAAGTATATGATATAATATGTTAGTTGGACAAGCAAGTTAAGCTTGTTGTCCCTAATTGTAGAAAAATTCAATGATATATATCAACGTATAGAAGATAATAAAGGCTGCAAAATAAGTGTTAAAAGTGTAATTGAATAAGCAAGAGAGAAGCCAGTGAAAGCTAGCTTAACTCAACAATGATAAAGAAATACTTTAGCACAAAAACAAGGCTGAAAAAAAAATCTTACTGTAGTGATATTTATCAGTCTTATGGATGTATCAAACCAAGCTTTATAACAGAAAATAAGTCAATGAAAATCACCTTTAACTAGCTCAAAAAGTGTGCTAGGGTTAGTAGTTTGCTAGGGAAAAGTTGTAGCCAATTCCTAGGGTTAGTTTAGGAGTTATATAGGGTTAGAGAGTTAGTTTTATGCAGCCCTAATGGTTGTAGGTTAGTTTTATAACAGCAGAAAGATTTAGTGGATGAAAGAGGACGCCTCAATGAGGCAATAAATCCTAGGGCTCAAGCAACAACTTCCAAGTGAGAGAACTTCAAAACTTGAAAATTTCACGTTTACCAATGCAAAGTTTTATTTCTCTAATACAACGACTAGTAACTTTGATTATGGGTTAATGGGGTCAAAAGTAAATATCTAGAGCTACTACCTCATTGGGATTATAAATCCTCTTATTCCCCAAGGCAAGTAACCTATCTAGGGTTTAAAACTAAGGGGTGTATGCCCTTATACTTCCTTTGCAAACCCTTGCAAACAATTATTATATGATTAAACATTATGGTGGAGCTAGAGTATGGGTGTATGCACTTAGACTCCCTACCTAGCCTTAGAAAAATCAACCTTGAACTTGAATTACAAATGATAGCAACAAGTAGAAGGCCTTACCAATCCAATAGCAAAAAGATAAATTGTAGCATGCCAAGATAACCACCACAATAGCTATAAAATGACCTCCAAGATCTAGCGCATCATCATCATGTACTCCATAACCAAATAAAGCACCACACCATAGCACAAGAGAACCAAAATCTCCAAGGTAGCGAAAATTTCAATCCAATACTTCTCACAATGGGAGACTTATGTTATAAAATGAGATCTTATGATCTCTATTTATAACCAATATCATTGACATAGTTTGTCCACATTAGCAAGGGTAAAACATAATGCAAAGGGTCCACAACCCTTATCTTACACCTTGCAACAAAGTTATATTAAAAAATTCACTTAAAATTTACTTTTGCACAAAAGAAACCCTAGCATAAGGTGATGTCACATCTTTAGGGGACGTTTTGACACTAGGAGCAAGTCGTTGGAGTTGGAGATGCATAGTTATGCCTCCAAAGGCCACATGTCACTCATCTAGGCCATCTCCTCATGGTCAAGGTCTTCTTCTCCTCAAAATTTCCATGTGTCAATGAACATCTTCACCACCAAACCCTAGCCCTTTTATGTGACATCAAGCTTCCAATGAGACGTTTTTCCTCTCCTAGGAAAATTTGTTTGGCATGTGAGGTCTAGGTTATGTCTCTCAAGTCATATTCTAGTCCTTCAAAGGTACATATCTTTCATCTGACATGTGGTCCCTCGACATCCAACCTATGGGCTTGAAGCCCCACGGAAGCCCAAGCTAGGCTTGCTCCTCCAAAATTGTCCACCAACTAGGTCCTGCAAAGACAAATGAGCATGCTCTCCAAGGATATCAAGTCATAATATCATGGTGAGTAAATCAAATCCATAAATGAGCCACCTAAGCATGTGCATCAAATATTACCCAGTCAAACAGGTAAGTTCTCAAAGACATTATGCAACTTGCCAAGCTTGGATATGGGAGGGTTTACAAGGTGTCATATTGGGTAGATATTTCCCTAGGTGAAGGAGTGTTCCCCATGTTATCCCTCTCTAATCTATGTGAATTAGATGACGTGGTTATGGGTCAAGACTCACTAGGAATGGGGTTCATGACATACAAGGGGTTGTAGTGTCTCATTCATGGGTGTCTTTGTAGAGGGTGTGTGGCACCTTCGTTTGCAATGCACTTTTTCCAATCCCATCCTCTTGACATTCTTTGTTTCTTTCATGTTTTAAGGAATGATTTGAATGCCACTATCCTGTCATGGTGTCAAGATAATGACAATGTCACTCACAAATACCTTGTAGAAATGAGAAGGTTGGCTCGTGAAAAGACCCCCTTTCTCTCAGTTGTGCAACTAAGAGCCACTACCTTGGCTTCGTGGCTAGATGATGGTAATTCCATACCACTAGATACCCATGATCATGATAGATCGTCTCGTGATGAGACCTCCTATCCTCCAACTAGCCCCCTCTGTAATCCATGTGAAGTAGATAAAGTGGTTATGGGTTAAGACTCACTAGGAATGGGGTTCATGACATACAAGGGGTTGTAGTGTCTCATTCATGGGTGTCTTTGTAGAGGGTGTGTGGCACCTTCATTTGCAATGCACTTTTTCCAATCCCATCCTATTGACATTCTTTGTTTCTTTCATGTTTTAAGGAACGATTTGAATGCCACTATCCTGTCATGGTGTCAAGATAATGATAGTGTCACTCACAAATACCTTGTAGAAATGAGAAGGTTGGCTCATGATGAGACCCCCTTTCTCTCAGTTGTGCAACTGAGAGCCACTACCCTGGCTTCGTGGCCAGATGATGGTAATTCCATACCACTATATACCCATGATCATGATAGGTCGTCTCGTGATGAGACCTCCTATCCTCCAACTAACCCCCTAAGCATTATATCATTTATTCTTGTGGGTCCCCCTTTTCTTACAGAGAAGTGTTTCATTTCTTTCTCGGGGAATCCCTGGGTGAAGAATCTAAAAGGTTTATATATAGGATTTTATCTCTTTAGCCAACAAAAATCCCTCTGGGACTTTAGCCCCTTCTTCCCATAGAATGAGGGACAACCCCTTCTTGGGTCAATACACCCTAAAATCCCAAGAGACAAGAAAATGGGGAGGTTTTAGGTGATAGAAAGTGGTAAGTATGGTTGGGAATGGTACAATGGCTCTTCAAGGGAATTCCTAATTGAAAACCCATTCCTAAGGAACACCATTTACTAGGGCACAATGTCAACCACTAAAGTAAAATGGGGAAAAAGGAATAATTTCCAAGCATATGTCATGAAATCTAAAGCAGTCTAAGATATAACATACTCAAAATGCCTCAAATATTGAAATGACACTCACCATAATACCTAACTTGTACCTCATGCAAGGCCTAGTGCCTCTCGCAAGTCAGTTGATGTGGTGGATGCCATCTGAAAATCCTAACCTATGTGGTGGTGACAAGGGTCTCCATCTATGCAAGTGGATATTGTTGGTCATGTAGTCTCTGGGCACTTCATATCTGCAACTTGAGGGCCTCAAGACATAATCTCCTTAGTCATCCCTCAAAATGGGGATAACATCTGGCTCCTACTTCGAGACATGTGCTTGTCGTAGAGTGCATGAGAACCGCAGCATCTCTTGGTAGACCTGTGCTTGCCAAAACTCAGAGAAAAACATCAGAGCATCTAGGGTGGTGCTATCACCCTTCATCCATATGCATAAAATTTCAAATGAAAACTAATCTAGAAAAGAAAATTTTGGCATTTTTTCAAAATTTTCTAAACTAAACATGAAATCAATATGCAAGTAGAGAAAAATAAAATATGAAATGCATCTAAATTAATATGAGAAATCAAGATGCAAATGAAAGGAAAGCAAGATGACCTACCTACTTACCTAAGGCTCGAGCCCTGAAGAAATCATGTGACCTGAACATAAGGTTGGAGAAGAGATCCATCCATTAGTAATGGCATATTTATCCCATTCAAAGCTGTCATATAGTAGCTTTCTTTGTCAGACTTCTTCTTGATGATGTAAGAGCCAAGCCATGAGTTTTCATCTCTTTGTTCATACATGGGCTTTCCCTTTCTCTTGTCCCACATGAGGGAAACACTTTCTTCACTAAAATTGATGCAAGGCATACTCTCAATGTATGGATATGAAAGAGGCTCTATGTTGACCATCCTTTTGATAGTGTCTTCATCTTCTTCATCTTCTTTCTTCAAAATTTGGATAGACCCTGGCTCCTTCCCATGGTGCTTCATAAGTTTCTCTCTGTATTCATCTGTCCATGGGAGAAACATCTCTATGGGGTATTCATGTATGAAGGGTATCTCAAATGGATCATACTCAATAATCTGTGGAGGCACATCATAATCATGTTCATTGACATAATCATGGCCATTAGGATCCATCACATGTTTATCATTCTTTTCCTGCACGTGTAAGATATCATATGTTCCATCTCCCATGGGAATGTATGCATGAGTAAGGCTCATGCTAATGAAACCCCCAAGGGCAGAAGACCAAGTCCTCAACAAGAGCATCCCCCAAGCATCCAGCACATCGATCACTACTATGTTCATGAGGAGGTTGATACGTGGAAAATCAATCAGAAAAACCTCAATGTCCTCACATACCCCAAAAACCTTGACCCTTTTAGAATTAATACCACATACATTACCATAAGGTCGGGTTGTTTTCAAACAAAGTTTTTCCATCACCTTCAATAACATGGAATTCATTGAGGCCCCATAATCAAGCATCCAGTTGTTCAAGCAAAGGTCATTCATGCCTAATGAAATATAGAAGGGAAGATTCTTGTTTCTTTGTCGATCAAAATACATAGTATTTATAATGATAGGAGGGTCTTCCTTATCAGTCGGTACCTGTAATATCTTCAAGATTTCCCTTTTCACAGAAGGGATCTTGCACATCTCTGTCATTGGGACCGTCATATTCAGTTTTCCAAACATGCTTGCAACATCTATATTCAACTAAATCCCGTCTGTGTTGAGTTTTCAGGAGAGATGATATTTTATATTCTTTTATTATTATTTAATGTGCAAAAGGATCACAACTAAAAGATAGATATCCACAAAACAACAAGATATATCCTCAGGGAAACCCTCAAGGGGGAGAAAACCATGCAAACTTTCCTCAGTATAGATTCCTCCAACATGTACAATGTCATATAATGCTCTTTCACGAAATCAAGACCAAAGAAACCCAGACACGAACCAAGAATAGTCTCCTAGATAAATGCATACTACTCTCTTGTACTTTTGATTGATGATTGATCAAAATGACTCGCTATAGCCTCTATTTATACTCTAAAATACCTAAAAGACATGACTTATCAATAAACCCTTTCACAATTACATTTACAAATAACCAGTACAATTACACTAAGGAATAACTTCTGAAATTACATAAAATATCAACACTCCCTCTTAATGAGGAAGATATTCTATCTGACACAGACTCTAACATTGTCACCATCCACACAAGATCATCACCATTGACTCTCGAACACACAAATCTATACATCATAGGAAAACCATGGTGACTTCACAGCATGCATCCAGGGTCGATAGGTAGCTCTCTAATAGCTACAACATGTCATCGTGAGACTATCCAGTTTCCCACATAAAACTTGGATATCTTATGCATGACATTCAGTACCCTGCGATAACATTTATACCTCATCTCTTCAGCATGCATCCAGTTTCGGTGGGTAGCTCTCCAATAGCTACAACAGGTCTTCATGACATCCACTACCCTGTGATAACATATGAAGTCGTCACTATATTGTAATTTCATTGTAAATGCATATTGTAATTTCATAGTAAATCCGAATTGTTCATTATAAGGTCGCAGATCTGAAGGTAGAATTTATGTTGTTGATGATTGAAGCTTCGTGAGACATCCTCCAAGACACATTCTCCTCTGAGACTGAGTTGAGTCGACCTGTGAGAGAGCTCGTGTGTTGGGTGTGCCCATGTGATGGGTGTGTCGTTCCTCTCTGGACTGAGATGAGACGATGTGTGCCCCTGTGTGGGGTGAGGATGCCCATGAGATGGGTGTGTCGTTCCTCTCTGGATTGAGATGAGACGATGTGTACCCCTGTGTGGGGTGAAGGTGCCCATGTGATGGGTGTGCATCAGACTCTGGACTGAGTTTTTATGACATGTGGTCTCTTGCCTTGTGGACTCAGTTGAGTTAGGCTTGAGATGGTACTCCAAATGATTCTCATGTAGACTCGGTTGATATAGAGATATGTTGAGTAGGACGTCCCTATGGTTGAGCACAAGTGGACATGTCCCTAGTGGCTGAGCACTAGTGGACGTGTGAGATCCTTGCTATCTTGTCTAAGAATAAGATTTACATGTAACCCTAATTATGTTGTAAAGGGTACAGGTCGACCCCACCATGTAAAGATAATTAATATTGTAATTGTTAATTATATTTATTATATTATTAAGTTGTACATGTCGGCCCTATTGTGACAATAGACACATCATTTTATGTGATAAGTTTTGTATAAATAAAGGTGAATCCCCATTGAGGAAACACACTTATATTTGTGTCATCTCATGATTTCGGAAGTTGAGGTCTAAAATTATGACAATTGCAGCACCCTTTTGTGTGCTAGGTTTGGTGGTGGATGGGGGATCTTCTCTTGAGAATGTAGCAAAGGATTGTTGGGTTTTCTTCCCTTGTGTAGAAGGTTCCCGGGATATTTCTTTTGTTCTTGTGCATGGTTATTCTTCTTGTGATCTTGGTTTACTACAACTAGTTATTGTTGTTGCGGTCATTGTGTATGGTTCAAGTAATGCTAAAACAGAAAATGAAATAAACCTCATGCTTGATCCAAAACTTAACATGGTTTTAGAGCATAGGTCTTGAAGAATACCACTTGCACAAATTTGAAGGGGTCGAACCCCTGTCGAGGCTTGATTGAGGGCTTAAAAGTGCTGGCCATGGGCCTCTAAAGAAGTCGCAGCAAGGGAGAAATCCCACTAAGGGCCGAACCTTTCAGAGGTAAAGGTTAAGGTAGCCACAACCACTAAGGCTTCCACAGCAAACCCTAATAGCAGACTTGTAGCGGCTTCTGAGGCAAGTTAGGCCTATTCTGAGGCAGCGGAAAAGGTACTTTACTGTGGCAGCAAATTCTCTGAGGAAACGAATTCTCTGAGGCAACAAGTTATCTGAGGCAGCAAGGAGGAGAAATCTAAGGAAGTAAGGACGAGTCATCTAAGGCACTAAGGCCGAATTTCAGAGGCAGATCTGAGGCAAATTTCTGAGGAGCACACTAAGCAATCTTCAAAATTTTTCTTGAACAAGTTCTCTTTGAGGCATCTTCAATACAAGTTCCAAGAGTATATTGTCCAAGTTATAGGCCTATCCTTTCTACAAGTTCCAAAATAAATTTGGGAAAATTTCAGATGTAACTACAAATGTGAGCTACAGGAGCTAAGTGGAATTTTGATCTACCTTTGCACAAAATTTTTCTGCTTGTTCACGTGTAGAATAATGTATGGTTGGCGCAAGTTCTGACACAAGTCAAGGAATCTTAAGGCACGAATTTGAGGCCTACTTTTGGCATGGATTTGAGGAGCTAATTGAAGCAATTTTCTGCAGTGTTTCAGGTGTGTTGCAGACCTTTCTTAGTGCAGATATGAGGTTGTATCTTTGTATCAGTTGAGCAAAGTTTCAAGCCGAATTTGAAGGAGTCTTTGAGGTATAGAAGGGACAAGTTGGTGGTCTATCCTGAGCATGGAGTAAGACCGTACTACGGACCTGTTGCAGCCAAGGTTCCCAATGGTATATTGTGTTTGTTGTGGATAACTTCAAAGTAGCCTTTTTTTTAGCATAAATCCCTGGTGTGGATTCCAAGTCTTGTATGCAGATTTGTTAGCACATTGTGAAAGAAAAAATGCAGACCTATTGAGAAGGATTTCAGACTTGGATAAGAAAGGAAGATTGAAGACTTGAAGGGCACTCTTGTATCCAATCTTGATGAAATTGAAGATGGACTTTGAAAGAAATACTTCTTCCAAAACATTCTGAGGTATGTTTTATCTTTGGATAAATTTATTGTACTATTTAAACTCACATTGTTATTGTCCCGGGATCTACTTCATGAATACCTAGGTTGAAGTCTTCCACAAGTTCCAGGAGCTCAAGGCTCCACCAGAAAACTTGTCAAAGAAAAAGATCATTTGATTCCTGTAATAATATCTTTGTACTGTAGTTATTTTTCATACCTCATGACTTGGACCACTATCCCTGGTGCGGGAATCCAAATTTTTTGTTTGGTAGTTATCCATATGGGAGGTCAGCAAAGTTCTATAGAAGTAGTAAAGGATTTGAGAAGACATGGGATGTCTCCAAGTTAACAACACCAGAATAGGAAGATGTTTATCCTTCAAACTTTAGAGGGAGTCAAACTATTTGAGAAGAAGGAAGAGGCAGTACCTTCTCCCCCTTCACCAGTTCAGAGGGAGACAGCCATTGATCCAATTGATTCAGTTGATCCAGTTTCTCCAGTTGATATACCCAAAGACATTGCAGTAGGTCATAAAAGTCCTTCCTGGGCTCGACAATCTCTGCAGGAGGCAGAGGGACATGCATCTCCTCGGGGCAAATTCCGAAAAAGCAAGAGACCATAAAGATTTGTGAGTTATTTTTCAGCCATGAGACACATGATTGATACCGAGTCTTCTTGTCATAGGTAAGCAACATGTCAGCAAGTATGGAAAGATGCCATGAAAGAAGAGTATCAGTGCATCATGAAGAATGATGTATGGGATATTGTTCCAAGACCAGAAGGGAAGTCTATAATGACTTCCAAGTGGATCTATAACATCAAGTATGCAGTCAATAGAAGTAACGAGAAGTACAAAGCGAGATTTTTAGCCGGAGGATTTTCACAGGTAGAGGAAATTGATTATGAGGATACATTTGCTCTTGTAGCCCGATACACTTCCATCCGTACTATCATTACACTAGCTATATCTATGGGTTGGAAACTACATCAGATGGATGTAAAGACAACCTTTCTCAACGGTGAGATTGAGGAAGGAGTTTGCATCCAGTAGCCAGAGGGATTTGTGATTCATAAGTCAGTCGAGACAGACTCACTGGATAGCAGCGAAACATGTATTGAGATATCTACGAGGCACAGTTGGATATGACCTAAGATATGCCTCAAGTGTAGACATGAAATTGCAGGGATATGTCGATGCACATTGGGCAGGGAGCACAGTGGACCGGAAGAGCACATCCAGTTGTTGTTTTACATTAGGTTCTGCCATGGTTTCCTGGTGCAACAAGAAACAGAGCTTTGTGGCCTTGAATACCACAGAAGCAGACTATATAGCATTGAGTGTGGCAGTCCGCGAAGCAGTGTGGTTTCACAAGCTTCTGGAAGATTTATTTGATCATGAGATGGATCCTACCATTATTCATTGTGATAACCAGAGCTATGTGAATCTCTCTAAGAATCTTGTCTTTCACAATAAATCGAAACACATTGAGATAAAATATCATTATATCGGAAACATGGTATAGAGGAAAGCAGTACACATGCAATACCTTCCTACACATGAGAAGATTGCAGATATCTTCACCAAACCGCTTTTCAGGATGAAGTTCGAGTACTTCTATGAGAGACTTGGCCTGGTGGAGAATGCCTCCCTAGCTGAGAGAGAGTGTTGATGATTGCAGCTTCGTGAGACATCCTCCACGACACGTTCTCTTCTAAGATTGAGTTGAGTCGACCTATTAGAGAGCCCATGTGTTGGGTGTTCCCATGTGATGGGGGTGTCGTTCCTCTCTGGATTGAGATGAGATGATGTGTGCCCCTGTGTGGGTGAGGATGCCCATCAGATGGGTGTGTCGTTCCTCTCTAGATTGAGATGAGACGATGTGTATCCCTATATGGAGTGAAGGTGCCCATGTGATAGGTGTGCATCAGACTCTGGACTAAGTTGTTATGATGTGTGGTCTCCTACCTTGTGGACTCAGTTGAGTCAAGCTTGAGATGGTACTCCAGATGATTCTCCTGTGGACTCAGTTGAGATAGAGATCTGTTGAGTAGAACGTCCATGTGGTTGAGCATAGGTGGACATGTCCCTAGTGGTCGAACACTAGTGGACATGTGAGATCATTGCTATATTGTCTAAGAGTAAGATTTACCTGTAACCCTAATTATGTTGTAAAGGGTACAGATCGGCCCCGCCATGTAAAGATAATTAATATTGTAATTATTAATTATATTTAGTATATTACTAAGTTGTACAGGTCGACCCTATTGTGCCAATAGACACATCATTTGATGTGATAAGTTTTGTATAAATAAAGGTGAATCCCCGTTGAGGAAATAAACTTATCTTTGTGTCATCTCATGGTTTCAGAAGTTGAGGTCTAAAATTATAAGAACTGCAGCACCCTTTTGTGTGCTAGGTTTGGTGGTGGATGGGGGATATTCTCTTCAAAATATAGCAAAAGGATTGTTGGGATTTCTTCCATTGTGTAGAAGGGTTTCCCAGGTTATTTCTTGTTTTCTTGTGCATGGTTATTCTTCTTGTGATCTTGGTTTACTGCAGCTAGTTATTGTTGCTGCAGTCATTGTGTATGGTTCAAGTAATGCTAAAACAAAAAATGAAATAAATCTCATGATTTAGCCAAAATGTTAGGTTTTTTTTCCCTAGAAGGCCAACCTCTTTTATGAAGGAAATGTATTACGGCTATGTATCATTGTACATATTATATTCTGAGTGAGGAGACTGTGAGAGAAAAAATAGAAAGTTACAGCGGGTGTGTTGTAGGTTGTATGCCTTCATTTGATGGATAATAATAAAGAAAAGACCTGGCAATTTCTCTAGCGGACATAGCCCACGCTGGGTGAACCATGTATATATGTGTCTATATTATATTGTGTACCTTCTGAGTTTTATTTTCGCATTTGTTTTATTTTATTGCTCCGCGATCCTGTTTTTCTAACAACTGGGATCAAAGCGAAAGGTAACTCGCAGGAAAAGAGGGTTCCTTGTTTGAGTGGGAGCAATGGCGGAAGATGGAAAGTTTAGGGTCAAGAAATTTAACAGCGAAAACTACTAGTTATGGAAGATGGAGATGGAAGATTATTTATATCAGAGGAATCTATTCCTACCACTGGGTGGAATAGAAAAAAGTTTGTAACATCCCGCTCTGGCGCACTGAGAAAACTTATTATTTGAGGACACTTGCTCGCAAGGGATCTGGACTTTTCTGATGTTAAAACTTTTATACTTGATTGTGATACGTTATGATAGACGACATGAGGTTTTACTATTTGATGTAGACAGGTGCTATTGACTCAGTTTTATTGAGTGTGCAGGGTTTTGGACCTTGATGATGCAGAGGCATCGGTGGAACCCCCTTGGACTCCAGATTGAGTCAGGGAGTGTGCTATTGGGTTGATTTATTTACTGTGATATTTCATTTGATTTGATGATATGATGTTGACATTTCTAACATGATTGTTGATGATGCAGTCTGACGATAGCTTGTCGACCAGACTCACATATGGAGTAAAGGGGCCACACATGATTTCCAGAGAGGTTGAGGGAGAGGGGTGGACAGCAGCCCTGCCACCGCCTACTAGCACTCCCGCCGTGGCTCGAACAGTAGGTTAACGATTACCTAGTTCAAGAGGATCCACGATGCCATGAGGGCAAACTACGACAGTCACTCACGATGATTCTAAGGGGCGCGCAATAAGGCGGGGGCCTTATTCCTTAGAGCCCTTAGTCTCCCACAAGTTCACCTGGCGGAGTGTTGACTCCAGGGGTTATAGATGTCTACCAATCAGTCCAGTTGGTGAGTGGCACCCTTGGAGCACGTGGTTCATCCTGAAGGGCACGTCGCACAAAAGAAACACAAGAAGCGAGTGGCACCCTTGGAGCACGTGGTGCATCCTGAAGGGCATGTCGCGCAAAGGAAACGAACGAGGCAAGTGGCACCCTTGGAGCACGTGGTGCGTCCTGAAGGGCACGTCGCATTGTTGTGGATGAAGGAAACAAACCTAAATAGCCTAAGACAATAACGCCTTAAGAAATCCTTAAACAACTCCCCTAACCCAGTGTCGCCCAGTTCAGAATCTAATTATTGAATCTAAAACTATTAGGGTAAAATTTTGGTCTAACCTTAAGAACCAACCCTGGATTAAAGATAACAATTTAAACAAGAACCCACCTAAGAAATAGTAGGTCTTCATAAAATTCCTCGGGTAAATAAAGAGAGTAAGGATTTAATTAAACTAAGGGATTTAAAGAAGAAATTAATTCCTCACTGGTGGAAGAATGACATCACCTATGTAATATAACATAAAGAAAATTCCCAAAAAAAACTAAGACCATATTTATATTTCATTACTTCCTCTTTATATGCATATGTGATAATGACATCACCTATGTAGTATAACATATAGAAAATTCCAAAAAAAAAAAACTAAGACCTTACTCATTATTCTTCTTTTATGTTATACATCTACATTTCCCATATACATGTTTCTCATCACTTTAATCTCTCATTATCTTATATATATATATATATATATATATATATATATATATATATATATATATATTAATGATAATTTAAGATGATGAATAACATGCATGTAAATAGGAAAAATGAAAATATATATTTATATTATAAACAAATTGTCGTGTATTCCATAAACTCTAATTTATAGAATAAAGAAAATTAATAATGGAGAGAAGGGATTAATGAAAATAGGGAAATTAAGTAATAAATGAAACCTAGACAATTAATAAGTAAAAGAATATAATTTTGGAGAAACATGGGGGATGAGTGACACTTGTAAGAGAGAGAATTTTTAGGGGTTTTCATTAAAACTTGAGTTAAATGTGAATTAGGGCAAGGGGGGGCTCCAAACTCTATAAAAGAAGGGTAGATGAGGAAGAAAGGGGATGGGCTGTTAGGTATTGTTATGCTGCCGAATTTTGGACTGGACTGATTGCTTGTGAGGAGTTGGGATTTTCTCAGCTGGGATTAGAGTGGTAGCTCAGCCTTGGAGGCGAGCTGGGAAGCTAGGCATATCATCTGGTTGTGTGTGGCCCCTTTGTGGCTCGGGGGGCTAAGAGGGAAGCAGAGTACCCCTAGCGTTTGGCAGGGAGGTACCGGTGCAGTCTCTACGATCGGCAAGCGGGAGCGGCACGGAGCGGGGGCGGCAAGGAGTGCGCGGACGTCAATCGAGCGGGCGAAAGGCAACGGTATGATTTTATTTCTAGTAGAGTAGGAGGCATTTGGAAATATGGTTAGATCTGCAAATGTTTTAATGGGTAATCGTATTTTAGTTCATGACTGAACTTGTGTTATAGCTGGGCCTTGCATTTTGTTGTCTGCGTATTTACTTTTCCCTGGGCATTTTTACCTTGCCGTGGGCGTTCTACCTTTCTGTGGGGGTTTTGCAAATGGCTGCAGTGTATTACATCACTATGGGCGTTTTGATTACCGGGGCGTTGGTATATTACTGTGGGTTATTTTATCCTGTTCTGAAATGGGGTTGTTTTAGTCGGAATTTCTCTGCGATTTTGGGTTAAATTCCCTGCGTTTTTATAGTGAACCTTCTCTGCGTTTTTGGTGTAATTTCCCTGCGTTGTGATAGTTAAATTTTCTGCGTTTTTGGGTTACCCATCTCAGCTAAGGTTACCCACGCCTTTAAACCCTTTAAACTCTGCACTGTTGTCTCACCCTCTCTGCGAATGGTGGATTTCACAATTTTGCGTTTTGTATTAACTCCATGCGTATTGGTTGCCATTCCTTGGTTGATTGGTGTGCGATTTGGGTGTAATCTTTGCATTGGGTTGACATTCTCAGTTGGGTTGCCCTTGTTATGAAGCTGGTTCAGTTCGCCCTGAAAACCTGCATGAGTTCCACCAAATTAAATGGTCAATTTCAGCGACAGTGACATTTGTTTTTTTAACAAAACACCAAATAGAATGTCAGGTAAAAACCAATTACTGTTGAAGTAAATTACGAAAAGAAAATATAATACGTCTTGCGTTCTCGTACTCATTATCTTTGTGCAATTTGGCATGGTAGATGCTATATACGCGCTTAACCTTAGTGGTCATAATATAAATTGAAGTAAACAGTTTGTTTTATTTAACGTCTAATGCAATTCATATATTTCGTAATCGGTCTCTTGTCTTACTGTTTCATTATTATAGTATTCTAAACTCTATATTTTAATTTAATTTTTAATTATAAATTGAGAACATATCAAATTGTGTACTAAGGTAAATTCCGTTTATATTAGATTTATCAAATATCTAATTCAAATTTAAATTAATCTGATTTGTTTTACTGTGTTTAGAGTCCTTTTATTGATTTGCGTGGTGGATTGTTGTTCACCTTCTTGACTAACTGTTTGTGGATTGATTGCATGGAGTGCCATCTCTTGACCGCCTCCTTACCATGTGTTCATGGATCGTGCAATGTCTGCAACGTGTGGTTTATCTCCTGGATTTTTATGCCCTCGGGTTATTGTGCCTGTCGCGGCATGTTTTTCCATTTTATATTGCATAGAATGGTTTGATTCTGATTTTTATGCCCCAAGGTTGTTGTGAGTGAACTGTGCCTACTCCCGTGTGTCTTTTCATATACATTGGGTTATATTGCATTGTTCCTTTTTATATTGCATGTGCATATGAATAGTTCAAATTTATATTGTACAGAACAGTTAGATTTTATTTACAATAGTTTAATTTTTATTGTTATTCTTATAACGTTTTTAAAATACAATAGTTTAATTATTTTTATTCTTACTTTTATTTACGATAGTTTAATTGATTGAATAATTCATTTAACCCTGTCGGCGCTGTAAAATCTGGCATTGGCGCACCCTTTGAATTTGCCAGCTACCTCTGTAGGCTGCCTCTGTGAGGCGCGATTCCCGGTTGCGCGCACCAGTCGCCCGTGCTGGACATGCACTCGCCGCTGCAGGATGGTCTGATATGATTAATCCCCTACCGTGTTATTATGGCACTTTAGTTTTTGGGCTGTAACTTCCTTAAATTCTGTTAGCAACTACCAGTTCGATTTAACCCTTCCCTTATAGTCAATCGTTCCTTATATCCGTTCTTAGCATGTTTAAACTGTCTCTCTAATGCAAGGATCCGCCCTTTTTCCTTTTTAACCTTAACCCTTCCCAAGCTTAACGATTCAGCCTCCCACCTTCTGCTCTGAGAACTGCAATTAAATCACCTCTTTATCCGTGTTATTGTTACCTGGCAATGTCATGTTCTGAGGGCGCATGGCAGTAATTAGAGGGGTTGTGGCACTTACACTTTCCAGCCATTTCCCCTTAATGAATGCGTACAGCTGTCACCGTGGTCCTCGTAGTAAAGTTATACTCCTGCCGTAATGGAGTTAATAAATGTCTTATTAACACCTTCTGCCTTAGCTTTCTTTTCATCTGACTTTAGATAGCTATTCCAAGCTATCGCCAAATAGCGCTTTTTCCGTTACAAACAGAGATTTTGTTGCCAAGTGAGAGACAGGTTGTGGTTGCCTACAGTGGCCTGGTTTTTATTGTTTTAATGGTAATCATCATTAATAATTATGGTACTGTAAGGTAATGAGTGGGAAGTAATGTTGGAGTAATTATGCCCGAACTGTTAAAATAGGACTGTTAAGGTAATATGGTTCTATTGTAATTATTGTTGACCAAATTATGATTTTATCGAGTAATATTGGTTGAAGTAAGGTTGATGCATTGTGTAGTAATTGTTAAATAACCATGGTTTTATAAAGTAGAATGTTAAAGTAATTGTTGAATAATATAATGGAATGTAAATGATTAATGGTAATAACTACGTAATGATTATGGTAATAATTACATTTTGAATAATGGTAAGAGTGCAGTTAGTAGGGAAGAGACACCACTTTCTTGGTTAAATGTGATCGATAAACACGTAGGGCCTTGTATTTTAAAATTGCTTTAATGTTTAATATAAAAGAGTTGATATGGTTAGGTTATGGACTGTTACCTTAGCGTCTTTTGTTATCCTAACAATAAGTTGTAAACCCCTTATTTCAATTGAGTATTTTGTAATGTAAGAATGATGCTATGGTTATGTGGTGGTAATATATCCGTAGAGTCTTTGCTATTCATAACAAATATATGTGAAATCCTTGTTATTAGTTGAAATGTTATTTTGCTATAGATAGTGATGAAATGGTTATGTCTAGGGAATGTTCTTGAATTTCCTTGTGTCGATGTCTTATACAAAGGTAAGGTTCTTGCAATAGGAAGACTGCTACGCTAGCCTTGACAACTTATGAGTGCGAGCCCTCATTGTTAGTCGCAATATTTTTAATCATGTAAGGTCATTGAATTTTTATGGTGGAAACTTGTAAACTTGGTGTAATTGTGATTTATCGCAAGGGTTTAGTAGTAAAAGGGTAACGCGGTTTTCATGTATTGTAAGGGTCATTGTAATTTTATGGTTTGCCAACAATAAGTAAAATGTCGGTAAGTTGTACTTTATAGCAAGATTTTCGTAACATAAAATGCAAATGGTTATCATGTATGGCAAGGGTTATTGTAGTTGTGGTTATTAGATAACCGCGTTGACTGTGATTGATGGCCGTGTCTTTATCCTTGGCTTAGTAGGCGTGGTCTTTTGTGTCGGGTGGGAACCTGGGCTTGAGCGTTGATTATGTGTATTGGAGGTCCTAACCATTGCAGGGCAGGAAGGGCAGGTAGTCAGTCTTACTTATTGCCGCTTGATCGCCGTTGAACGCGTGATGTCATTGTGGTACATCGCATGTCGTCTTGTTGTGTTCGTCTTGCTTGCGTCCTGTTCGTATCAAGAATAACCGCTACTTTCATGGATTCTTTCTTATGTCTATGGTCGTTTAATGCTTGCAGTTACTTGTTGTGCACCTTATGCCTTCTTGTCGTGATCTTAGTGGTTGTGTCTTGTTAGCTGTCAGGTGGCGACGTAGAGTCAAGTGTGTTTGTTCCTTTTTACACGCTCGCACACACCTTTAAAAAAAAAAAAAAAAATTGCACCTATGAAAGAATTGTTGTCATAACGACGAGGGCGTCACAAAGTTCGACGCCCATAAAGGACGAAGAATGGGAGATTCTTGACAGAAAGGCTCTAGGAACGATATGGTTGAGTCTGGTAGCGTCGATGGCTTTCAATATTTTGTAAGAAAAGACAACGAAGGAGCTGATGGACGCATTGGCTAAACTATATGAAAAACCCTCGACGTCAAATAAGGTATTTCTAATGAAGAGATTATTTAATATGAAGATGTCAAAAGGTGGGTCTGTTGCAGATAATTTAAATGAATTTAATACGGCTTCTAATCAACTAAGTTCTGTAAAAGTGGACTTTGATAATGAGGTCAGGGCTCTTCTAATCTTGTGCTCATTGCAAGAAAGCTGGAACAGCTTGGTCATGGTTGTAAGTAACTCTATCTCTCGTTCAAACACTTTAAAATTTGATGATGTTGTTGGTGTTAACCTTGGTGAGGAAATGCGATGGAAAAGCATAGGTGAGACATTAGGTAATACATTGAACATGGAGAACAGGGGAAGACAAAAGGATAGAGGAAAGGGCTCAGGAAACCGTGGGAATTCTAGGAATGGCATATCCAAATCCAGATTGGTAAAGTTAGAGTGTTGGAATTGTGGGAAGAAAGGACATCTGAAGAAAAACTACAGAGCTCCAAAGAAACAAAGAGATGGATAACAGGAGAAAAAACAGGGAGCAAATGTAACAGGTGGTTTGTTACAAGATGTCTTGATTCTTTCTGTAGATAATATTTCTGAGTCTTGGGTAGCAGATTCAGGGGCTTCATTTCATGCCACACCCCATAGGAAACATTTTCTAAATTATGTTCAAGGTGATTTTGGACATGTTCATTTGGGTGATGATGCACCATGCAAAATTGTTGGAATGGGAAAGATAAAAATAAAGCAAATGAATGGAAACCAATGGTTGTTGAAGGAGGTAAGACATGTTCCAGATCTAAGGAAAAATCTAATTTCAATGGGGCAGTTGGCAAGTGAAGGTTGTATATCTATATTTACAGAGAAGGTATGGAAGGTCACCAAAGGATCATTGGTGGTAACAAAAGAAGAGAAGGTAGGTACATTGTATTTATGTATTGGTAATATTGGATCTTCTATTTCTTTAGCATCTACAAGAGTGGAGACAGCATTGTGGCATCATAGGTTTGAACACATAAATGAGAAGGGGATGTAGATACTTCACAAAAGAAATTTGTTGTCAAATCTTAAACAAATTGATTTGGATTTCTGTGAGCATTGTGTTCATGAAAAACAGAAGAGAGTCATATTTCTCAGAGTCAGAAAAGAAAAAAATAGTGAAAGTTTAGAGTTTGTGCATACATATGTATGAGGACCAACTCAAGTATCATCTATTGGTGGCTCTCGTTATTATGTTACTTTTATTGATGATGCAACTAGAAAAACTTGGGTTTATTGCATTCGACAAAAATCTGATGTTTTTGATACTTTTAAAAAATGTAAAGTTTTGGTTGAGAATGAGATAGGAAAAATGTTGAAATGTCTCAGATCAGACAATGCAGGTGAATATTGCAGCAGGGAGTTTGATAATTATTGTTCGTACCATGGAATTCGTAAAGAGAAGACAGTTACAGGAACACCACAAGAAAATGGTGTGTCAGAAAGGATGAACATGGCAATCATGGAGTGTGCAAGGAGTATGAGATTGCATGTTAGTTTTCCCTTACAGTTTTGGGCAGATGTTGTAGATATTGTTGTTTACTAAATAAACAGAGGACCTTCAAGCTCTTTGGATGGTGAAATTCCAGAAGAGGCATGGACAGGGAAACTATTCTTTTTTTAAGACTTTCGGTTGTGAAGCATTTGTTCATATTGATATAGAAAATAAAACTAAACTTGAGGCAAAATTCAATAAGTGTATATTTATTGGATACGGTGTTAATGATTTTGGTTATCGTTTATGGGATTACGAAAATCACAAAATCATTAGGAGTGGAGATGTCATATTCAATGAGAAGGTCATGTACAAAGATCAGTTGCAGGGAAAGATACAAGAAAAAGAAAAACCAGAATACACAGTGTTTGATGAGATTACTGAAAAAGAAATTCCAAAGGTACCAGAAAATCAAAATGTACAACAACAGGAGCAGCAGGTACCTCAAACTCCTGCAAGTGTTGTTAGAAGATCTACCAGGTTAAGTAGACCCCCTGAACGATACTCTCCTTCATTGTATTATTTATTGTTGATTGATTCTGTTGAACCAAATTGTTATGAACAGGCAATGCAGGTAGACACCAAAAAAAAGTGGAAGCAAAGAATGAAAAAATAAATGGATTCATTGGTAAGTAACCAGACTTGGGATATGGTGCAGTTGTCTGCAGGAAAAAAAGCATTACCGAATAAATGGGTTTACAAGTTGAAGGAAGAAGATGGAGGAAAAAAGAGGTACAAGGCTAGACTTGTTGTAAAGGGGTTTTCACAAAAGAAAGGTATAGATTTTGATGAAATATTTTCTCATGTTGTTAAAATGACTTCAAATAGGACTATTTTAAGTCTTGTGGCAGTAGAAGATTTGCATCTTGAACAGTTAGAGATGTAAAAACAATTTTTCTCCATGGGGATTTGGAGGAAGATATTTATATGCAACAACTACAGGGGTATGAGGTCAAAGGGAAGGAGAATTTGGTATGCAAGTTGAAGAAGAGTTTGTATGGCCTAAAGCAAGCTCCAAGGTAGTGGTATTTGAAGTTTGATAGGTTTATGACAGAACAAGGTTACAGTAGATGTCATTCTAATCACTGTGTTTATTTTAAAATGCTAGAAAATGGAAGTTATATTATCTTGCTATTGTATGTAGATGACATGCTTGTTGCAGGGTCTAATATGCATGATATAAATATTCTCAAGAAGAAATTAGCTAATTCATTTACAATGAAGGATTTGGGTGCTGCAAAGAAAATCCTTGGTATGAGAATAACAAGAGACGGAAAAAATCGCAAATTGACATTGCCTCGAGGTGAGTACATAGAGAAGTTGTTGGAGATGTTTAAAATGTAGAATGCAAAACCAGTTAGTACACCTTTGCCCAGTGATTTCAAATTAACTAAGGAAATGTGTCCCAAGACACAGGAGGAAATAGAATACATGTCTAGGGTCTTTTATTCATCAACAATTGGTAGCTTGATGTATGCAATGGTTTGCACAAGACCAGATATTGCACATGCAGTGGGAGTTGTGAGCAGGTATATGAACAATCCAGGTAAAGAACATTGGGAGGCAATAAAGTGGATTCTCAAGTATTTGAGAGGTACTGCTACTCATGCATTATGTTTTGGAGGTTCAGACATTGTTCTACAGGGATATGTTGATTCAAATATGGCAGGTGATAAAGATTGCAAAAGGAGCACCACAGGGTATGTTTTTACTATAGGTGGAACAGTACTAAGTTGGATTTCGAAATTGCAAAAAGTTGTTGCACTTTAAACAACATAGGCAGAGTATGTTGTTGCTACAAAGGCTAGTAAAGAGATGATTTGGTTACAGAGGTTTATGGAGGAATTGGGAAAGAAGCGGGAAAATAGCAAGTTGTATTTTGACAGTGAGAGTGTCATTCATTTTGCAAAGAACTCAGCCTTCCACTCAAATACTAAGCATATATAGCTCAGGTACCATTTCATAAGATCCATCTTGGAAGATGGACATTTGAAGTTGGAAAAGATACACACTAGCCAGAATCATGCAAACATGTTAACAAAGGGAGTAACCAGAGAGAAACTGAGTTCCTGCTCAGTTTCAATTGGTCTTCAAGCATGAAGGTGAAGATGAGAAATTTTCCAGGTCCAAGAAGGATCATAGTCTAGCGAATACAACAGCGGTGGAGTTGTTGAGATCAGTCTCCAAGTGGGAGATTGTTGGTTGTGGAGCTTGATTAATTTCCTGACACAGCTTCTTTGTAGACACGGGGAAGGTTAGGCCCAACACAAGCCCATGTGGCTTTGAAGAATTCACATGGAAACGTGTCAACTCAACTATGGTCAACCCCTGGTCACATATTTCTTTTTGTTCATAAGACATTTTTGTTGAGATAAAGTCAATGCATGTATACATGGCCAATTTTCATGCCTTAGTCATCCCTTTGCGTTGGAAAATAGTGCAATAGTGCGCAACAAATTTCCACTAGAAGTCTTGAAGATTGGTAACCCTTCAAGAAGCATTTCCACTAGAAGTCTTGAAGATTGGTAACCCTTCAAGAAGCCATTTTGAGAGCATGGAGCTTCCCAAAGGCTTCCTTAATGGCTAGTGTTTTGAAAAGATCTTATGTTGGTTGATCTCGAGTGTTAGAGCCAATGTAACCTTGACCAAGCATGGGCACCACGAGCTAGCCAAACTTCATCTACTTTCAAAAAATGGTAATATTTGGCTACCCAAGCTTGAAGAACATAATCTAATGGACTTATGTGAAGATGACAAGAAGTTTCGCAAAATTCCTCCTTGGTCACTTTGTTCAAAGATGGTCATACTACTTAATGTCGACCCAACCCTCAAAAAAAAGTTATGATTCAACCTATCGCATCATTCCACTAGTCTATATGACCATCTTCTCTGCAGGATTGAGGGAGAAAGTTTTAGATCCAAAATATGGCTTAAACACACATTGGGTGTTGAAGATGTGAAACATTGAAAAGATATCAGCTCTAAGACAACATGGTTTTAGTTGCACCCCATGAAAGCGTAAAGGTAATGCATTCATGATCAAACACAGTGGCCTCCCCCAAATTGGTGATCGCTTTCCCTCATAGTCAAATGAGAAAGTGTTATGTTCATAAAGCAAGGCTTTGTTCATAAAGTGTTATCATTGTCAACCCTAAAATTTGACCAAATTGACCATAGATTAATGGGCCAATACTAGTTTGGGTCATACGTTTGGGTCATACAGGCTTTCAATACATTCCAATGCCATATGTTCTCTCTGCAACATCTTGACAAGGTTTGCACCCAATTTGTCTTCCTAGAAGACTACATCGTTGAAATCTCCACACATGAGCCAATATACCTTAAGGAGGTATTTTTTGAGCCAGTGCCATAAATCAATCCTAGTATCAACATCATTTGGTGCATACATATTGGCAAGGCCCAAAACTCTACCATCTAAATTAAGGAGCCACACTACCCAATTGGACATGTCATGGCCCTAATAAATAATGTTTGCAACAAATTTCGAGGAGATGAAGGTAGCCACTACACACCAATCTTCATGTTGGGTATTGAAAACAAAAAAAACAAGGACAAACATAAAGTAAGGTTGTGGTTAGGCAAACCCAAAGAGTTTAACTTCTTGCAAGAACAATACATCCAAATCATAAACCATTGAATGAATTCTTATAACCATGGCCTTCCTAGACATGTCAATGAGATCCCACAAATTCCATGGTTGTATTTCAATGTAAACTTTCAAGAATAATTTCCATCTTCTCTCCATCCCTACCATTGAGAGCTTGATAAGGATTTGATGATACAAGTTGCTTCTTATCAAATGCATGGGTAACCCAACAATATAGGATATGTTTTTAAGTGTTTCTTGTTCATATGGCTCACTAGAAGAATACCCATCTAGCCTCGATGATGGAGAACAGGCCATACGCCCACCCCCTACTTGGGGTGAAGAACCCTGAGAGGACTCTATAAGGTCCTTCACCAAAACTTGAGTGATCGACTTCAAGGGCGTTGACCTAGACCTAATTGTGCCCTTAGTTAGAACCTTGGGTGCCACATTGCCCTTGCTACCCTTCTTTGTCACTTGAAGCCATTCACCACCATCCATAGAAGTCGACACCTTTGGGTCTACAAAGTCGAGTCTATCACCAAAGGGTATCTGAGGAATTGACTTTGGAAAGAAGTGAGCAATCCATAATCATATACTCGAGGCTCTAAGCATCGAAAGCAAGTATTTGTGAGATTAATGTACCTAGCAGGTTACCTAATGACCATATAGCCAACTTTGATAAAGCCGTGTCTGTCGTCGAAGGCGTATCTGCGGAATTGGCTTTGGAAGAAACAAGCAATTCCTAATCATATAATCAAGGCTTTCATGTTGAAAGCAAATTCAAGAGGTTAATGTACCTCCCAGGTTGCCTAATGAACTTATTTCCCACTTTGACAAAGCCTCGATCTTTCAAGTCTTGAGACAAATTTACCTGAAGACAAATATGCCTACGAGGACATGGGCTAAATAGTGTTGTGATGCATGGAAAATATGTTGTTTGAGGGGGGTTGAGATCCCATCATTGCTTCAAAAGGCCTAGGAACTCTATCCAAATAGGACAATGCAACTAGGTAGAGTCATCGATTAAGAAGTCTTCATACCAAGCAAAGAGGACACCAACAATATTATGGCACATCCAAGGGCCGCACACAACCACCTATGTGGCATGTTTGTCTTCCTTAAAGGTGAACTAAAAGAAGCCTTTTTTCCAAGGCTCTACTGGTCGTGTAGACCCACCCATAAGATTCCTACACTTCCCTAACCCAAGCCCTAATAACATCTTTTGGGGGGATTATGCCAACAAAATACTATAGCAAAGTGCAGCACCTCAAATTATCACAAACTATTGCATATTCAGTAAGAATTTCAACAACAATATCACAAGGGGTATTTCATTAGCTCATGGAAGACCTTTGGGATGAACTTCTTTGAGACCTTTGGTGGCACCATTATTGTTGCTATAGTGACTTTCGGAATAGTGGTCATGCTAAGAAATGTCGAGCAATGGGGTGGCCATCTAGCCCCCTTGGGCCTTGTGACTATAATTCAAAGGGCCGCAAGGCAAAAGACAGCAGTAAATCTTGTCACGCGTAAATGTCAACATGATGGCCAATGAAGGAGTCCAAGACTGTGAATCCCCCTGCTAGAAGATTTTTGGCCACCACTTCCTGGGCTTGAGCATCTCCCTAATACATCCACACTAGATATACCTATTTTGCTGCTTAATGAAAATCAGATGACAAAAATGCAAAAGAAAACAAATATTGTGATATCAACATGCCAAAAATATCAGCCCACGAGAGATGACTTTCTAGATGCCTCGAAACTTTTATGTAAACAGATCTTATTTAGTTGCCTACAGACCAAAATCAACCAATACAAAGGAGAAACACTGTATTGTAGAGTACGTAAAATGGTAAACACTTCAACTTGAAAACTCTGAGATAAGAGTGATGAGGTCAGTGAAATTTATTAGTCGTGAAGATTTCTACCGGTGACTTGAGAAAACACAATAAAATAAGCATTTAGAGTCATCAATACCACCAGTCAACCATTGTAAAGACATTTATGAGGACAGTGAAATTTATTAGTCGTGAAGATTGCTACCGGTGCCTTGAGAAAATACAATAAAATAAGCATGTGGAGTCATCAATACCACCAGTCAACCATTGTAAAGACATTTATTTGGAATCCCCAGTTGCATAGCACTTAGTTTCAGAACTTCATTGTCAAAAAACATCCTGAAACCCTTTCCGATCAGTATAGACCCACAGAGGACGTGTTCAGAATCTCCATAAATTTATGTAAATGTAACAGAAGTATGTAAGCATCACCTCCATAATCTGGTTCTACAAAATTATAAAAAGCCAGATATAATATTCAGCTATCTGTTGCCAAAATCCCAACCTTCAATCATTAACAATTTGAATGATGTGGTGAAGAAGAACTCGCATGCAAGAGTCTTCAATCAATACAAAACAGGCGAGCATGTAGGCAGATTTTGTTGAAATTTAAACAGACTGCACGTCGGATTTAAGAGGTAAGGTTATGTCTTCTTCCAACTTCTGAGTTTCCACCTGCATAGAAAATAATGCCATGCCAAATCAAGAATAAGAAACCTACATTAGATATAGTGCTGTTTGCTGTGAAACCCCCCAAAAAGTGAACAAGACTGTTATCTAACAAACCAAAACAATATCACATTAAATGCACAAATATTATTTAGTTTAAACCACTGAGCTTCGTAATCATGCTTCAGACTTAAAAATTAAAACTGAACAGAAATGCCCAACTTCATATCCAGTAATCAGTAATCACTCGAGGCGTTTATATAGCAGTACTAAACAACGTTACATTCAAAATAAGAAAACCTGTGCATACAATTATATTGACAATCAGTCTCGAGAAAGGCTTGCCTTCTCTACTGTTGATTTCTTCCCCGAGTATCGCTGAAAGGACAAGTAATTGTAAAAAAAAGTCATGTCAAGCACAAAAGATTAGAAAAGTGGGCACCAAAAATCAATAGCATGTGGATATTGATAGGAAAGAAAGCCACAAATTGCTGAACTTCAGTTAATGAGCAAAAGCAGTACCTGCTTGCCTACTGAAAATGGTACATATTTGTATTTGACCATGTGCAGTATCTGCCGCTTCATTGTTAGCATAAAAAGCACAATCCAATAGAATAATAATATTGGCCAAAATACTGGCACATCAAATATTGAGAAGAATGTCATTGCAAAAGCAATACAAAATGCCTTTGTTATAGAGTACCTGCAAAATAGGAAAATAAGTTGTAGTCAATTCTAGTGTTAGATGTGGTCACAAGTACATCATAATTATTAGCACAAGTATCACAACTTGCAAAATAGTTAATTCCGCAGAAAGGACGAACATGTTATTTATGTCATATACCTAACTAAATAACTAGTAATATATGATAAGTGATGACTGTT
This sequence comes from Picea mariana, assembly GCA_032191745.1. Classification (NCBI taxonomy): domain Eukaryota; kingdom Viridiplantae; phylum Streptophyta; class Pinopsida; order Pinales; family Pinaceae; genus Picea; species Picea mariana. The sequence continues at coordinate 503,190 of JASDQU010101808.1, forward strand.
CATCGTGACCTCCTTTCTTCACAAGTATAAGTACACCTAAACATTGTACCTTGTAATCATCTTTCACTATTCTTTTCATCCAATATATAATCTTTTCTTTCCATGTATCAGAACCACAAGGCTCTGCTTCTACTGCCCGTTTCTCACTCTTCAATTACTGCTTCTGCCATCCTTGTTCTTTCCATCTCTCTTAAGCTACATTGTGCCATTTAGTGCAAGCATTTATAATTATTAATTATAGTATATCTTTACTTACCTTTCTCTCATGTCTGATGTTCGTAACATTGTAAAAGAAAATAAAAACGTGAAGGGATCAATATAATTTCACATTACATATTTCAATCAAAAACTGTTCCCGCCCACCAGATAATAATTAAGGGAGAATTTTCTAACAAATAAACCAAATAATGAGCTGTCAAAATATGTTATCGCCATTTGTCATATCCTCTCCTTGTTTTCTGTATTTGTTCTCTATCTGTAAGTGACCCTCGTGCTTCTGTATCTGTTAACAGGTGCCATCCAGAATAAAAACCTGCTCAAAAAGTCAGCCATTTGAAACTAGAGCCGTCATTCTCACTGTAATTTATTTATCCTCTCCGGTAATGAATTAAGTAATTGAGATCCTTGCCACCCTTTATAACATATATGTACCAAGTCATTTATCATTCCTGAAGTCATCGCCACTCATGGTGACTTGAGGAATGATAAACGACTTCTCAGTACATATATATTATAAAGGCTGGCAAGGATCTCAACTACTTAATGCATAAATTCAAAAAAAATGTGATTTTTTCAAAAAAGTCGCCAGTTATTGGAAAATATTGCTGACACCATAGACAGTCCGCTTTATAACTGGAAAATTGACTTTTTTTAACTCATTTTCAAAATAGAGTCAAGCGGTTTGAGAGCAAAGAAGGTCTCCACCATTTTTCCTGAGCTAAGGACCAGAAATAAAGTGTTTTCATTTTCCATCAACAGTTTATTGTGGAGTGGGAATTGATTCCCATCAACAGTTTCTGTATTTGCAGGTATGTGTAACAATTTCAATGTAATGTTTTTTTGTTTTTTGAGATTTTTGGTAGGTTTTGCAATGTCTGTCAGTTTTCCTCTTCTTGCTGATTTTTAGTGGGAGATCTACCATTTATTTAGATCTGATTTTTTTTATATGTAGGATTCCTATATTTGAATATTGATTTCTATTTTTTTCCCTAGGTTTAAGCATTGCTATCTGAAAATGTTGAAAGCTTTGGACCCTATGTGAGAATATGGTGAGCCCGCTGACAGGCATAATTGATAAAATAGAATTGCAAGTTGTGTGAGAAGGAAATGACAAGGGGAATCAACCTGTTGAAATACCACCTTGCACAAATTCCGAGGCATGAAGTGGGAATTTGTCTAGCTACAACCCCAGAAATCATTCATATTGCCAATAAATCATTTTAGGATATGCGTAAAAAGAGAGATGAGAGGGAAGATTTGAGAATCGAGCTTACAACAGGAGTTGCAAAAACTGGGGGGGGCGAGAAGTGATAGTTTTTCCTCAGACTCACCTTCTACAATGCCCTCAACAACCTCATCTTTTTTTGTTCCGAGAACAACAGTTGATGCACAACCTTCTATTAGGTCAGTGGTTAAAATAAAGGAGAAGCAAGAAGCAGACAAGCCTGTGAGTAAGATGTTTTCTAGGGAGTGACATTCCTTTCAGCATCGCCAAGAACAACCCATTCTACCAGTCTATGTTTGATGTTGTTGTTATTGTTGGCCTACTGTACAAGGTCCCTACCAATGATGAGTCGAAAGGGTGATGAGCTGAGAGGATCTATCCTTCAAAATGAAAAGCTCGATTGCACTCGTAGATTGAAGGAGCATAAGGAATCATGGGAAGTCACTAGATGCACCATGATATCAGACGGTTAGACTGATCAGAAGGGAAGGACCCTTTTCAATGTCTTGGTTAATTGTCCAAAAGGGACAATGTCGATTAAATATGTTAATGCATCTGCACATGTTAAAGATGCAACATTATTATGCAAGTTGCTGGACAAGTTCATCCAAGAGATAGGCCCACAGAATGTTGTTCAAGTCATAACAGATAACGTTGCCAATTATGTAGCTACTAGCATGTTGCTTATGCTGAGGTATCCGACCTTGTTTTGGACTCCTTGTGTTGCACATTGAATTGAAGAAGCAAGAAGCAGACAAGCTTGTGAGTAAGATGTCTTCTAGGGAGTGACATTCCTTTCAGCATCGCCAAGAACAACCCATTCTACCAGTCTATGTTTGATGTTGTTGTTATTGTTGGCCTAGTGTACAAGGTCCCTACCAATGATGAGTTGAAAGGGTGATGAGTTGAGAGGATCTATCCTTCGAAATGAAAAGCTCGATTGCACTCGTAGATTGAAAGAGCATAAGGAATCATGGGAAGTCACTAGATGCACCATGATATCAGACGGTTAGACTGATCAGAAGGGAAGGACCCTTTTCAATGTCTTGGTTAATTGTCCCAAAGGGACAATGTTGATTAAATATGTTAATACATCTGCACATGTTAAAGATGCAACATTATTATGCGAGTTGCTGGACGAGTTCATCCAAGAGATAGGCCCACAGAATGTTGTTCAAGTCATAACAGATAATGTTGCTAATTATGTAGCTACTAGCATGTTGCTTATGCTGAGGTATTCGACCTTGTTTTGGATTCCTTGTGTTGCACATTGAATTGATTTGATTTTAGAGAATATGGCAAAATCGCTTATATCAAGGATATTGTTGAATCTGCTAGGAGCATCACAAAATTTATATAGAATCATGAATCTGTGCTTAGCTTGATGAGACAATTCTCAAATAGCAAGGAGTTGGTGCATCCTGCAATCACACGTTTTGCCACTAGCTTCAAATCTCTTAAGTCTCCTGACTTTTATGTGGGAGGGGAAGAGAATGTTCCTTTCAAATGAGTGGCATGCTTTATCATTTAGCTCTAAACCGAAGGTGGAGGCCATAGCCAAGCTAGTATCATACCAAGAGAGTTTTTGGGCAAGAGTGGAGGAGGTGCGTGCCATTATCGAACCTTTGGCAATGGTTCTTTGCTTGGTTGATAGAGACAAACCCACAAAGACTACTTGTATGAGGCCATAATTAGGACCACAGAATCCATCTGTACCTATTATGAGGACAAGGGGGGATGAGGGATATGAGAAACGATTATTGATATGGAGGGTGGTTGATGAGCGATGGAAGTTGGAACAAAACACTCCATCGCCCCATTCATACTACAGGGATCTAACTCGACCTGCATTCTCTTACTCTTGTGGTTTTAAATTTGATGTTGAGGTTCTGGATAGATTTCTCACATGTGTTTAGAGGATGGTGCCAAGTCCACAAGAACGTATGGAGATTTCTAAAGAAATGGAAATATATGGACGACCACTGAAAAATTTGGCTTTGACATGATCGTTCAGGACAGGAAGACCAAAATGTCAAGTAAACTTCATTTTGTTTCAAATTTCAATGTCTCTTCTTCCTTTGTTTCAAATTTCAATGTATTTTCTTATGTTTCTCTTATTTGTTGTAGATGTTTGGTGGACAAGCTATAGCTCAAGAGTACCCAATTTATTCAAACTTGCCATTCAATTGCTATTTATGCCCCGGCACCCTATAAATTGTGTATTATAATTTATAATTTATGATGCTTATAGAAGTTGATCCCAGTGCCTTTATAACATGGTCTACATCCTACTACAATCTTTGATTGTGGGTGAGGTATCTTAAGAAAACACCTAACGTGGAGGCCATTTTGTTGGATGGGATTGACACCACTACTAAATGGAGGGTTGAGATTGAGAGGCCTATCATGGACACGGCCCCTGATTGGTTACATGAGGATGCATAGGAGGAGGTGGCAGGGGTGAGTGCAGTGTTATCAAAACCGGCTCAGACCGACCTTCAGGGCAAAAATGGTCAGACTGGCGATACCGAATAGTTTTTGGCCGATTATGTACTGAACTAGCCAATTCCGGTCAGTTCCATACCAATTCTGGCCAAAAACATGGAATCAGCTGGTTCTAGACGATTCTGCACAACACTCGTACGACGCACTTAAAAGGGGTGGATTTCCAATTTTTTTAAGGAAAAAAACAAACTTTTTCCAATTTCTATACATTATGTAGAGTTTTAGAAACTAGAAGCCGTGTTTTCAATTTAGAAACATCCAAAAGCTCCTCAAAAGCAAAAGAAATGATCAAAACATGGTCTTAAAATGAACAACAGGTTTCTAAACCAATTTTGCAATGATTGATTGATTGTATCTTCCTAGGTCTCTTTCAGTTGTCCATGTGTGGTTTGTCCCCATCAATTTCACTTCATATTATATTTATCAATTTTTTGATCTGTACGTGCACTTCCCCCACATGTAAACTCTAACATTAATTTTCCATGCCTTGTAAGATTTTCTAAAATACTTTTCTATATTTCTAGTTCTAACTTTGAACACTGCAAGCAACTTCCAATATTCTCCTTGTGGAGACTCGAGAGTGAATCCCCAAAGGTTACAAGTTTGGAAATAATAGTGAGATAGAGATAAACAAGAAATAATATGCGTTCAAATGACTCGAATAAGAGAAGGGAAGAGCGATCAAAAAATCATTCACACTAACACATAAATTATCATTAAGCTTTTATTCTGACATGCAGTCTATTTACCCTGATATGTGCATATGATCAAAAGAGATGGAGGTATGAATAGCATACAATAATATGCCTCTACTCCATTAAAGATGGGGACCTTATTACACAGTGCAAACATGTTAACTATAAAATCAATCAAACTATAACAGAAACTGTAGTATTGCACTCGATGCTATTTTGGTTATATGCACTCTTACTTGCTATATAAATGAGAATCTTTGCATATTTGTGTATAAATAGTCTGAATTCATATTGATGCACATGGATATCTATGTGTTTTTTTTTAATTTGAATATTTATGTAGTTTTTGGTCGACCGATTTTTTTTCCGGTTTTTTTTCCGATCCGATCCGATTTCGCATTTTGGGGTCAACCGGTCCGGTCCGATTTCCGGCTCTGATAACATTGGGTGAGTGTGGTAGAGGAGGAGGATGTTCTAGAGTATACACCTTTACAGGAGGTGGCTATTTGTTAGTTTTGTAGCTCGGTAGGTGTCTCAGCATGGGCCTAACTGTCCTAGGCATGCTAATGGACACACTAAATACCCAGATCAGCCTTGTTTATCTTATAGCCTAAGTCTAACTAATGAAATGCAGCAAAAAATTTTGTTTTGAGTGGATTGTGGGGCCCAAGAAGAGGGGCGCACTGTTTGAGTGCTTTGCGGGACCCTGCCTAGTGGGGTGCATGCCTTAGTGGAGTGTGGGGTCCAGCCACTAGGGGGCACCTCAATCTAAGCCATTGAGGGCAAATTTGGGCACACATCTCAAAAAAGAAAGGTGGTTGGTGAGGGACACACACATTCCTCATTTGTGAGTTGAGCAAGTGGGTTGAAGGAGGGCGCTAGGCCGAGGCATTGTTGGTGGAGGAAGAGGGCAAGAGCAAAGATGAAGGAAGGCACTTTGGCTGGGCCGAATCTGCAAGGAAGAGCAGGGTCATACAGCAAGCATCAATCAGCCAGAAAGGAGGTTGTACAGCAGCAAGGAAGAGGGCCAAATCTAGTCGTACCACATCAGTAGAAGAGGGCTGAAAATCAGAGGTCATACAAGCCTAATTTCTGAGCAAGAGAGGGTCGAGAAGGGGGGTCGTACATGCCATACTGTACAGGGTCTTGTAAATTTTCAGACCCCAACCCAGTTTCAGTCTCGCTGATTTTTCAGCCAATGTTTAATGCCCAAACCCAGTTTTATAATAGCAAATAAAACTCAGCAGAAAAATAATTTCAGAACTGAAACATGAGGATTCTGAACTTCGTTTATAACGCAGAAATAAAATATCAGCAGCATATAAAACTCGGAAAATTATAGACACGGAGATTTTTGGTCTAACATCGACCCTGGAAAAACCCACAAGGGGAAAACTAGTGACAGAGGGCTTTTTATTATTGATGGGCTTCTGAGAAATTCTCTTACAATATATTCAGCTTCAGAAATTTCACAAACTTATCTGTACAGTCCTGGAAATTGCTCCTCGATTTCTGAACCAGAAATCAATACCACAGTACGGTTGTACCAGCAATAAAAGTTGTACGGATTGTCCTTGTTTTGCGTGCCAAACTTCTGCTGCAATTGTACGAAAAAACCCAGCTGTGAAATGCCTTGAAAATCGTGCCAAACACCTTGAAAAACGTGCCCAGAATTTATGACAGTACGGCCCTCATTTTCTGTGCAGGTCCGTGCGAACTGTACGGACTTTCCTTACTCAAAGGATCGTGCCCAACACCCTCCTTGATTTATGTGCCTGAAATAGTTGTACGGCAGCCTTGGAATGCGTGCCAATACTCCCTGAAATTCGTGTTGTTGTTCTCCTCGAAAACTATGCACATTAAATGTTGTACGACCCCTCAAATCCGTACTTTACGGACTGTTCTTTATTGTTGTATGTTGCCTCGTAATACGTGCCTGCTAGTTGCCTTGGGATGCATGCCTCTTCTGCAAATGTTGCCTTCTCAAATCTCGACCTCTCTCCTTCTCTTGCTCTCCAAAAATTGAATGAACTACCTCTCAATGGTGCACCCCCATACCCTAATAGACCTCATGCTAGGTAGGTGAGGAGTTTCACATCCAACGGTTGAGATTGGATTAGATGGGTGGTTGAGATTGAGTGTCTCTTCACTCACCCCCTCACTAAAGTCATAAAGTCACCTTTTAATTTGCATCTCACAAATTAAATGACTAGGGCCCACATTAGACACTTTCTCACCCCTTAGGCACCTAGGGATGAGAAACACTTGCCTAGGTACTTCTTAATTAAAATTTTAACACTCCCTCTTACCGAGGAAAGTGTTACTCACCACTCCAAGCTTGTCCCTAAAAAATACAAACTTGCCTCTACCCAATGCCTTGGTGAGTATGTCTGCAACCTGCTCCTCTGTAGATATGTATTGTAGCTCCACAACTCCTCTCTGAACATAGTCACGGATGAAGTGATAACGAATCTTGATATGCTTAGATCGGTCATGAAAAACTGGATTCTCTGAGAGTTTAATGCAACTCTGATTATCACAGTAAAACACGGTAGGCCTCAACTGCACACTGAACAATCCCACCAGCAACTTGCGAAGCCAAAGGGCCTCACAACTGGCATGGCCGGTTGCCATATACTCAGCCTCTGCAGAACTCAAAGCCACTGACTTTTGCTTCCGACTGAACCAAGACACAACTGTTGAGCCCAATCCGAAACAGCACCTTGAAGTACTCTTCCTGTCACTGACACATCCTGCCCAATTCGAATCTGTATAGCCAACCAAATGAACTCCATCTCCTCTATGAAAGTCCAGACCATAATCTACCATACCACAAAGATACCTAAGCGCATGTTTTATTGCCACCCAGTGCACTCTCCTAGGCTCCACCATGAACTGACTGAGAGTGTTGACAACAAAACAAATATCTGGCCTGATATTGACCAAATACATCAATGACCCGATCAACTGACGATACAAAGTGGAATCCACCAACTATGACTCAGAAGCATGAAGCTTCTTCGAGTTGGTAATCATGGGAGTGGCCATGGGCCTACAATCCTCCATCTGAAATCTGCTCAAAATGTCACACACATACTTCCCCTGTCCCAGGAAGATATGTCCAGGCTCTTGCCAAACCTCCAATCCCAAAAAGTAATGCATCAGTCCGATATCAGTCATCTCGAACTTTGAAGCAAGGCTTTCCTTGCAGCTATTGATGAGTCTCTCTGCCCCTGTAATGAATAGATCATCCACATATAGCAGAAGAATGAGAGGATCTTCTCTAACCACAATGTAGTATAGGTTGGGATCCGCCTCACTCTTCTCAAAACCCAACTACTGCAGATAGGCATCTATCCTCGAATACCAAGCTTTGGGAGCTTGTTTCAGCCCATACAATGCCTTCTTCAGTCTACACACATGAGACTCTCTCCCATGCACCTCAAAGCCCAATGGTTGCTCAATATATACCTCCTCTTGTATAAGACCATTTAGAAATGTGGTCTTCACATCCATCTGGTGGATCTTCCAACCAATCTTTGTTGCAATGGAGATCACTGCCCTGATCGAGGTATATCTAGCAACCGGCGCAAAGGTCTCATCACAGTCTACTCCCTCAACCTGTGAAAACCCCTGAGCCACAAAATGAGCTTTGTACATCTCAACGCTACCATCAGCAGCATGCTTTAGTTTATAGAGCCACCTGGAAGTCACCACTGACTTCCCCTCAAGTCTAGGAACAACTTCCCAGACATCGTTTTTCATGATGGAATTGCACTCTTCCATCATGGCATCTCTCCAAACCTGTCTACCAATAGCCTCCTCAAAAGTGGAAGGCTCGGACTCCCGAATACTGCTCAACATCACGATGTAGCTATAAAACCTCTTGGGAGGTTTACTCTCCCTCACTGCCTGTCTGGGATCCCCACCGAACCCTGTGCCTCCCTCAAAGTATCCTGAAGCCACTTGGGCTTCCTCCTCTCTGAAGTAGTGTCTCATGGAGGGGACTCTCCCTGCTCAACCCCATCTCCTGAAGATAGTGATCCTGAAGTAAACTCTGGAGTACTCGATCCTGAACCCTGCGGACCAATAGCCTGTGAACCTGAATCATGTGGCCCGGTCACCTGTGAACCTATCGTCCCCGAAACTGGTGGCCCCAAACTCTGTGTCATTGTAGTTTGTTGCGGACTCACCTAAATCTGAGGTGAAGACTGCTCACCCTTCTCTATCCCTCTAGACTTCCTAAAGGCTTTGTCCTCCTCAAATCTGACATCCCTCCTCAAGACAGTCTTCCTCGAGGAAGGAAGGTATATACGGAAAGCCTTTGAAGTCTCACTATACCCAACAAAGATCCCTCTCTCTGTCGTGGGCTCCAGCTTTGTCCTCTTCTCAGAAGGGACATATGAATATGTGATGCACCCAAAAATACGAAGGTGCCCCACCTCAAGCTTCTTCCCAGAAAAAGCCTCCTCAGGAGTCATGCTCCCCACAGCCTTGAGGGGACTCCTTTTCTACAGATAAACTGCAGTGTAGCATGCCTTAGGCCATAGAAATAGTGGCAGCCCCTCATCATGTAGCATGGCTCTCGCAGCCCCAACAATAGCCCTGTTCTTCCTCTCTGCAACCCCATTCTGCTGCGGGTTGTAAGGAACAGTCAACTCTCTCCTGATGTCCTCTCCTGCACAGAAGTCCATGAACTCCTTGGAGTTATACTCACCCCCATTGTCCGATCTCAGGACTCTGATTTTCTTCCCTGTCTAGTTCTCCACAAGAGCTTTGAACTCTTGAAACCGACTGAAGACCTGTCCTTTGGTCTTCATGAAGAAAATCCAAGACTTCCGTGAGAAGTCATCAATGAATACAACATAGTATAGAAAACCAGTCTACGATGCCGAAGACATTGGGCCACATATATCTGAATGTATAAGATCAAGAATCTCTGCTGCTCTACTGTCATTGCTCGGAAAAACAGTCTTGGTGTACTTTACCAAAGCACACCCCTTGCACAACTCATGGTGCTCTGAACTGAAATCTGGAACTCCTGTCACCATCTCCCTCAGAACCCTCAAAGCCCCATGGTGCAAATGTGCCATCCTCTTGTGCCATAGCTCACATAGGTCACTGTTGTTGCTGGTAGTATGAATCAATGCTTTCACTGGCTGCAACATAAGCTTGTACAGCTTCTCATGTCTAGTCCCAATCACTTTGGCCGAAGTGATACTAGACCCCTTTGGGTAAAGGAGCACCTGCCCATCGCGGAACAAGACTTCATAACCCCTCTCCTCAATAGCACAAACTAACACTAAGTTCTTCTTTAAGCCCGAAACATATAGAACCTCTGTCAAAGACATGGGAGGCAAAGACTCCCTCCGAAATGATACAGTCTCGCAACCAACAGCCTTGACCTCCCAGTCATCTCCAAGCACTACCTCAACATCTCCAATCTGTGTGAGGTCTGTCAAGTGCTCACAAACCCCTGTCATATGGCGAGAGGCACCACTATCAATATACCAAGTATCTGAATGAGTGGTCCTCGTGGATAGACACACAACCAAGGAAAACTCCTTGTCAAACTTGGTGGAAAACTCTTCTACCGCTGTTGAAGCTGTTGTTTGTTTCTTCTTCTTGTTAGGACACTGACCTGCATAGTGCCCAAACTTATGGCATGCAAAGCACTTGACTTTGCTCATGTCTTTCTTCCCTTCACCCTTGGGCTTGTTTCCTCCCTTTGGACCCTTTTTGAACTTCTTCTTGCTAGTGGTAGCAAGAGCCACATTCTCCTCCTCGTGACCTGTAGATGAACTGCCATGTACATAACCTCTCCGAGTCTCCTATTGAACAAAGTCATCCCAAAGACTTTCCCAATTGGGAAGTTCTCCCTAGCAACAATGCCCTCCACAAAAATAGCCCATTGTTTGGAAACTCCATTCAATGTTGTTCTCACAAGCTCACTATCAACTATGGCCTCCCCCACAGCTCCAAGCTCATCCCTCACCTGTGTCAATCTGGTAAGGTATGTGACCACATTTTCAGCCTTGGTCATTTTTATGCTCTTTAGTTTTTCCCTCAAAACCATTTTCCGGTGCTCATTTATACTCTGGTACAATTTAGTCAAAGACTCCCACATCTCATAGGTATTTGTTTTCCCCGTCAAGTGAGGAATCAAATGGTCCTTGATGGCATCAAGAATAATCCTCTTAGCCTTGACACTCTTCTTAGTGTAAGCTGCACGAAGAGTAGAATCAGTAGGTACCACAACAGGATGAGTTGTGGTATTTTCCACGATGTCCCACAACTCGTTTTCTTGCAACAACAAGATCATCCTCTCCTTCCAAGCACCAAAATTTGCTGCCCCATCAAGTCTTTCCTCAACTCTCAAACCTGTAGCCATTGACCTTTTCTGCTGAAAATGACAAATTCAAAATTATGCCTTGTGAAGTCACTGTTGTCCCAACTTTCTGACTACTGAAATTTCTACTTCTTTTCAACTCAGCTCCGATACCATGTAAATTTTCAGACCCCAACCCAGTGTCAGTCTCGCTAATTTTTCAGCCAATGTTTAATGCCTAAACCCAGTTTTATAACAGCAAATAAAACTCAGCAAAAAAATAATTTCAGAACTGAAACATGAGGATTCTGAACTTCGTTTATAGCGCAGAAATAAAATATCAGCAGCATATAAAACTCGGAAAATTATAGACACAGAGATTTTCGGTCTAACATCGACCCTAGAAAAACCCACAAGGGGAAAACCAGCGAGAGAGGGCTTTTTCTTATTTATGGGCTTCTGAGAAATTCTCTAACAGCATATTCATCTTCAGAAATTTCACAAACTTATCTGTACAGTACTGAAAATTGCTCCTCGATTTCTGAACCAAAAATTCATACCACAGTACGATTGTACCAACAATAAAAAAGTTGTACGGACTATCCTCGTTTTGTGTGCCAAACTTCTGCTGCAATTGTACGGAAAAACCCAGCTGTGCAATGCCTTGAAAATCGTGCCAAACACCTTGAAAAACATGCCCAAATTTTATGACAGTACGGCCCTCGTTTTTTGTGTAGGTTCGTACGGACTGTACGGAGTTTCCTTACTCAGAAAATCGTGCCCAACACCCTCGATTTTTGTGCCTGAAATAGTTGTACGACAGCCTTGGAATGCGTGCCAATACTCCCAGAAATTCGTGTTGTTGTTCTCCTCGAAAACTGTGCACATTAAATGATGTACGGCCCATCAAATCCGTACTGTACTGACAATTCTTTATTGTTGTATGTTGCCTCATAATCCGTGCCTGCTAGTTGTCTTGGGATGCGTGCCTCTTTTGCAAATGTTGCTTCTTCTCAAAGCTCGACCTCTCTCCTCCTCTTGCTCTCCAAAAATTGAATGAACTACCTCTCAATGGTGCGCCCCCATACCCTAATCGACCTCATGCTAGGTAGGTGAGGAGTTTCACATCCAACGGTTGAGATTGGATTAGATGGGTGGTTGAGATTGGGTGTCTCTTCACTCACCCCCTCACTAAAGTCATAAAGTCACCTTTTAATTTGCATCTCACAAATTAAATGACTAGGGCCCACATTAGGCACTTTCTCACCCCTTAGGCACCTAGGGATGAGAAACACTTGCCTAGGTACTTTTTAATTAAAATTTTAATAGGTCTTACAGGTCATACTTTGATGGGTCGTACATCCTCATCTTGGTTGGGCCGTACTGTTGAATGTCAATTGATTTCTGTTGTAAGAAATTCCGAGTTTTTTCTGCTATAATTTCTCTTTCCTCTAAAGCTAATAAAGCCCCTCCTTTGTTGGTTTTCCCCACAGTGGAGTTTCAAGGGTATTTTCTGGTGTTGTCTAATTTTGTGCATTGTTCTGTGTATGCTTCTGTTACTTATTTCTGGTTTATAACTCAGTTGTAGATTAAATTGCATAATTTCCAGATTTATATCAGCTAGAGTATTTCTGGGTTAAAGTAAATTATTTGGCATTAGTTTCATTGCTGAGTTATAGGAAAATCAACACTATTGACACAAAGAGTGTGCCACCACCTTCACAAAAGCAGACACGGTCATAGGCGCAATGAGTTGGACTTAGCAATAGAACCAACAAAGGAAATCAAACTCTAGTTTCTCCTTCTTCTAAAGGACGTCAAAGTCTAGCTTCTCTTCTTCTTTTAGAGCACATCAAAGTCCAGCGCCAACCCTGGGGCCTTCTTCATCTAGAGGAAGAGCCATTACCTTTGCCCATAAAAAGGATAGAGGAAATCACTACTTTATTTATCTGATTTCATTGTAGATAACTCATGATGATGAGATATATTTATCATATTTTTTGATGATATTTTGAGGCTCGGGAGTTGGGAGTCGGGACATGATTCAATATTCATGTATGATATATCACTAGGCATCTTATACATCTTACACATCAATTTTCTTATCATATTTATGTGGCAATATATTTATTTGATGTTATTGTTGCTTTATATGTTTAAAAATTTGAAAAAAAATAGAATATTCTTGTATTTTTTTAATTTGTTGATATTTTCCCCGATGTTGTTGATAAGTTGTTTTTTGGACCCTCGATGATATATTCACCAACACAATGTTTGCAATATTGATCTAGAGTACATAGGACGTATCAGGACCAAAGTTGCACCCTATGCACATGGTGTCCTACTACAAAAGAACGTTGATTGGCACCCAACATTTTTGTCACGAGAAGGACTGAGGGCCACTAAATTCATGGGCAACATTAATGGTCTCAAAGTTGTCAGCAAGTTGTCTAGTCAATAATGTTGAATAGGAAAATTGACGACATTGGCCTCCAAGCCATTGATTTTCACAATTTAATAGTTCTCAGGTATACACCTCTTTTCATAAGAATCTATCTCTTGAAGGTAGGCTTGGTAATGAAGACAAGCATATATTTTGTATCCACTTAAAAAGGAGAAATGGTTGGGTACCTTGGTACAACGAGTGTTTTCAGTGAATTGCAAAAAGGCTAATCGATTCCCCTATTCGTAGACCAAGGTCTAAGGTTGAAAGGATAACGCCTCGAGTCAACCTTGCACCAAATCAACTTTTGCCTCCTACATCCAAGGTCCTTGAGTTCTTTACGAATGAATCCTGTGGGGATTCAAAAGGTGTTTTCATCTCCAAATCATTGAGGTTCAAGGAAGAATGCCCCAACAACTTTACGAAAGCCCTACCCTACCATCAAAAAGTGTGTACCAGGAGGGCACAAGACAACCTAAAGTCCACAAAAGTGTATGTAAAAGGGAGGAGCTTGTAAGTTCCATGACAAGGGCGTAGATATGTGACTTGGCAAGAAGGTATGGGGCCCACGAAGACTCAAGGGTCCTCTTGATGACCAATATTCAATTGGTCGTCATGACGATGAGTTTTTAGTTGAGGTGGATCCCACCCTCAAGTGTCGAGGAGTAGAGTGCAATGGTATCCTTGGAATGCAAAACTCCTAATCTTTCTCCAAGGTCCAATGTTTCCATGATGTTGCCATCTTTCAAGATAAAACAAGGGGGGTCACCGCAATCATTGAAGGTTGGAAACCTCATTTGCTTAGGGCTTCAATTAGTCCAAAAACCCCTAACATGTGATCACTAAATTTAGGGTCTCGAGGCATTGGGGTTCTAAATGGAGATTCAAGGCATGGACTACCTCAAGGGATCAGAAAGTGAAGGAGTGCAACATTGAGGGATTTCACGCAAAATAGCCACAACATATTAGGACTGGGGTCTCAAAGGGTGAAGAGGTAGAGTTGATAGAGAGATTTCAAAGATTTTTGGCACAATGTCATAGGATAAATGCCCCTCCCACATCATTGACCTGGGACATGTGTTGAAGCATATGGATGTTTGTTCCTTCAAGGGCGCAAATCTTGGACATTGAAATGGTAAAGGAGAGAAGAATCTCCCAATTTGCATTGGAGGTCCCAAAACTTAGAAAGCTCCTCTAGTTCGTGGATATGTTTGGCAAGTTGCAAGACAACAACTTGAGATATTTACGTAAAGGCCCTCCAGATGACCAATCTCCAATTTGTCATCATGGGGGAGAAAGATAATGTTTGCAAAGGTATTTGAGGGTACACGTGTTGTACGAGCAAGCCCAAGAAAGAAATGAATAAAGAGGATTGGTGGAATTTTCCATGGATTTGTCCTCATAAGTGAATAAACATATCAACAGGGCGGATCTATCATCACCATGCCTTCAAACAAAGAAATTAACATCGCCCATCGCTTTCCATAAATGGTGCACAGAAGAGTAGTTGGCAATAAATTGCTCCCAAGTTTTCTCAAAACTTCTATGCACAAGGATGGTCGATTGCAATGGACATAGTAATTGTCAAGCTGACGAAAGGAAGAAGACTTTAATCATGGATTGTTGCACTCAAAGAAGTTATCGATTATGCATTTAATTCAAGGGGTAATCTCCACCAACCAAGAGAGAGATCAAGAGGCTATATCTATGAAATCTCTCATCTAAGAAAGGGTTCAATCTTTTGGTATTGCATGGCTTCATTGGTGGCTCTGGTGAAGACTCAAATTGTGCAAGTGTCCTTCATTCCTTCCCTCCCCCTCTATATCTCAAACTTAGCATTTTAGACTGTACTTGTAAGCTGCAAGAATCACTTTCATTAACATTCTACTTGTGGATCCTTTTCTTGATCCCCAGAATTTGTATCTGAAAGAAGAAATTGAAGTGATTATGTTGTCAATCCCCTGATGTTTCTTTATGAGTTAGAATGGTTTTAATGAATGTGTTGTTAAGACTTGATTGTAGTTAAGCAACTCTATTCATTGTATCTGTAAGTGATTTGATTCACTTAATTTCTTGTTGTTTATGATTATTGATGGATGTGGTTTAATATTTACAACTACTACATCTTTGATTTAAAATGTTAGGCTGTGAAGTCTAATTCTTTAAGATTCATTGAAAACGTAGTGCCCCATTGAATTTATCCATATATGTTTTAGACCCTAAATCTGATTTCTTCAACTTCATAGCCCATTTTCAAGGCACCGGTCCATTGGAGTCGATCTGTCCAAAGGCTTGCCTTTTGTGTCCATTATCTCCATTCCACACAACTTTAACCTTTGTGCTTCAATACCAAATCTAAGTTCAAATGCTTTGAAAATAAATCCAAAATATTTGAGGTATATTTCCCTTGGGATTTAATGCACCAGCCCCAAGGCGAGAGAGGTGAATACCAAGGTGACAATGGGTATTGCCTCTGCACTGCCTTTCGAGGAACCTCCATGAGATGCTTCTCTTCATGGAATGCATATTTCAAGGGGGTGGTCAGGAGACAACAGTTAATTGGCATCCTTGTCGGGGTCCAAGGAATTTAGTCTCTAGATCTGCAGTTCCAAATGCATATTTTTTATGAGCACAATATTTTTGCAGATATCGTGGCTCATATGGAACTCCACCAAGGGACAAAGTCCAATCCTTTTTTTGAATTAGAACTCCTTGTTCTCTGCATGCTTGATGAGAGAAGAGAGCAATGGCTAAGGCAATAAAAAGATCTCATCTGCCAACTCCAAATGGAAAGCCTCAAGCTGCAGAAAGAGGCACATCGTGAAGATAATTCCATCTGAAAGGCTTGACAAAATGGCTATGATACTTGACAAATTAATGGATTGGATATTGTTCCTCAATCAGAAGATTCAAGAAATTGAAAAGGGTCAAAATGCAATTGTCCAAGAAAACTTTGATGCTTGTTGGTTTCCAAAAGAAAAATAATGTAATGATCCCAAGCCATTATGCAAGGATCATCACTTGTTTTGGTGTCTTTTAAACTTTATTCTGGTTGTGGTATTTCGTCAAACAGTTTGTTGATCTATTTGTTTAGATGTGTTTATATGTGTGTATGCAGCAAATAACAGAAAGAGATAACCATGGAACATACCTCAACCATATGCAATAAGATAGACAAGCCAAAACATCTCAAATCTTCTTTATTCATAAAATAGAGAAACCTGCTACAATGAAGATGCCAATCTGGAATGCTCAACAGATGGCCAAGAAGATAGACAATAGATAAGAGTTGCTACAAAATGCTCCCGCTAATACAAAAGATGCCTCCAAAGGCTGAATAAGAAATGAAGATCAATACAAGCAGATCTGAATGCCAAACTCTCCAGCTGAAGAATGCCACGCTCCAATAGAAGGCCGAAACCCTCAATAACTCGGCCCTGCTGCCAAAAGTGTCCAATCACCCTAAGAAATATGCCAACTGATAGATCGGGTGATGGTAAGAACAACCCAAGTGCCCGAATCTCCAAGATCCCTCTCAATCTCTGTAGATCTGAAATTCCCCACTGAATGGTGTGCCCCACTGGATGACTGAAGCCCTAGATAATTCAGCCCTGCTGAAGGAGGCCTCCAAATGCTCTGAAACTCTCCGGAAATATAGATCGAGACACTGCAAGTCACTAGGTGAAGTATCAGGGTCAGATCTGAAGTGTAACCCCTCCAAACGGACTAGATCTGAATCTCAAAAACGCCCTCCTTCTCTTCAATTCGCCCTTCTGCTCAAGAAATAATATGAGCCATAAAACTATCTCAGAAAGCACTAGATCTGATGTCCAAGGCCCTGTAATGAAAACCCAAGTGATAGAATCCTCAACGGCCCTGCCAATCTCTTACAGTGAATCTCTCTCCAAAGATGGTGCGCCCCCCTTGCTGGAAACCCCCAATGGTGCGCCCTCCTCCTCTTCCTATGCCTGTGGCTGTGTAGAACCTCCTGCACTGATGTAGATCTGACTAGAATGGTGTGGGAGAGTATTGCATCTCCGAGACCAAGCTTGGGACAAGCTAGGTGGAATCTTTCACCACTGAATCGTCCTCTAGGGTTTGTTAAGTCAAAACCCTCAAAACCCCCAAGAGATGGGCTCA